>BGNK01000041.1:0-75177 GCA_003297005.1 Symbiodinium sp. clade A Y106 | reverse complement strand
AAGGGTTTAGTGCTCTGTGCGTTTTGGCCATTGCGTTCCGGGGAGGGTATGTAGACACGTTCCGGGGCTGCGTTCCGAACGCGCGTCCCGCGTGGCGTCCCGAGCAGGACCTTAGACCCCAATACTTGAAACATCCTAAACCCGAATTAACCTTGTCATTCCCCTAAGTGGCAACATCCTAAAGAGCATGGTTTTGTTCCAGCTTTCTCAGAAGCTCGCGGAGAAGCCAAAAGAAAAAGACAGAACTACAGAATAATGGTGAGGAAAAACGCACATATGAGCTTGTTGAGCATAACAGGGTGAAAGCAAAGCATGCAGGCCTGGCAGCCTCTCCAAATCCCTAAACCCTCAAGCCTGAATCCCAACACCCCAACCTTCTAGCTTCAATCAAATTCCCCAGGAGCTCCTTGAAAAGTCCGTGAGCATCATGGAGCGAAGCTTCGGCCATAGCCTCGGTTCTTCGGGGCTTTTTTTGTGTTCACTCTTCCGACGCGCATAGTCGCGGCACGACGTCGGCGTCTTCTTTGCCGTGGTCGGTTTCGTCGTATCAACGGCTTTCAGCTCAGCTATGTCTCTGCTATCGGCACGGTCATTGTCATGCCAAACTTGTCTGCTGCCATTTCTACCTGTGGCATCCACTTTGCTCGTACCCCAAAAGCCCTAGACCCAAAACCCCTAAATCCGAAGTTGCTCAGGGCTTCAAAGGGTGCAGCTTTCGGTAAGTTTGGGCTTTGTGATTTTAGTCCTGAGGAGGAGGTCTGGTTCCTGAAAGTAACACAGTCCTGAGAAGCATCCTTCAACCCAGCTGTAACCCTAAACCCTGTGTAAACGTCTAGACCCTATAAGCTCCAAACACCGGAAACAGGGGCTTAAAACAACAAACAAGCTCCAAGCACCAAATCCTAAATCCTACAGCTCTAAAGCCATGTCATATTCCTAAACCCTGGACTCTAAGCTCCAAACACCAAATTCTGAAAAACCCAACTAAGGCTCCACTCATTACAACGTCGGTGTGATCCTCGCTGCCAGTGGGCCCAGCTTGCACCTGCAGCCTAGTTTCGGCTTTTGGATTTAGGATGTTAGGGGTTTTAGCGGCTTTAGTGGTTTTAGGGTTTACGGATTTTAAGGTTTAGGGGTTTGGGAGTTTAGGGGCTGTGGGTTCAGCGGTGCATCTCTCAAAGTCCCGCCCTTGCTGTCACGCTCCTTCTCTCCCTGTCCCAATCTTTGCAAATGCCTTCTGTCATCCGTAACTTTCAATCGTCAAACCCTAAACCCTAAACCGGGCTTGAGAGTCATGCCTCAGCCCGACCCTCTGCCCCTGAATACATTGCCCTAAGGGTCCAAAGGACCCAATAACTAGGTACTTGGGTTTAGGATAGTAGATAAGTAGCTCAATATTTAAGAGAGTATATGACTATTAGGTACTTGGACCCTTACCCAAAGGCTCCATGTACCCATATAGTCGGTACTTAGGCGTTAAAGTACCTATATAGGGACCCCTTTAAGGCCTAAGTACCTACTATATGTGTACATGGAGCCTTTGGGTTGGGGTTGAGTACGTACATACCCGGAGATCTCAACCGTCAACCCTACACGCAGCGTGAAAATTCCCAGGCTCTGGACCCCTGCAGGCTTGAACGCCTGATTCGTTTCCCGAACCCTGAACCCCTATACTTGGAGGCCCTTTTGACTTAGTAAGTCTACTTAGTATCCCCTAGAAACCATATTATAATTCCCATAACCCACCTTACTAACCCTACTTACTAAGTCAAAAGGGCCTCCAAGTAGTGGCCCTATATCGCCAAACCTTAGACCCTACCCTGAGCCCCAAGGCCTAAATCCTAAACCCTGAGGCCCTAACCCCAAGCACTGAATCCTAAAGCCTAAGCTCAGCTCCTGAACCCCGAAACTTCACATCCTGCCCCTTCGGTTGATGGTCAAAATCGGGTTTAGGGTTTAGGGTTCTTAAGGACCCTAGACTATGGTACTTACGGTATATTCCTTATTTTGGGTCATGCAGGATTTTGGCCATCAACCGTTTCTCCCTGAACTACAGGCCTAAACCTAAGCCCCAGACTCTCGAACCCTAAACTCTAAGCCCTAAAATTGTATAAACCCCCATGTTCAAAGCCTAATCCGTAAACCCACAATGCTTTTTAGGGTTCCTCATTATGATTTGCTTATAACAGTCCTTAAAAAGGCAGGTTCTTCCGGGTTAAGGTAAATCCTATCCGACCGAACCAGAAATCCTGAGCCCAACAAGAGGCCTTGGCCCAAACCTGTGGAGATCTGGGCGAATTTCAGCGCAAGAAGGCAGGGGTTTTTAGGCTTTAGGTTTCAGGAGTAGTTTGCGGGCTTCTTTGTAAGGGTTTGTGGAGTTGAGGATACCATTTGCTGGCTTCAGGGTTGGCGGTTTCGGATTTGGCATTTTGGGATGGGGGTTGGGCATGCTTGTGATCGAGGAGAGCGACGTTCGGGCGCAATGGCTGCTCTTGTAGGTTTTGGGCTCGGGATGCTCCTGAGTAGTTCTATGCACCCGTTCTTTCCGCTAGAAGAGTGACACTTAATCCCTTGGGGACAGTACCCACCTGTTTGGAAGTTGCATGCTTGGGCTCATACATGTTGCGATTTTGTGGCTGAAGGTGAGGGGTTCGAAACCCCAGCCAGGGTGGATTGGACTTGGGGGCTCGGCGAAGGAGCAGTAGCCACCAGACTAACTACGTTTCAAGCGACGGCTGCACTCCGGGGAATCGATCACCACGACATGCCGTAGAATACAGCCCGTCAAGTACGTAGCACAAAACCTGAAGAGCCCAACAGCCCAAGAGCCTGGATACGCAAGCCATTACGTTCAGAGGCAATGGTATAAAGATAAAAGCCTTGCAAGAACAGAATGATGGGATCCTAAAACAAAGACAAAGTGGCAGCAATAAGGCCAACAACATAAGCCTGAACACTAACCTCCAACCCTAAACCCCAAACTCAACCCTTGACCTGCCCGATACAATAGTTGGAACTACTGTGCGATCAACCGAAGGATCTTCTTGAACGGTCCGTCCAGATCATGGAGATCAAGTTTGGGACCGGGCCTTTGCTGGTTCAGACCACTGCCTTTATCATCAGAAACACGGTGGTTTTCTGCGACTTACAGGGGATTTTATGAGGTCTTGAAGTATGTCGGGCCTATGGGGTGTAATATAGGGGCCTTACAAGTCGGAATCAGGTTTCGGGGGTGGTTATGGCAGTTATCGAGGCGCTATAAGGGAATATCATGAACAACTATACAGCCCTCTATATTGTTGCTGTATGTTGTGCATGTGTTGCCTCGAATACAAATAGTTGCGCTTCCAGGGGTCTTTCTTCAGAGGGTTCCTATAGTTGGTTGATCAGTGGATGCTCACAAAACGTGGTCTGATTTGCTTAATGTTACCCTTCTTTGCGCAGTTGCGCAGGGCGTTTCAATGCACTCCAGTTTGTTAGCAGGGCATGTTGCAGGTTTACACCCTGAAGTTTTTGGTCTCTCCTAAACTCTCCTACTGGTTGGAGCCTGGCGTCGGGTCATACGTACCCTAATGAGGGTAGGACCTTGCAGTACTCCTCAAGAGCCATTGCAAAACCCGGAGAGTTTCTTCAAATTTGAGTGGTCATTGGTGAGAGTAGGATTCCGACCCCGCTGTGGCTCGGTTTTGGGGACGGTTTAGGGGTTTAGGGTTTAGGGTTTAGGGTTGCTTGTTGTGAAGCCCCCGGAGCTGCCTTGAGGTTTGGGGTTTACCCATAGGCCCCAAAGTAGTTCCTTTTTCATATTTAGAATTCTATAAGGGAATCCCAAAAAGGAACTACTTTGGGGCCTATGGGTAGGTTGCAGGGTTTCCTAGACCCTAAAGCCGAAAGAAAGCTCTACGCAACCCCATAAAGCCCTGCACAAACCTCATTAGCATCAAAAACCTTGCTGAACCCCCAAACTCCAAGCCGTAAACCCTGAATCATGAAATCCGAAGCCGTTGAGCCTTGAAAGGCAGCAGCATCGGAACGTCGCTGTTTACCTGGTCGAAATCGCACACACTTGCGAGAAGCCGTGCGCCCGGTGAGTTGCCTTACACTGCGCACCTTGAACCCAGATCTTACACTAAACCATATACACCCTAAGTCCTACACTGCACCCCCCACGACCCGATATCCCCCCCTGTGCACAACAAGTCGATCTCCTGTTCTCAACCAGAGATCTGTCATTTTGAAGCATGGGTTCTCAGCTTGTGAGGCTGCTGTTGTGTTTTAAGGTTTAGATTCATCCTACGTGAACGCTATACCCCTATAAACCCTAAACCCTGAAGCCTAAACCCCTAACCCCTATATGGGTGGTTGTCAAAATTATGGTCCCCTTTTTGGGGTCCCTGTTACAATACGGCACCTATTATTTAGGGTACCCCAAAAGGGACCCTAATTTTGACAACTTCCCACCTTAACACCATAGAACCTACCCTTGTAAAAAAGGGTTTAGGGTTTAGGATTTGGGGTTTAGGTTTTAGGATTTGGGGTTTAGGGTTGAGGATTTGGGGTTTAGGGTTGAGGATTTGGGGCTTTCGGGTTTAGGGTTTGGGGTTTAGGGTTTAGGATTGGGGTTTAGGGTTTAGGGCTTTCTGGTTTCGGGTTTCGGGTTTAGGGTTTGGGGTTTAGGGTTTAGGGTTTGGGGTTTAGGATTTGGGGTTTAGGGTTTGGGGTTTAGAATTTGGGGTTTAGGGTTGAGGATTTGGGGTTTAGGGTTTAGGATTTGGGGCTTTCGGGTTTAGGATTTGGGGTTTAGGATTTGGGGTTTAGGGTTTGGGGTCTAGGATAGCAGGGGCCCCAAATAAGGCTGGGCGACACGGAGGGCCGGGACCGACTTCTTCGCCGAGCTAGCCGCGGCCTTGCGAACTGCTGGGAACTTTTGTTTGGTTTAGGGTTTAGAGTTGAGTTTAGAGTTTAGGGGAAACCCCAAGCCCTTACGCCAAAAACCCTTAACCCAATGACCTAAGCCACAAATATTGTGGATATGTAGGCATGTAGGAATGCAGGGGGTTGTGTGTGTCTGTGTGTTTCTGTGTAAGTGTTTGCGACTCTGTGTCTGCCTGTCTACATGAATGGATGGATGGATGGATGGATGTATGGATGGATGGATGAACCTATTTACACACGTATACGTGTGTGCGCAAGTTTGATTTTGGAGTTTCGTGCATAGGATTGTGTATAGGCTGTATAGGATTCAGTGCTTAAGGCGTTGCGAGTTTAGCGTCGTGTTGAGGGTGTAAAAAGTTTACACGTCTACAGTAAGGCTAGTAGCTTAGTATGGGTTGCGAGTACCAATGAGGCCCCGATTACGCCTAGCACTCGCGAACATCGAATACTATTTAAATTTGGGTGTTGTTGACTCTGCGGTTTAGGGCTTGAGGAATGCAGGGCTCAGCCTCTGATTGTTTTCAGGTGCGGCAGGAGGCCTTTGGTTTATTCGAGGCGATCAGCTCCAATAGTCGTACGAAACACCTTCTCAAGGCAATCAACACTGACCCTAAACCCTAAACCCTGAGCCCTAAGCCCTAATCTACACGACCTCCAAACAAATCTACAACACCGCAGCTGTGGAAGCCTTGCTGCCAACCCGATGGGTTCAGGCGGCCAGAGGAAAGTTTGCCAACAAAGCATTCAGAGTACTGTACATAGGGACTCAATAATTACCAATAACATACCCCTTATTATGAGTATAGTAGAATACCCCAAAACCCTATTCCAATTATGACGGCCCCTCTTATATTACTGGGGAAATTATAGCGAGGTCATGCGACGTCACCCACGAAATAACGGAATTAACGACCCGACCTGGAAATCCAAATTAGTGACCTGGACTTTGTGTTAAGACAAATTGATTTTGGTGGTTCCGGGCGGTGGGAAGGCTGGAGGCTGGGGAGGCCCCGGGCGGGAAAAACAACAACAACAAACTGCTGCTGCAGCTGCTACCACTTCTACTGCTACTACTCCACTTCTGCTACTTACGACTACTACTGCTACTACTACTACTACTAGTACTACTACTACTGCGACTTCTACTGCCACTGCTTACGAGGGCTATCTAAACCGGAATTAAGTGAAATTAATGACCCGACCCGACCTGTGAAATTAACGGAATTAGGATGCGACCTGACCCGACCTGGGCTTATTTCCGATGCCAAATTATTATAATTTCCCCAGTATTATAGCACCCTATTATAGATCCCTCCTGTCCCCTTTTGATGAAGGAACCAGTATTTGGGACCTAAGACCCTGCTACTTGGGCACTCGGACCCATCTGGTTGAAGCACACAGGGCGAGCCCTCAAAGCCTATACCGGTCTAGGGTTACCACTTTCATAGGGTATACCCTAAATCCTTCAACAGCTCATGTGTCGAAAGCTGCACCAGAGCTTAAAGAATTAGACTCTAAACCCTACCTCAACCCCAAATTACTACCTTTTAAGGACTCATAGAAGGAAACCATAATTAGCCCTGAAAATGAAGGCTCTACAGGGTCCAGATATAATTATCCGAACCCTAAACTCCATAAGCTCTGAACCCGAAACCCTAGTATCAAAACCTTCCGCCAAGGTGAGATCGAAGAGGCAGAGAGGCGGCAAAACGCACCGAAGCCGACGCTGAAAGAGCGGGTCCAGAATCTTTGGGTCAAAGGCGCGGTTGGGAGCCTAAGTTTGGGTTTGGGGCTTCTGAAAACAAAACTAATAACCCGGATCCTTGGGTCGAATTGTCAAAGGCGGGTTTTGGAGTTTAAGTTGAAAGGGTTCTGAAGACACAGGGCAGTTTCAAGCTGCTGTTTGGTGAGGCTGTCGCAGGGATTATGGTAAGGAGTGCCTTGTTTACGGGTTTGGTGTTCTGACGTCTGCACTTATTGCTGAGCCTTAGAAGGGTGGTTGACACTGAACCCTGAGCCCCACCCCAAAGCAGATCCGAGGCCGCCGAAGCCCTAACATGCCCCCCCCCCCCCCAAACCCTCAACCCTAACCCCAAGCCCCGAAATGCCAAATCCCTAGAAGCCCTGAATCCTTAGACCCTATGAACTCTAAGTCTGAAACACTAAACCTGAGCCCTATATCTCAAACCCTACTTCTTAACTACCCATGAACCACCCCTTATAGAACCCTTATACAGCCCTATAGGTGCCTTACAGGAACCCCTAGGGTTCCTTTAAAGGAAGCCAAGCACAAGAATCGCTGCCAGGCCGTGGCCTCATCCTGGGTTGCCCGGCGCGTTCCTGCCCGACTCGGGCTGCTGGCGGCTGAGAGTGTAGGATGAGGGGGCCTACTGTTGATTTAGGGACCCCGAAAACACATAAGCATAAGCCTTTTATAGGGATATCCCTACCATATTGGGCTTCATTATATGGGGGGTTATATGGGATATCCCTATCCTAATGTTTGCTTATGTGTTTTTTTGGGGGCCTAGATATAAATCCTAGGGTTCCTTTACAGGGATCTTATAGAGGTACCCTTAAGGGGTTCCCTTAAGGGATCTATAGGGTTTTAGGGTTTAGGGTTGATGATATAAATCCTGCATTACCTTAAGGACCCGAGTACTATGGGAATTATCGTACATTCCATATTATGAGGAATGCAGGATTTATATCATCAACCGTAGTGCAAGGATAGGATGTGGGGTCTACGTAGGGGGGCTTAGGATTTTTGTGCTTTGTGACTTTGGGCGACTTGGGGCTTTTATGGCTGTTTTTTCGCTGGAGGGTGCTGGGTTCAGGGGTTCGATTTAGGATTTGGGGCTTCCGTTTCTTAGTGTGTGGGGAGGTTAGGGTTCAGAACGGATGGTTTAGGGTATATTTGTTGGACTTAGGTTCCGCCGGTTCCGCAGTTCTGTCAGGATATTTTTTTGGATGCAGGGTTGCAGCTTCAGGTTTACCCATAGGCTCCATAGTAGTTCCTGTTTGGGATTACCTTATAGGAGTCTAAATATGAATCCCCAAAAGGCACTACTATGCTAGGTATTTACCAGTTCAAGGCTGAAGCGCTTCAGGCTTCAAGGTATTGAGGACTGCAGGTTCACGGGTTTAGGGACCCAAACCCTACCTTAACCCTGAAGAACCTACCTTTTTAAGGACTTAAAAAACCCTGAAGGAGAAAAGGAGCTAAACAAAAAACCTTCGGTGTTGTTTGACTTTCTTGTTTCCTGTCGAGGGAACAGGCTCTAGGATGTTAGAATGTCTCGTTCCCAACTAATATAGGGGCCTAAATAATTACCTATACTATTCTTTGGGGGGCTCCTTCTGGTAATTTAAGTATTATATAGCCCCAAAACCCTATTCTAATTGTTAAAGCCCCTATGTTACTTGCTATAAGGACCTGTAGGGGTGAGCGGGGCAGGTTTTAGGGGTTAGGGTTAAGGAGCTGTCATACTGTCGGACACGACTGTGAGGATGCCCCAGTGCTTAGCATCTTGATCACACTGTCAGCTTCATACCCATGGCCATGCTCCATAAAATACACTACAAAGCCAGTCAGGCCCACTTCAGCCACTTCTAACCGGGCATCTAGGAGGAGTTTCGATCGTTACGTAGCTCATGCCTTGGCCATTTTCGTCTGATTAGGCCGCAAGCAGATGTTCAAGACGGCGCTCAGCACCTAACTTCGCTCAAGATGCTGAAGATGTTAATTTTTAGACAGGCCTCAGCATGCAAAACTGCATCGCGGGTTCCTTGCCGGCCTCGACGTCGCAGACACCGTCCCACCTGTGGACTTGCACCTAGCATCTGACGGGTTTTGCGCTTCATGATCTACCGTCCTTACCAGGACCCTCCTTGTACCCTCAAATAGGAGTATATGGTCCCAAATAAGGGGCATTTAGGGACTAATGGAGGGTAGATGGAGGGTCTAGGTAATCCCAAATCCTAAAGCCTCCCAAGTGAATTCTGGACTTGCAAACGGACGCAAAACTTGTCCACCCCAAGTCCTGTTTCACACCAATAGTAGCATTGACACCGCAGCTCTGTAGTTGTCTCGTCGCAGAATGTTAAAACAGGCACGGGTGCCATTATGCTGACAAGAGGAGCCTCGATAATCCAAATCATTGGTTCACGGCATACGTATACAGACATAAAGGCACACTACTATACCACGATCCCAGCGCGTGCTATATATGTGTATCTCGCTATGCCACAAACACACCATTTATGTCATATGCAGCAATTTCGTGTATGCGTGGGGTGCTTTTCGTTGTTATCAGCTTTATTCGTGGGCTTGGGAGGTTCAGATCAGGTCTTGCCATCCTTGCCTTGTAAGGCCTACCTGGACCCTATAAAACCCTACCGTTTTAGGGTGCCTTATTGTGAAGTCCTTAGATGCGTAGTTGACGGTAGTTTATTTGAGAGTTTTCGAAAATTAGGGGTACCTTATTTGGGGGTCTTATTTTTAAGGATCCTACTATTTAGGGTACCATATTCGGGTCCCCTATTTTCGGAAACTCCCATTTAGGGATACGGTAGGGCCTAGCTTGTGCGCTCTGCGCCAGACAGGCAGCAGAAGCGAGCGCGAAAAGGGCCCATAACATAGTGAAGACATCATATAAGCACTCCGAGCATCTCCGAAGAAGATGGGAAAGTCGTCTTTCAATCGATGCAATCCGATACCATGAAGGCTGAAAATCTGGAAGTGGGTCGCAATTGTTTTGGCATATTCAGGCTTCATTCAGAATTCCCAGACCCACCCCCCCTTATCTTTGCAGCACAGGCATCTACAGAAGCCGTGGTGGGTTTCTAGTATCATGATCACGACCTGGACCCCTAAAGTATGTAGAACAGTAGCCTTGTAGCTGTTGGGCCATTAGTTTACTTACTCAAGGGGCTTTAGCTACATAGACCCTAAACCCTAAACCCCTAAACCCTAAACTCCTAAAACCTAAACCGAACTTTCTTGTTTGTGTTTCTGCGAAAGAGCGCTGGATCAAGGCCCAGGCCCCATCCCGGAAAGCCCAGAAGCCCCAAGCCCTATGACCCATTACCAATATCCCTTTTTGGGGGGCTCCTTGTTACCCATAGGCCCCAAAGTAGTTCCTTTTGGGGGTTCATATTTTGAATCCTATGAGGGAATCCCACAAAGGAACTACTATGGGGCCGATGGGTATAGTTATAGTTTAACATGTCCCAAAACGCTATTCTAATTATCATTGCTATTGTACAATTTTCTCCCAAATCCTATTCTAATTGTCAGCCTATGAGCCTGAAGACCCTAAGCCCTAACCCTCACACCCAATAAGAGCGTTGAATCGCATGGATTTGGTATCCATTAGAACGCACTCAAAGCCCCCGTAAACCCTAAACCACAACAAAAAGCAGGACATGATGTCACCGATGATGGGGCCCATGTCGCCAATGACGCTGGTTCTGCTCTTATGTAAGAATTGGGAAAGGGTTTCCGGTTTCGGGTTTGGGGATTTAGGGTTTTGGGTTCTGTTCAGGGCTTTTACAGGGTCCTACAGGGTTCTATGATATGGGGGACTTAATGATTCTGTAAGAAGTGGAAAAGGGTTTTGGGCTTAGGGTTCCCTTAAGGGCCTCTTACGGGGTTCTAGTCTACACAGGATCCGATAAGGGTTGTATGGTATAGGGGCCTTAGGTTCATGATTAGAGTTGCGCTTCGTGATATGCTAAGGACTAGTCTTTTTAATCATACGAACCTTGAACTTTGTGAAGGACATATTATACAATTAGTCACAGTCGCAAGCATGATTCGATACTGGACTGAACAGGTTAACCCTTTACCCTAAACGCTAAGCATAAGACTTTTGCCAAATGGGAGTTTCCGAAAATTCGGGGTACGGGCGAACTCTATGTTAAGAAAGCTACGTTGCAGTTCCAGGGTCTGGGAAATTTCTTAACAGAACAGGTTGCATAAGAAATGTACTTCCCTCCCGAGAGTCCGGTGTACATTTCTTAAATGCACTCCTCACCATCACCCGTAAGTAAATCCCATCAAGCTTTGAGCAGTTCCAAAACCAGCATTTTGAGCTTCCCAGGCCTTGAAAAAGCGTTTTTTTGGTGGTTTTGGAACTCTGATGTGCCCCTGCCCTGCCTGCTCTGCCCTAGCTGCCCTGCCATGCCCTGGCTTTGAGCAGTTCCAAAACCAGCTTTGGTGGTTTTGGAACTCTGCTGTGCCCCTGCCCTGCCTGCTCTGCCCTAGCTGCCCTGCCATGCCCTGGCTTTGAGCAGTTCCAAACCAGCATTTTGAGCTTCCCAGGCCTTGAAAAAGCGTTTTTTGGTGGTTTTGGAACTCTGCTGTGCCCCTGCCCTGCCGTGCCCTTCCTTGCACTGCCCTTGCCCTGATTGGAGGCTNGGCCTTGAAAAAGCGTTTTTTGGTGGTTTTGGAACTCTGCTGTGCCCCTGCCCTGCCGTGCCCTTCCTTGCACTGCCCTTGCCCTGATTGGAGGCTTTCAGGGTCTCAAATTTAAATAAGTTCTTGTTGGGGCACCCAGGGTCTCACATAATTTATTGTTGGGGCAATCAGAGTCTGATTTCTTGTTTAATAAGATTTCTTAATACAGAGCTCGACCGTACCTTATTTTGGGGTCCTTATAACAAGGATCCTACTATTTAGGGTACAATATTCGGCAACTCCCAAATATTGCTTTGAAAGTGGGCTGTAGGAAGCTCTGAGAGGGAGGCACGAGAGTTCAATGTCTAATCTCCCAAGTCCTGCACCTTCCTTGCAGAGCCCTAAATCCTAAGAATCCTGAACCCTAAACCCAAGCCTAAATCCCTCGTAAGCCCTTTAGCAGACCTTGCTGAGCCCTCATGGAACTCTTACTGACAAATTCCAAACCTAGAGCTTGGAATCAATGGGAACCCGACCTGTTGGCCCACCTTCACCCCCTCACCTCAACCCTAAGATCCCCAACCCTTCAGCTTAAAACCAATAGTCCTGAACCCTGTTTTTGTGGTTTAGGGTTGGGGTTCAGGGGTATTTAGGGTTGAGGGTTGAGGTGAGCAGCCAAAGCAGCCTGATGGGCTCCAAAGCCAAGATCAGCAAAAGGGCACACGTTTATTGGGGTTATGTGGGTGGGTAAATCTACACCCTAAACCCTAAACCCTGAAGAGTAGAGGCTGGTCCTCTTCGACCAGAAGAAAAATGTGGCATTCACCGGCTTGCACTCAAAAGACCCTGTTGTAGAATGTCCAGGGTTCCGGCTTCAGGGGGTTTAGGGTTCAGGGCTTAGGGTAACTTGGTAGGGTCCTATACGCCCTAGAACCCCCTGGTACTTAGCAGAGAATGGGGGAAGGGATCCCATGACAGCCCCCATTCCTCCTAGTCCCTACGAAGAACCAGGGAGCCGAGACCCTGAACCCTGAACCGTAGAGTAGAGCCTATAACCTCCCTAAACACTGAACCCTAAACCCTATAACCTTAGACCCTAAACCTTAAACCGACAATAACCGATGTCGCCAGATCTTAGGATGGGAATGTCTTCCACTCCGATGTTGGACGATCACTTCCAACTTCCTCAGGCATGAACAGGGTTCATATAGGGGCCTGGATAATAGAAACAGATTTTGTTGAGGGGAGAGGGGGGGCTGATGGAGGCGCCTACATTAGGGTTTAGCATTCCTTGAACTGTTCAGGGAGCCTCAATATAGGACCTCCATAATTATCCGCAGCCCCCCCCCCTTTCTCAAAAAAATACCTGCACTACGTCATCCCTAAGGTGCTCTGGCAATCATCTGCTTGGCTTGCCAAGGCTTCAGACGAAGCCTTTGCGTTCGATTACGGAACCCATCTAGGGTTTATAGGGCTTATAGGGCTTATAGGGTTTATAGGGCTTATAGGGTTTATAGGGTTTATAGGGCTTATAGGGTTTAGGTTTAGGGTTTCGCGGCTTTGGGGTTCAAGGGAGTAGGGTTCAAGGCTTTCGGGGTTTAGCGCCACGTGAGCCGAACCGTAGCCCTGAGCCTATAGCCCTGCCTTAACCTACCAAAACCTACTTTTTTGTAGGGTCCCTATAAATTCCATATTACGGTTGAAAAGAAGAATCTACAAAAAAGTAGGGGTTTGGTAGTTTAAGGTAGGCTCTAAACCCAAAGCCCTGGACAAGAAAACTATCCCTACAATGTTACAACCTAAACTCTACCTTAACCCTGAAGAACCTACCTTGTTAGGGTTCCTTATTATGATTTCCTTATGTAAGTCCTTAAAAAGGTAGGTTCTTCAGGGTTAAGGTAGGTCCTAAACCTCTATAAGGCCGAGAACCTTTAGGTGAATTTGTGGCTTGATGTTTGCCATGTCTTGCAGCTCCAATACCCTAAACCCTAAACCCGAAACCCATACCGAGACCCTCTTTTCTTGTAGGATACCTGCACATTCTATATCAGCGGTATATAGTAAGCACCTACAAGAAGTAGGTTAGATATGACAGCCGTTGGTAGAAGCTAGATGGTTGCCAATCCTATTCCTTATACGTTGATCATACCTGTATATACTACTTACGGTAAAACCCACAAACCCTAATCCCGAATCCTAATCCCTAGACCCTAAACCTTCAACCCTAAACCAAACCCAACAAACTGGGCACAGTACAGGCTCTCAGGACCGCTTGGTTTCCTCTCTAAGGCATAAAGCTTTAATTGCTTCAGATTGTCAGGATTTTCCTCACAACGCTAGGGCCACTAGGCTTTATTGAGACCGTAAGCTAATCGAGCTGCATATTAGAAAATCTAAACTCATCACCGACTGCACGTTGTAGCTCAGAGTTTGGTGCTACAGGCTTCCCTGGATGGCTCCCACAGCATGCATCTGGACAGCTTGCTTCGGAGCAGCGCATACAGGCGCGAATTACAGGTTTTAGGCTCTCTTCGGGTTTAAGGGTTTTCCGAATTTTCCTTCTGTGGTTTAAGGTCTAGGGTTTCGTTGGCTTGGGCTTTCGGTTTCCTTCCAGGTAGTAAGGGCTTCTGTTTTTTGCGTGCAGGAGCCTTCATATGGTAACCCGGGAAGCTATTCCCTGAAGCCCAAACCTGAAGAAACTATCATGCTCACCAAAGCTCCAACCAGATTCTTCAAAAACTTCTGCGGATTACCGACTATGGGTTTTTCAAACTCACTTGTGGTCCTGTCCAAAGTCTTGCCTGCTCGATGCAGGCTTGCCAGCTACTTATGCTCCTCATGCAGTCTTTCT
Organism: Symbiodinium sp. clade A Y106; assembly: GCA_003297005.1. NCBI lineage: Eukaryota > Dinophyceae > Suessiales > Symbiodiniaceae > Symbiodinium > Symbiodinium sp. clade A. The sequence goes on along the minus strand of BGNK01000041.1, from coordinate 60,994 downwards.
AGAACGATTACAAAATCTAAACCTGAAAGACTAAATTGCAAACTCCTCAACCGTGGACCCTCACTATGTCGGTATGGATTCCTGATAGCACTTTCAGCCGTTGCGTCATATAGTAATAGCCTTTATAGAAACACTAAACCATAAACCCCTAAATTCCTACACCCCAAAACCCTGTAGACCCCCACACCCCTAAACCCCGAAATCCCTAAATCCTAAACCCCAGCCCCTGAACCTGCAAGCCCCAAACCCTTAACTAACATTCCGCCAGAAGCGTTGGATAGATCTAGGGCCTCGAACGACTACTTTTTCGAGATCTGTGAGCTTCGAAAGCATTGGGGTTGAGGTTTGGAGGATCTTCTAGGCTCGTACCTAGACCCTCCATCTACCCCCTATTAGACCCTAAGTACCCATTATTTGGGACCATAGACCTTTATTTGAGGGTACAAGGAGGGTCCTGGTAGAGGGCTTCGTGTATTGAGGATCCTAGAACCCCAAACGCAGGCCTTGGGTGAACCCTGAACCTGGGGATTGGGGCGAGGGCTTCGTGTGGTTGTTGGCGCTGAGGCCCGGGCTCTCGGCCGGCGGGTCAGGGAGGGGTCTCGGGGTTTGGGGTTTAGGGTTTACGGGGAGTCTTGGGTGTGTGCATGCATAGGTAGTTTGCTGGGTTGTTAGGATTTTGAGGGCTCCGAGTTTTGCCTGCCTGCGAACCTTGCGATTCCACGCCAGATCTGCCAGATGAGCCCTCTGAGAGGTCACGTTTTCCCAGAGACCGTGCGTCAAGGATTCTAGTGTTTAGCGCGCTGATCCGGCAGCCTCTCTTCAATCGTGAGCACATGCAGCTCAGAATTTTGTCCAGGATTTGTAAAGACGAACCCGAACCCCAATCTTTTTCGGCAGTGCTATCCCCCAATGCACTTTCAATTTTCGCCAGGGGCTTGATCTCGAAAGAAGCTCCGATGTCAACTACACCCCTCATCCGAAATCCTTCGGTTTCGGTTTAACCTGGACCCCTATATAGGTGTTGGGCCATTATTTTACCTACTGCTGGGGTTTAGGTAGGGGTTTAGGGCCCACCACAACCTTCTTAACTTCAACAGTGAGGCATATGAGAACTATAGGGTCTGTACCCAAATCCTTTAGCTGGTCTTCGGGCGTGGGGCATACCGGGATAAATTGAACTACCGTCACCTGTTTCTTCGCAGGCTCTTATAAATCTCACAGGGGCCATGCCAAAAAGGAGGCTGTCTTACTTAAACTGTATCGCTCCTGGGCATGGTTGCTTTTTGTTTATTTTGTTGGTTGGGGTTTCTTGGTTTCCTTTTTTGCTGTCGTGGAACTATAACTTACCCTGGCCTTCCAGCGTAGTAGACCTAGGAAATATGGATTGTTAGAACTTATAGCCTTTTCTACAAACCCAAACCTCGAAGCTTGGGTGCACACCCTGAGCTCAACCCTAAGGCACATAAACTCGTAGACCATGTGTCCTGAGGAACCGGGGTCATAAATCATGATACCCTGAAGCACTAAAAACTTGAAACCCTCAAACCTGAACCCTAAAGCCGTAAAACCCCACACCCCGAAATCTCAAACCCTCAAACCCTGAACCCTAAAACTTGTAAAGCCGTACGCCCCAAAATCTCAACACCCTCAAACCACAAAGCTTTTGAACCCACTGATAGTCGGTTTAGGTTTCGGGTTCAGGTTTTCGGTTTTAGAGTTTAGGGTTTAGAGTTTACGGCTGCGGGTTCAGAGTTTTCGGGTTTGGAATTTAGACGGTTCAGGGCTTATAAGGGGTTCCTACGATGGCCGGCTACTGAGATTTCAGGAGGTTTAGAATTGCTTTCGGGGTTAGGGTTTGGGACTTGTGTGCTTTTCTGGCGGTCTCCCTGAGGTGTGCTCCTACCGTGGTGGCAACGAGTCTTTCGAGACCATGTTCGCCGGACGGAGCCACGGACAGGCTTGCGGCCATTGTTCCTCCGGCGATGCCTCGTGGGGAAGGTTCCAGGGCCACGACCGGCAGCATCACGTTCGACACCGCCACGGGCGAGATACTGGCGGCAGCGGCTTGGAATCAAGAGGAGGCGGATATCTTCCTCGCAGCCGTCTGTGCCAAGCCGCGCTGTGGTTTCGGCAAAGACTGCGTAGCGGCCCTGACGGACACAGTCGCATTGTGCACCCTGCGCCCCGTTCAGCCTCTATTAAACGACCCAACACGAGTGAAACCATCATGTTCCACCTAGCGGGGTATCTGTGGGCACAGTACCTCGACCAGCCCAGATCTACATTTTCACAGCGGTGAGCCAGGGGTCCACCTTCGTGAAGGGTGCCGCTGAGCGTCCAAGCTGTCTTTCCCTGCTGGTGTCTAGCTTTCGCATGCACTTGCCGAGGCATCTGCATCTCCCATATCTTTGCTCGAGAACAAAGACCGTTGCCGAGGGGGTAGAAGTAGATGTTTGTTTCCCAGTATTCCATTCGCGAGATGTGCGGAGACAGAAAAGTCACCCGGCACGCAATATGGCTCAGGACGCAACCCCGCATGACCAAGGCCTACGCGAACGCGCCCACTCACATGCAAAATGGCACCGCGGATGCGAAAAACGTATGGCTCGCCAGACCTGCTGTCGGCAAAGTTGGGACCCTGTGCAGTTTCGCTCAGGACCTTACGGCGGAGAGGACGGAGTTGTGCGCACGACCGGAGATCGGCTTCTCTGAGCTAGCCGGCACCTTGGACGACTTCTTCGTCAACTTAAGGAGGAGTTAGCCGGCGTTCTGCACTTGAAGGAGCTGGCGGAACAAGCTCAAACTTTCCAGCTGAATCATCACCTCCGCGTCCTGAACACGATGTTCAAATCGGAGATTCGTCCAACGAGGAGACTCCGAGGAGATCAAGACCTGCGTGACCTGCGTGTGCAACGTCTCGACATGGAGAAGCTGCTCATGGAGCTGTTTTTCCGGCTGCAAAGCCTCTTGCTTGGCATTTCCTGATTCCTGGCTGCGGATTTGACGGCGCTGGTGCACCATCCGGGCCATTGGTCTATGCAGTTGCACGACTGAGAGCACAAGTCAGGAAATCAAAAACCTGCTGGCCACTTTCCGGCAAACTCCTTTGCAAGTCGACCACCTCATGCAAGCTATTGCCTCTCAGATGCATCGACGCCGACCTTCTGGTGGCACCAGCCAGGGCACCGGGGCCGTCCTGGAGATGCCCCAGTTTGCCTGGACGCCCAAAGATAAAGAGCGGGCCAGCCGGGGGGCGGTGGAAAAGATAGAAGCAGATGCCGGACATCAAGAACATCTTGTGCAAGGCACAGCAGGAGTAGACCTTTTCCGCGGCGAACGCCGAGGAACTGAACCTCTTTCTTGGCACCGATGTCCCCAGCTTTATTATGTTACAGATGCCGGAAGCGCCCGGTGAAACCTTCAGACCTTGATCGACAGCGGTGTCATGGACATCCGTGGCGTTCTGCGACACTGCATCTCATGATTCATACGTTGGCTAAGGGGGAGAAGGAGTGTCCTGTAGTAGCTCATGTCTGTTTCGTGCCGATGTAGGTGCAACATCACATTGGCAGCAGTTCGATGTTCTTAGACTTGGTTAGCAATTTCTCAGCAGGTGCGAGCTTGCGAGAAGCGCTGACTTCCTTTTTTGTTTTTTTTGCTTGTGGTGCCTTCAAATTTTGGCTTCAAAACTACTTGACCTGGATCTCCGTGCCACGCTGCATGCGCAGGTGCCGGGATAATGTTATGCTTCGCCTGGGGCCTGGACTACCGTTGGAATTGGTGTGTTGGCGTGGAATTTGGGTTGTTTAAAATTTGGCTTACAAGCATTGCCTCGGTGTAAAGGGTTGAACCAGCACAGAGAGTCAGAGAGCACGGAAGGTGAGGCAAGCCATCGAATGCCCTTCGTAGCTCCATCATGGATGGCAGGGCCAGAGATGCTCACATCTCCCCCCTCGTTGAAAAGGTTTGTGTCTGCTAGTCCAGTTGTCAAAGTTGCCACCGCGACTATAATGCACAGCGGCGCTGCTTCAGCACCGGGACGACGACGACGACGACCGCGACCCATGTGTGCGAAAAAGACGACTGCTGCAACAGACTGCGATTACACCGACGACAACTGCGACTATTCCGGACATCGGCACTTGAGAAATTAAGAATCATCGTGCGGTCTTCCTAGCGCGGCAGCAGAACCAGCTAGTGTGTCCAAGGTCATCAAGCTATCAAGCTCGGCAAGCAACTTGGCAAGTTCAGGAAAAAATCGAGGAAACGTTCTTCTTGCCACGTCCGTCTGCGTCGGCATTGTCCAGCGTCAAGAAGAACCTCGCCGATCTCCTCGAAACCGCCATGGACGAAGGCGAAGACCCGAAGCCTTCCAAGAGTAACTAGTCGTCTCGCAGCCCAGCCACCGGCTGCCTGGGAGCCCCAGTGACTGACAAACCAGGTTGGTTTTTAGGGCTTAGGGCTTTAAGGTTGTCGGCATAGGGCTTAGGGTTTAGAGTGTAAGGTAGATCAAGATTAGATTTTGGGTTGACAGTTTACGTTTACTGTCTCTTGGCCCTTTGCATGAACCCTACCATACCCTACCCCACCGCCATTCTGTTTATTCAGGTTTCACAATATATCACCCTGTATATATGAGGCGTCCCGGGAAGAGGAGTTGTGTTTCAGTGCAGGAATGTGCCCAGTTCACATGCGCTTCGGCGTAGTTGCGAAGGATGGTGCGCAACTGCCATGACCGCGGGCAACATGGCATGCGGGTCATACAGGAGCCAATACAGTCAAATAGGCTAGGGTTTTAAGGCACACAGCGGGCAGATTATACTCTAGCTGTATCGCACCCCCAAAAGAGCGGTAGCAATTATACTTCGTCTTCCATGTTAGTCTTGACAGGTTCAAAATGTTTGGGTCCCAGGTTGTGGCTCCCATATGCGTATGGCATGAGCATTTTGTCTTTTGCAAGACCTTCAGTTGCTTTATAGAGGTTTATAGTTTAACGTTTTGGCTTTACGGTAAACGGAAAACAGTAAACCCAACAGATACCGAATCTTACTAACATCTCCTTGTCCCATGCGAACCCTACCATGGGTTTTTTGAATTTACATTACAACCTAAACCGTAGGGACCTTGTTATGTAGACGCCTAAATACCACACTCCATGTTTTTGAACGCATCAAAAGATCACCGATATGGCACCCTTACAAACTTTTAAATGCGCACCTCACATCTTCTGAACACAACTCTGAACCATAAACCCTGTAAACCATATTGCTTCCGTCATGGCGCAAGCTTGCGCTGGCGGCTGTCCGACTGTACAGTCAGCCGTGAGCCGAGGGACGGGCAGACAAGAATCGGTCTTAAATTCTGAATCCCAAACCCTATATAAACACCCTACCCTAAACCCTAAACCCTATATAAACACCCTAAACTGTACCTAAACGAACCCTGAAGCCGGAGCTCCGCAAATCCTCACCCCTGGTTATCCTGCACCCAACAAATCTCAAACCATGAGCACCTTCCAGGGTTTAGGGTTTTTAATAACCTACCTTTTTGGGGTTCCTTATTATGATTTCCTTATATGAGTCCTTAAAAAGGTAGGTTATTCCGGGTTAAGGTAGGGGTTGGATCAGGGTTTCAAGGTTCGGGATTAGGGTTTAGGCTTCTACATCAGCTCCTAAACCCGCCACCGCATCAATCTGAATCATGGATCCCAAACCCTGAAATTCTCAACCTGAAGCACATGCAAGGGAGCCTCGCAACAATTCATACGACTGTTCCTGTACTATCATAGCCAGCTAATGTCCCAACTTACAGACAAACAAAACCTACTAGCACCCGCTGCAGCCTCAACAGCGCCCTAACATGGAAGCCTGAAAAATTATCAGGTTTTTTCCTCAGGGCTCCTTATATATTTGTAACCATACTAAAATATACTCTAAAACCCTGTTATGATAGTTATGATCATTAAGGACGGTTTGGGGCTCAGCGCGTAATTTCATCACAACCTGTTCTCAGCAAACGAAAGTTCATGAACGAGAGGACCCCAATCTCTGTTGTAATTAAACTACAACCAAGATCCCTGAGAGAGGCTGGTATCTTCTAAAGTCGGAACCCCGGGTCATGGAGTCTGAGATATACATCTGTATCTCAAGCAAACTCTGAATTGGCTGTCCCGTTGTCTGCGGCTTGTGAGACGCCACGAGCAGCTGCTGTTGGCAGCTGCAAGGAAGTGTTTCGGCGACTGCCCGAAAAAGAAGCGAACCTCGACTGGGTTTACAGGGCTCAGGGGTAAGGATTTAGATTTAGGGTTCAGGGTTTAGGGTTTCAGTTGGGGGTTGGGACAGTGCGTGAGAGGTAGTCCAGCCGAGCAAGATAGGCGGCAAAGTGGTCTGAAGGGGCTGAAGGTTCGGTGCTTACCGTGTCAGTTTTGCGTAAACGAGGAACGAAGCTTTTGTAGTGGGCATGCAAGTTCGGAAGTGATTCAATCACGCTTCCCACTTCCTGTGCAGTCCCTTCAACCAGAATGGTGTCCCGAGCGAGGTCGTTCGAACTGAAAGGTTTGAAAGTTGAAAGTCTGGAGGTTAAAGATTGAAAGTTTCAAACTTTGAAAGCTTGAAGTTTCGAAAGTGTCGAAAGTTTGTGCACCTTGGTATGCACAAGCTAGCCGGTGTCAAACTTCGAACTTTTCACAGTTCGAAACTTTCAAACTTTCAGTTTGTCTAACTCTCGAACTTTCGAGCTCGACTGGCTGCTTCAAACTCAAACTTCAAACTTTTGCCGCGGTCGAGTTCGATCGGCCTTCGAAGTCTGAGAGTTTGAGACTTTGAAAAGTTGCACGTTCGAAGGTTCGACGGTTTCAAGCTTTGAAAGTTCGAACGTTTTAAAGTTCGAAAGTTTGGAGGTTGAAAGGATCCCCTACCACTAAGCTTGTATGCTGTGGGGGGATGTCAATAAATGGAGACAGAGGGTTTTTTTCCATTAACCGTGTCGCGCCTGCCCTGTCATGGTAGGAAGGTCAAGAAATGGAAAAGCCTATGTTGAGGATTGCACTTTTCCATTTATGGTTTTGCTTACTGTGTGTGTATCCTTGGGACTGTGATGGCCTGTGAGATATGGAGGGAGGGAGGGAGAGAGAGAGAGAGAGAGCGAGCGAGCGAGCGAGCGAGCGAGGGAGGGAGGGAGGGAGGGAGAGAGATATAAAAAGAGAGAAGACGAGGGAGAAGACGAGAGAGAGAGAGAGAGAGAGCTCCCCCCCCACTGGAAACATAGGGGATTTCTAAAGGTTGGCTTCATATTCGATCTGCGGCTTGTGGCTGAGGTCGCGAGTTTGAGAGTTCGAAGTTCGAAAGGCTTCAAGTTCGAATGCTTCAAAGTTCCAGAGATCGAAAGTTTGAATCAGAAAGGGATGAAAGTTCGCGAGTTTGAGAGTTCGACAGATTGAAAATTTGCAACCTTTGAAGGTTTGAAACGCATCGAGATGGAAAGTTCGAAAGTCCGTTTGAAAGTTCGAGATTGAAAAGTTTCAGAGTTTGAAGGGCCCGACATGCGGTCATGTATATGGATGTTGTTCGCAAGCTCAATGATATATATATATATCTTTAACACGCCTTCTCTTTTGACGATTCTGGTTCACCGGATATCTTAAGCATCCACCCTCATTTGGCGATTCCGGTCATCATAGCGCCTCACCATATATCTTCATTACGCCCCCCCATTTGGCGATTCCGGCGCACCGTATATCTTCGACACACCCCTTCAGTTGGCGAAACACACCCCCTCATTTAGCGTTTCCGGTTCATCGTACTACGCTTCCTCATTTGGCGCTTTCGGTTAGTTAAGAGTCTTAGACACGCCTTCTCTTTTGGCGATTCCGGTTCACCGAAAATCTCAAGCACGCCCCTCATTTGGTGATTTCGGTTCATCACGTTTTGTTTCGACACGCTCACTCATTTGGCGGTTCCGAACATCGTACCGGTTCGCCAAAAGTCTTCAGCACACCCCCTCATTTGGCGATGTCAGATCAGCAGGCAGTAGTAGTAGTAGTAGTAGTAGTAGTAGTAGTAGTAGTCGTAGTCGTCGTCCGATTTGTTACGGGCATCGGCGTGTGTTTGTCGCGAGATCACACATCACGGGTGGTACGATTTGTTACGGGCATCGGCATGTGTCTGTTGTGAGATCGCACAGGGGGTACGGATTATTACGGGCATCGTCGTGTGTATGATGTCAGATCCAGATCACACATCAGAAGGGGCACGATTTGTTAGCATCGGCCTGTGTATGTTGCGAGATCACACATCACTGCGGGTACGATTTGTTACTGGCATCGGCCTGTGTTTGTTGTGAGATCACACATCACCGGGGGTACGATTTGTTACGGGCATCGGCGTGTGTCTGTTGTGAGATCACACGTCACAGGGGGCACGAGTTGTTTCGGACATCGGCGTGTGTATGTTGTGAGCACATGACCGGGGGTACGATTTGTTACGAGCATCGGCGTGTGCATGTTGGCGTTACCGGGCCCAGGCCCTAAAATGAGGACGTCAACATGGTTTCAAACTCAAACTTTCAATGCATTCAATCTTCAAACTCTTCCAACTTACAAACCTTCAAACTCCCAAACTCTCAAAATTGGAAAATTTGAAACGTTCGAACTCCACGTCTCTCAAACTTTCAAGCTTTCGAAGCTTGAACATTTCAAACTTTCAACCCCCAAAGCTTGAAACTTTTCGAAATTTCAGAGTTTGAAGCTTTCGAACTTTTCAAACTTTTAGACTCCCTGGGTTTCAAACTTTCAAACTCCAAGCTCTCAAACTTTCGAACTCGAGCCTGAGAGTTTGAACGTATTAAATGTTGGGCGAGATTGGAGAGTTTCAAGTTTTGAAAAGTTCGGAGAATGAAGAGTTTGAAGTTTGTAAGATTGACTGTTTCGAGTTTGAAAGTGGTGCGAGTTTGGAGTTTGACAGTTTGAGTGGGAATCCAGCTTGGAAGTTTGAAGCCGCGGCAACGCGCTTTGCGCGAAGGAGCCAGGCGACGGACCGCGGGAGAACGCGTAGGGGCTCACAGAGCAGCCCTCAAGAATTCGAGTTCGAAAAACCCCACTCGTGACACCTATCATAGACCCAGCCTGCCGGCAATGTATCTATTGTTATGTTTGGTTTTGCTTTTAGGCTTGCGGCAGCATTTAGCATTTGCCGCCCGCTGAGAAGCTTTGCCAAGCATTGTTTCGGTGTTTGCCCAGACACTCAATGTAGGGCTGGCATTGGGTGTGTGCATAGCCACAGCGAGCTGACTCCACAAGCTTCACGGTACCGAGACCGCACAAACCAAACCTCATCGGAGCCCAAACCTACCTTGAAGTGTCCTAAAGTCCCACACCACAGACCCTATCTCACCCCGACATCACGATGTTTCGTGTGTCCAGTGGCTCAGACATGTGCCTCAAATGCCCTGTGGTTAGGGAAATTCAGGTTTGCCGGCCGGGGACCGAGAGTTCTGGGATCTAGGGCTCAGGGTTGGGGTTTAGGGTTCAAGGTTTAGAGTTTGGGGTGCAGCATCCATTTGGAAACCTAAACCAGGAAACCCTGAACCCAGAACAGAATGACACGAGTCCATATTTCACACACATGGCCAAGAACCTGGAGAGCGGGATGTCATTTGGCCGGGGTGTTTGCACAGTGCTGTTCTTTGACAACCCCAAACCTTAATCCAGAAATATGTATGGAAGCTCGGAGCCTGGCTTCAAAATTGAAAGGAGGAGGCTCTAGGGCTTGGGGCTTTAGGGTTGCAAAACCTCTTCATGCCGGTTTAGGGCTCGGGTTTGGGGTGGGACGATCCTAGAGATCCTTAATGTACGCTTGTTTTCTTCAGGATTATCCTATCATCACGTAAGGAATGTATGTCTGCAAGCATTGTAGGAGCCTTCATAAGCAATCAGCCCCTGAACCTGAAACCTTCAACTAAACCCTAACCCCTGAATGCAGGGATATCGGAGCCGCCCGAGCCATTGAAACCGAAGACTGCCCCTGCTAAGCTTATACCGGGATCTTTAAGGGATCTGTAAGGGGCCGATCAGTGTTCCCTTAGGGGTGGAGGGTTCGAGGCTCTTCTTGGGATTTAGGGTTCAGGGTTTAGGGTTTACGGCTCTTTTAAGTGGAGTTCCTTAAGGCACCTTTTAGCCTTCCCTTGTCAAAGGTTCTATAAAAGTTTTGTAATGGATCCAGAGGATTTGCCTTCGGGCTCGCCTAGACCCTGGGCTGCGGTTTAAGGGTTTAGGGATATTTGGGGTTATCCGATAAGTTACCCCAAAACAGGTACTACAATCCAGGATCTGGCAGAGAGCTAGGCTTGACTTGAGACGGCTACAGTTTAAACCCTGCAATGAAAAGCCCAAAAAACCCAAGGCAAAACCATGATCCCTTCGGATACCCGATTGATCAATTATAGAACCTTCCTATAGTCTCCATTGTAGTTCCTTTTTTGGTTAACCAGTTTTATGGTTAGGATCCTAAAATAGAGATGTTGGTTAACCAAAAAAAGGAACTACAATGGAGACTATAAGTTGAAAGGAACCTTTACAGGGTTTAGAGCTTATGGAGGAAACCTCCTGGACCCCTTTTACCTGACACTCAAAACTCTGAACCAGGGCCTGGTTCCCGCTGCTTACCAAGGCCCTGTGTGGGAGAGCTCGTTCCAGGCAGAGACAGAAGCTTTACTTCACCTACTCCCTGGAACCGCACCTTCTTTGGTTTCCCGACTTTGCTATTTTTGCATATGCCCTTAAAGGCTAGATTGTGAAGGCGTCTGTGTTAGGGTTTAGGGCTGTGGGGCTTGGGGTTTAGAATTTACTGACTGACCGCCTTCTGGAATCGGGGATTGGATGTAGAATTAGGGGACTTATGGTTGAGGGTTCAGGATGCAGGCACCCTAAATCCCAAACCTTGAACCCAAACCTGCAGGCTAGGGTTCCGTCTCCATTCAATGTGGGCCTGGGCCTCGGATTAGATCTGGGGTTTAGCTTTGAGGCTTAGGATGTTGAGAATCTCCTGAAACCCTGCGACAGGATCGTGGGCTTTTAAAAGGTACAATCAAGGTTGAGTCTTCTCAGAGGTTGGCATCCGGCGGTTCGGATCTACCTTGTTTCCCGTAAGGGTCAATGTAGCCATATAGTATATACTTGGGGCATACAGTAGTCCTTCTAGTGGCAAAGTATATAGTACGGTTGATGGTCAAAATCCTGCATTACCTTAAGGACCCTAAACTATGGGAATTACGGTATATTCCTAATTATGGGTAATGCAGGATTTTGACCATCAGCCGTATCAGGGCGCATGGACCCTTGAGGGTTGGTCATCTAGGCTCCGTCCTTTGGAGATCTTCGAAGAATTCAGTCTCATCGCATAAGAGGGTCATGGTGCCACACCTGGGAAAACAACAGGGTCTCTGACGATCACAGAAACAAAGGGGTTAGGGGGGGGTTGGGTAATTCGCGACACATTCCCTAAGGGTCCAAAGGACCCAATAATTAGGTACTCGGGTTTAGGATAGTAGTTATGTAGCTCAATAGTTAGGAGGGTATATGATTATTAGGCACTTGGACCCTTAGGGATTCATACGAAAACTGGCAAAACCAAAAGCCACCCGCCTCCACGCTCCTTAGCATAGCGAAAACTCCTGAAACCCAAGCCCTATATACGTGTAATCCCCAAGTTTCAAAGCATGAAACGGCCGGTAGGTCCCCAACAAATGTGTCCTACTGGGAGTATCCTGCAGGGTATTGACGGAGTGACTTGCAAAATGCTTAAACCCAAAGGGTCCAAAGTAGCAGTATAGTAGAATGTAGGGTTTCTATATTAGGAATTACTATTATGATTTTGGGAAGTATCCCCCATAACAGTACCTAGGACCCTTTGGGAAATAGTAAATGCCCTACACCCGCACCCCACCGTGACCCTCAATCACTCCACAGGCCTTTGCCTGCATTCTCCCCATCCTTTGCAGACCCAACTTTGCGGCGTCGTACGACACCCAGCGCAGTGCTTCTTTTTTGTTTTTGTGTGGGGAGGGCTTGAATCTGAAGGGATTTTACGCAGACTTTTTGGGGTTTGGAATGGCGGTATTTTTTGGGTGCCCCTTAAACCTTCCGTCACCCCTTAGGGTTCTGCCAAGGGGTGCGGAGGGCACCTAAGCTGCACCCTACACCGGGCCATACTGGACCCAAAATCCCAGATGCCCAAGCCAAAACCTTAAAACAGCAAAGACCTTAAACCTACACCCCAGACCCTAAATTATATGCCGAACCCCGGCATCAGGCTTGACAAAGATCACGAGGCCATCCACAAGCAGATCCAGATCCAGGCGGGCTTCTGTGTAGAGGGGCTTTAATAATTGATTAGAACAGGGTTTTGGGGGTTCCTCAATATGATTATAGTGTGATATACCCCAAACCCGATTCTAATCATTAAGGCCCCTATATTAGACCAACCCAAGCCCTGCAGCTGTACAGCCTCAGAATCCGTGCCGAAGAAACATGGGGGTTTGCGAAAATAGGAGACCCTAATATAGTACCCTAAATAGTAGGATCCTTATTATAAGGACTCCCCAAATTTCGGAAACTCTCACATGAAGCCATGCATGATTACGTGAAGCCTTCGCGGCTCCAGAGCCCTTAAACCCAAAGGGTCCTATGTGCCTATAGTTTAGGGTTTAGGGTTTCTATATAGCAGCATGAAAACATCATTATGATTTGGCGAAGTATCCATCATAACGGTAATTACCTAGGACCCTTTGGGAAACATCAGAGAACAACAACAAGTCAACAATGGAAAGACCAAAAGAGCCCAGCAACAGTCCAGGTCCAAGCTGATGGCTCTCTCTCGTCCATGGCTGCAGCACAGGTGCTGCTTGTTAGGAGGTGTTCGACATTCTTTGTGGGTTTGCTTCTTTTCAGCGGCTGGGTCAGTTGTTTGTGGTTCTGCATGCTCAGAAACTGAACTGAAAGTCTAGTCGGCTCCAGTTGTCAGAGATACAAGCGGAGATATTGCAAATGCAGACCTCGTGGCTAAGATAACCCGAAACGCTATTCAACTGGCTATTCAACTCAGTTCGGTCTCTCGATTATGAGTTACGCTGACCGAAGGCTGTCAGCCTAGATCGGAGCAGCTTCCACAAATTTTCTTGGGCAAAACTGGATCTAGAAACAAATCTCAGGTTCGGTCACCACAGACCTTGAATCCCGGCCCCAAACCCTTGATCCGTACCCCGAGACAACGCAAACAGGATGTCCACAAAGCGGTCATTAGCGCCTTCGAACCGCAATCCTTGTGCATCATCTGAGCATGATGTAGGGTTTAGGATTTTCGGGCGATGGCTCATAATCGTTCATCGCTTTGGTTCTCATTTCGAGCATTGCTGTTGTCGTCATCATCAGCGTCGTCGTCACCTTGGTCAGCAACGCCGTCATCGTAGCAGTCATGGTCCACTCATGATCATGGTTTTGATCATGACACTGATGGTCGGCAACATCATGACTGTCCTCCTCTTTGTCACCTTCGTTCCTATACAACTCAAGTTCCTGAACCCCATAGTTTAGGCCCCAAGTCCTAGGGCCTAAACCTGACGTTCTGAACCCACAGGCCTTTCTGACGGCTCATGTATGTGCTACACCCTCAGAGGTAGCCCTATGGAACCTGCTTGATCGTATTATGGGTATCTACACCATGCGTGATGCTGATATTACGCTTATATGAGCGTCGCAGTGACTGTAACCCTCTCTTTTGCTGGCTGTCCTTCTAGGGTATGTCCTGGAAACATTCGACCCCTGGCAGGTGATGCGCCGGCAGAAGGCGGCAGCTGTTGATCAGAAGTTTCTGGGTTTAGATAGAGGAATTGGGGTTTAGATAGAGGAGTTGGGGTTTAGGGTTTAGGGTTTAGATAGAGGAATTGGGGTTTAGTTTTTTTTTTGCGAGGGTTTACAGATGTAAGAATTCGGGGTTTAGGAGCATGAGGTTGGTGAACCATCTCTTAAGACGGTTCAGAGCTTAGTGTCGTTTAGGGTTTAGGGTTTAGGGTTTAGGGTTTAGTGTCGTTTAGGGTTTACGGGTTTGAGGCATCCTTGCAGCAAAGCTCTGAAGCTGTCAGCAGATGCTGTCAGCAGCACGATGCTGTCATCAGGTCAGAAGCACGCTCTCATGTGGTGGTTTCCGAAAACAGGTGACCCTAATATAGTACCCTAAATAATAGGATCCTTGTTATGAGGATCCTAAAAGAAGGTCCCCCTAATTTTCGGAAACTCCCAATTATCCTCAAATCCGACGATCCTAAGCATAAATCAGGGACATCGGGACCCAAACTGGAGATTAAGGATCCATTTCCTGAAAATGCTCATGTGTTCCCTTTCCTTGTCGCAGTTCTTCTTATTGCTTGTAGCTCTGTTTTGATACGTCATACTACTGGCTTCTATTTTCCGCTAACTGCTGGTTACTACTCACCTTGTGTGTGTGTGTGTATTGATTAGTTTTCTAATCTTTCGCAGAATTAGTATTCGTGCGATTGCTAGGCATCTTGTTCATATCTCTGTCTTGCGATTCAATCTGCCGTTGCTATGGGTAACTAGCTAGTTGAAGCGATGGGGGAAGATCAGGGATGGCAGATTGCCGTGACTCTGACTCTGACTCTGACTCCCTCTCCCTCTCCCTCTCCCTCTCCCCCTCGCTCGCTCGCTCGCTCGCTCTCTCTCTCTCTCTCTCTGTCTCTTGCTCTCTACTCATGTTGAGACCTACGTTGTAAATGTGATCGTGGCAAAGCCGACACTACAATCGTTCTTATGCTGCATTCTTTGGGTTTCCGACCTTTTCGTTGTTGAGCTGCCACTCCTACCCTCTGAATACATAGCCGCCAAGCAAAACCCGAATACCGAGCGTGCAATATATCTGAAGTCTGCGCACAGGACCAACTGTTGACATCGACCTTCGATGTAAGCAATCGTGGCCGCCTCTGGCTGTGCTTCCGGATAGTCTACCCTATACAAACCCTATGTTTTGAGATCTTTGGAGCTGAAGGGTTGTGGAAGTTCGGCTGAAGCAAGTTTGTCGGCTCTTGGTTCTTGTAACAATCCTCGGGATGTTCATGTCTATGCAGGGTCCAGGGATTCCCTAAGCCCTAAAACCCTAAAGCCCTAAACCCTAAAACCGTTGGTCCAAAACCAGACGCCCCTGAATCAAAAAACCCTACGTAAGTCCACCTCTATCCTCAAACCTTTAATGACTTCGTGGTTCAAGGCCAAATATTCGTGGCTCAAGGCCAATATTCGTGGTTCAAGGCCAATAATTCGTGGTTCAAGGCCAATCGTCGTTTTTGGCCTTTAACCACGAATTTTTGCTGGGTATCGGACGAGTTAAGGTGCGCAGAGTCAGCAGCGAATCAGCCAGACTGCCTCAGATCCAGTCGGTGAGAGAGTGTCGCCCGCAGCTTTTTGCTCCAGCAATCTCACTTCTTTTTGCTGCTTCCCCTTAGTGCCGGCCTCGGTGGTCTTCGTGTTTCACGTGGAGTGCTGTTCATGTTCAGGCGAGACAGGATGGCCAGTGACGGCACGGGTCTCGGCTGCTCTGTGTTTGCAGTCTTCGTTGCCCGGCGCCTTCGCTCTTTGTCGTCGCTCAGGTGTCACCTACATCGCCACTCCCGCTGGCAAGGGTCTCGGCTCGGTTGTCTAGATCCGTGAGGTTACATCGGCCCTGGTTCTTTCAGGACCAATCATTACAGTCCGCGAAGAAACGCCACCCGTGGAAGAGCCTATGTTCCAGCATTTGCCTCGGCTTTCGTTGAGGCTGTGCTGATGGTCCTTGATCTAGCATTCAGGTTCCCACGCTGGTGGCGGAAGGACCATTCCGAGGAGGTGGGCGTGTCGGCCTCGAAGGTCGTAGTCCGAAGAATGCGACCTGGGACTAAGGCGTATGATTTGGAACAGAGGCTACTTCGCAAGTGGTCTCTAGAGCAGCGTGCTGGCCGAGGCCATGTGCACGTGCGTGCCTTTGTCTGCATGAACATATTCGCTGGCAGGACCTTGCTTGTACGACATGTACAAGGAGGCGGGTCTACACACGACTTACTAGCGGGACGCGTTCGTCTCGAGGCCATCCAGTCGTCTCCACCAAGGGGACATTGCCATGTCTACGGGTGGCGATTGGTTGCCACTTTCCGCGTCAGGCCGCGCACTTCTGAATCTTGACGACTTGCAATATCGATTACTACTGTGAGGCAGCTGGGGTGGTTGTCCGTACAGTTGCACACGCCGGCGCCCGGACCTCAGTCGGCAGTCTTATCTGCACTAGCACTTGCCACTTTGCTAAGGTTTTTGATCCGCCCCAATGATTGCATAAATCGCATGCGCGGCACCCAGCCGACCTGCCAAGTTAGCTCGATCTGGCACAGCAATTGCAGGGGCGTCTACATGAAAAGCCCCGCTGAAAGAGAGCGTGCGGAGCTCAGCATCGCCAGACCTTTGTTTTCCACCGAGTCAAATCTGCATGTCTCAGGACTGCCACTCCTGCTGCTGCACTGAGTCGTCCTGGCCACAAAAGCCCTCCACAAGATGACGACGATGAATGCAGTAAGTAGCCTTGCAGCTACTTTTGTGCAAAATTTCGTAACATGCTGATAAAACTTGGTTTTCTGTATGCTGCCTTGTATACGACAAGCGGACGTTTTCACTTGACCTTGTTTCTCTTACTTCAACGTCAAGGATACGGGTAAAAAGGCTCCGAATTTTCGCACGGCGCCGCTCGTGCGGCCGCCCTGCCTCCTTCATTCCCTTCCGGCCTGCAAACTCACGATGACGCTATAACGGTGACTGCGAACTTTTGCACTCCGCCGATTTTGCGGGCCGCCCCCACCTCGGCCTTCTCTCCCCTCACGTTTTCTACCAAATTTCGTGACATCCGACTGAAACTTGCTTTTATGCATGCTGCCTTCTACACGCAAGACAAACGTTCTCACTTGATCTTGTTTTTCTTACTTCAGTGTCCCGGATACGAACTACGCGTACTGAAGCTCCACATTTCCGCACGACGCCACTGCTGCGACTGCCCTGCCTCCTTCAACCCCTCCTGGCCTGCAAACTCACGATAACGATATTGCGAACTTTTGCATTCTGCCAGTTACTGTATGCGGCCGCCCCGCCCCCCCCTCCCCCGACGCGTGCTCAGGCTCCGAGTTTCCGCGCGGCGCCAATTCTGCCCTTCCCCTCCCCTGACGCATGCTCAGGCTCCGAGTTTCCGCGCGGCGCCAATTCTGCGGCCGCCCTGCCTTCTCCCACCACGTCAGGCCTGCAAACTCACGATGATGATAACGATGACTGCGAACTTTTGCACTCCGCCAATTATGCGACCGCCCCGCCCCCCCCGCCCCTTCTCCGAGCGCGTCAAACGCGATTTCGGCCAAATACACATATAGTAAACCCTAAACCCTAAACCCTAAACCAGGGGTCTGGGAACATGGGAGTTGATGCTGACAGTCCCACATGTAGAAGTCCTATAAGAGCCGAAAACCTCGAACCCTAAATCCGAAAGCCCTAGAGCCCTGAGCCCTGAACCCCCAAAATGCCTTAAATCCTAAACCATAGAACTCTCTAAAACGGTCTCAGGCTCAGAGCTCGGCCACGTGGAGAAGGAATGGATTTCGCAATCCGAAGCCCCTGCCGTAGAGCGTAGAGTTTAGGGTTTTGGCTTCAGGGTTTTGGGGCTCAGGGCCATGCTCGAGGAAGCAGTGGATGTCGGGGTCCCTACTTCAGCGGCCCGTGCCCGAGCTCTGCAAAGCCTTGAATGCAAAGCTACTCTACGTATTAAAGCCTAAGCTCCCACAGTCTCTGCTGTTAGCCATGGCTACGAAACAGCTGCGAGGACAAAGCCGTGGGAAATCAGACAAATATCCCGAGCGTTCTCGCCGAAAGCTCAAAAGCGGGAGCAGGAGCCAAGAGACCTTTTGGGTGGTGGGTTTTGTGAGTTGAGGATCGCAGGACGAGGACCTAGTTTAGGTAAGCATTTGAGCTGGAGGTGTTTTTGAGTGCTAAACCTATAAGTAACTAATAATTTGAGGTTTTAGTCTTAGATAGTGACCGGGGGAACTTTAAACTTTTTGGCCATATAGATATTGGCTCTATCTTAAAAAGTTTGAACTTTTGGGGGCCCGGTTGTTGAAGAAGAGAGTAGTTGAGGTTGAACAGGAGTTGCTGGGATTCCGAGTCTCGACTATGAGGTCTTGCGGCGGCGGGGGGGGGGGGGGNGGGGGGGGTACGGTGATCTGGTAACTGGTAGATTGCCCGACTGCTACTGTAGCTGAAGCTGAAGCTGTGAGTACCTTGAAGGCATAAAGGCATAAGCAAACCAAAAGACAAAACTTGATTTCCATGCCCCAGCTCGGCTACAGAAACCCTGAACCCGAAGCCATCCTAAGCCCTAAGCCCAAAGCCTTGCAGCAACAAGACATGGACAAAAAGGCATTCGAAAAATCGACGTAAACATCCTCTGAGCCTGACCCTAAACCCTAAACCCCTAAACCCGTACACCCTAAAACCTAAAACCCTTAAAACCCTAAACCCTAAACCCTAAACCCCTAAACCCCTAAACCCCTAAACCCCTAAACCAAACACCCTCTGAGCCTGAGGCCAATGTAACCCATGCAGCGAAGGGCACATTGCCCAGCGAGTGGCTACAGAGGAGGGCTCTGGCTCAGGGTGTCGGGGTTTTTTGATCTGTTTATGGGGTTTAGGGTTTTAGGGTTTAGGGTTTTAGGGTTTTAGGGTTTAGGGGTTTAGGGTTTAGGGTTTTAGGGTTGGCAAAAACAGCGACGAGCTGGTCCACAGCTGAGCGAAGACGAGGCGGAGGTCGCAGAGAGCGCTTCTCCTGGTCCTGCAGCTGGCGCAGGTCGGACACCTGCCAGGACGATGGACTTCGATTCTTCTTGTGCGGGTACTCCTGCAGACTGGAGCGCTTGTCCGTCAGAGTTTGTTTTGACAGACAAGCGGCGTTGGCAGCAGTTGGCCTTTTTAGAGCCGCGAGGTCCTGCAAGTGAAATGGACGTTTCAAAGTTCTTGCAGGATTTTTTCTCATCTCGCGACCTGGTCCGCATTCTGAAAGCCTCTTGGGTCGACTGAGCAGGGTTGAACCAGAAATCAACGGCGGGTACCGGGTAGCCCTTGTGGATCCAAAACGAGTTGGGATTGAGGTCTGATCATCGGGAGTCTTCTAGACTCTAGAGCCCCCATGGCTCCAAGAATGGCTAAGATTTGGGGCTTATCGGGTTCTGTCTTTTAGATCCCTTCTGGGTAGTTGTTAAAATTATGGCCCCTTTTTTGGGTACCCTGATTGAATAGGTGCCGTATTATATTAGGGAGTGCTTCATGCAAACGACCGACTGATGTCCGCTTGTATACTAGGGACCCAAAAAGGGACCCTAATTTTGACAACCACCCTATGGATCCCTTCAGGCTTAGGATTCTGGGCTCAGGCTTCCAGGTCCCTGGTGTTCGGCCAGTCAGCGGCTTCCTAGGCTGAAGCCGGTGCAGTGAGGTTTAGGATGCTAGGGTTTGGGGTTAAGGTTTAGAGGTTAAAAGAAACTACGGTTTAGGGTTTTGATTATACTATTTTCAGGGGTTCCTTGTTCTAATCATAGTATAATGGACCCCAGAACCTTGTTCTAATTATTAAGGCCCCTGATATAGAACCCTACTATAGATCCCTTATACTATAACCCTTATAGACCCCTTTAAAGGAACTCCTATTCTAACTGTTAAGGCTCCCCCAGAACCTTGTTCTAATTATTAAGGCCCCTATATTATACTAATCCCCAAACCCAAAGGTTTCGTGGTCCGAGTGAGATTTCAGGGCCGGGGCCCTGAGGTTGAGAGTGTTGGATTAGGGTTACCCATAGGCCCCAGAGAAGTTCCTTTTTGGGAGTACCTTATAGAATTCTAAATATGAACCCCCCCCCAAAAGGAACTACTTTGGGGCCTATGGTTAGGGTTTAGCAGGTAGTCTCGAGTTACGATGCAGAGGTCGCGGCAGCTCGGCGATTAAGAATGTTGGTTACGGGTGGTGTCTTAGCCGATGCGCTCATCGACTCTTTCATGTCGCCGCCCCAGCAGGCTGCACGAAATCCCAAACCCGAAACCCTAAAACCCTGTAGGTCTCAACAGCCATCGATCCGTTGCTAGAGGTGCTGTATGAATGCTTGCCAGGCTTGCTGGGTGAAGGTTTAGGGTTTAGGGTAGAACTTTACTACAAGTACGAGCTTTAGGGCTCAGGGCTTTGAGGGTTTGGAGTTGAGATGCGAGGGATTCCTCACAACCTAAACCCTTAAAACCCTATAAGCCCTAAACCTAAAACCCCAAAGCCCTGAAAGCCTAAACTCTAAACTTTAAAGCGCTGAGCCCTAAACTTGGATGCCGCAGCAGGAGGAAGCTGCTTCAATCCGAGGCGAGCAAGGCACCAGAAAAGGGATATCACTTGGGCCCACGCACTAACAATGGAGTCGTCATTCATGATATGGTTATACCAGGCCCTTAATAGTAGCCCCATTACAGAGTGTTACTGTATGGAGGCAGTACTCTATGTTACTGTACGGGGGCAGTACTCCGGAACAGTCTTTATTGCGGGTCGTGTTAAGGGCTATGTAGAGTTCTAAGTTATAATGTAAATCTTATCCAACGGACAGTATCCAAGATATCACATTAGCTTCTGTCATCTTTGATAGTGGTAGTGAGTAGTGACCGTAGAAAGGGATGGTGTACGTTCGGGAGTTGGGCTCATTTGTGATTGGAAGATCCAGGGTTCGGGCTTCGGAGATAAGGAATCTGGAAAGCTGGAACACCATCTCCAGGGCAACTGGACCCCAAAAGTATGTAGAATAATAGCAGGGGTTTAGGGTTCAGGGGGGTTTAGGGGTCCCCAAAGTATGTAGAATAATAGCCGTTTATAGGTTTTGGGCCATTATTTTACCTACTTTTGGGGGTCCAGGTAAAGGGTTTATAGGGCACTATCTTCAAATCAAACTACAAACAGAAAGCGCAGTCCTTTTGGCAATCATCAACGGTCCAACTTGCAACCTTACGAAGTGCACCGTAACCCTGATGACTATAGAAAACCTGCAGAGCACTCAGAAAGCTATTAAGCCGGGCTATAAGAAAGTATGACTAGAGTTACCTTCTTTACCACCCTGGTTGCTCAGTCTCATGAAGCCATCGTGCTTCTACCGCTGGTCTGCCACTTCCTCGTGCCATACTTCATGGAAGGGATTCCTGCGGGCGGAATTCATGATGTGTGTGATCTAGCTAGCCATCCAAGTGGCGCACCGCAAACTCGATAAAGCGGTGTTGAATCTTCGGGCAAAAATGACTTCGCGCGATGGGGACAAGGCGATGGATCAATACAGAACCATCATAAAAGATGAAGAGGTCTTCAAGCGATGATGCTGTTGACCAAGGTCTCGATAACGACCATTTGCTGCATTCCCGCCAAGAGAGAGGGCGGATACAGCGTCGAGGATGAAGATGCTGCGTAACCCTCAAACCCAAAGTCAAACCCAAAGTCCCTAAACCCTAACAGCTTATACCCTAAACCCTAAACTCTAACACCTTATACCCTAAACCCTAAACCCCTAAACCCTAACACCTTGTAGATCCCTTTTTCGCAGGGCCCCCTGAAGCAACCCTTTAAAGAAGCTTAAACACGGAGAAACCTTCTTGGCACCCTTGAAGGAACCCCTCAGGATCCCTTAATATGGGAGTGTCCGAAAATAGGGGTACCTTAGGGTTCCTTTAAAGGGATCCTTTAAGGGTTCCTTAAAGGGATCTATAAGGGTTCTATAAAGGGTTTTGGGTTTCCGAAAATTAGGGGTACCTTATTTGGGGGTCCTTATAATAAGGATCCTACAATTTAGGGTACTCTATTAGGGTCCCCTATTTTCGGAAACTCCCAAAGGACCATCCTCTCCATTGAAGTTCCGTTTGTGGGGTTTAGCCAAGGTTTTTGCTCAGGACCCTGTAAGGTCACCCCTATTTAAGAGGGACTAGAATGGAGACGGTTCTAGTCTCCGTTAAAGAAGTTCCTTTTTAGGGTTACCTTACACGCCCCAAAACGATGTCGAACAATAGCCCTTGATAGGTTTAGGCCTATTCTCTTATTTCTTACCTACTTTTGGTGGTTTAGGCTAAACCCTAAACCGTAATCCCAAACCCTAAACCCTAAACCCTAAACCC
Source organism: Symbiodinium sp. clade A Y106 (assembly GCA_003297005.1). Classification (NCBI taxonomy): domain Eukaryota; class Dinophyceae; order Suessiales; family Symbiodiniaceae; genus Symbiodinium; species Symbiodinium sp. clade A. Next base: position 38,751 of record BGNK01000041.1, on the reverse strand, counting down.
TAAACCCTAAACCCTAAACCCAAACCCGAAACCCTTAGAACAAGAAATCAAGCCGTAGGTAGAGCCCGCTTCTCAGGTCTCGCTTGCCGCAGTGCTGCTTTTCGGCACGGTGGCTTGGGCCCCGGAGTCGAGGATCTTGGCTTTGGGTGCACCGGATTTAGGGTTTAGGGTTAAGGTGGGGTTTAGGGTTTAGAGGTTTAGGATTTAGGGTTTAGGGGTTTAGGGTTTTGGGTTTAGGTGGGGTTTAGGGTTTAGAGGTTTAGGATTTAGGGTTTAGGGGTTTAGGGTTTTGGGTTTAGGTGGGGTTGAGGGTTTAGGGCCAGTTTAGATTTTGGGGATTAGGGTTCGGTTCAGGAATTAAGGGGTCAAGGGATGAGGGCTGATTAGGGTGTAGGATGTAGGGACTGTAGGCCTTGAAGGGGTCCCTATATGGGTACTTTAAGGCCTATGTACCTACTATATGGGTACATGGAGCCTTTGGGGTAGGGGTCAAGCTTGGTTTAGGGATTTTGACAGTTGTGCCGATTAGGTGTGTGGTCTGGATCCTGATAGGGGTTTGTGTTGCTGGGTTGAGGGTGGAGGAGTGTATACTTCTAGTTGCAGTGTTTTAACCGGGTCTGACCGGGCGTGACAGACTGTTTTCGGAGCCCGCACAGTAGAAGCCAGAAGTTTAGAACATCATTATCCTCCTGCCATTAAAGTAAAGCATAGGGAATCCCAGCATGAGTCATCCAAAACCTATGTTCCAACTTCTGGGCTTCACTATTATATGGGAGTTTCCAAAATTAGGGGTGCCTTATTTAGGGTCCTTATAATCAGGATCCTACTATTTAGGGTACTCTATTAGGGTCCCCTATTTTCGGAAACTCCCTAAAACCTAAACCCTTTATAGAACCCTTATAGATCCCTTTAAGGAACCCTTAATCCTCTGGAGCCTGCTCAAGGTCACGACTGGCTTGGGCATTGCGGGCTTCCTGTCCTATCTGCTCGTAGCTCCGCGCGTTGTGGGGCCCTAAGAGCCCAACGGGTCCATCTACGGGTTTAGGGTTTAGGGTTGAGAGTTGAGGGTTTAGGGTTGAGGGTTTAGGGCTTAGGGTTGAGAGTTGCGGGTTGAGGGTTAAGGGTTGAGGGTTTAGGGTTGAGGGTTTAGGGTTTAGGGTTGAGAGTTGCGGGTTAAGGGTTGAGGGTCTAGGGTTGAGAGTTGAGGGTTTAGGGTTGAGGGTTTAGGGTTCTGCTGTGCCCTTTATGGAATTAGGTCCCAAAGACCATCCTCACAATAATCGTTTGGGGGGGCCTAGTTCCATCAGGGTACAGTAGCATATATGGACCCTCTTGGAGTCTTTCCGGAACTCGCGATTGGACACAGACTGGCAGTTTGTCCTGAACCCAACACCTGACATCGTACAAGCTCCAAGGCTACCCCCAACAGCTCCGGCAGCAGCACAAATGAAACGATATCGCTTCCCTCGTGTATGCGGACGGAGAGGGGGGATGGAAGGGGACATGCGCTTACCGATGCTTGGTCTGTTTGTTGGCTTCGGTGGGCGAGAGATCCTTTTTTTTGTCTGGCTGCCAGTCTTCGGCGTACAGCGCATATTGGGGATGTAGGGCCAAGGGGAATTAACATTATGGTCTCAGGGTTCAGGTGTTGGAGCTCTTGGGCTTGGCGTGACCAATGTGCAGGATGATGTGCAGTGAGAGTCGTTGCAAAGAAAGGGCATCGATTACGGCATTGGGCATGGTTCCAAAAGTGGGGAAAGAACCAGCGATGTCGTCCCTGATTCCCAGACACCACCAGCTCATGCCATTACGGCCGTCCCTCGAAAGGGAAGCCAACAACTGTGAGCTTTGGACACATATAACTATGATAGTATACTGTAATGGGCACCCGAACTCTATTCTAATTCTTAAGACCCCTGTATTAATTCACCCTCAGAAGTTCCTCGGAAGCTCCACAGACTTCAGGTCATGAAGCGACGGCCCATCACACAAGCAGGATCTGCTGCGATCCCAGGAATTTCTGAAGGCTGCGAGCTTTCGAGGTTCAGGGTTTAACTGGAGCCCAACAGTCTGTGGAAGACTTGTCGGGTTTAGGGTTTAGGGGTTTAGGGTTTAGGGTTTGATACAGTAGGTTTTGTGCAATTATTTTAGCTACTATTGGGGGGTTTAGGGTTTAGGGGGAGGTTTCCGGGTAAGCCTTGTGTGCATGATTTCTACAAGGCTCAGACGTAGCCCTGCCCTGTAAGGGCATGTCAGCCTAACAGTTCTGCATCTACCTGGACCCTCTAAAACCTACCTTCTAATACAACTCCTGAAAAAGAAGGTGATTTGGATTTATTTGGGTGGTTGTCAAAATTATGGTCCCTCTTTGGGTCCCAAATCTACTACGGCACCTATTATTTGGGGTACCCAAAAAGGGACAATAATTTTGACGACTACCCATTTGGCATTGAGGCAGGATGCTGACCTCAACCCTCTGTGCAGGGATAACCCTAAGGGTCCAAGTACCGAATAATCATATACCCTCCTAACTATTGAGCTACATAACTACTATCCTAAACCCGAGTACCTAATTATCGGGTCCTTTGGACCCTTAGGGTAAGGGCTTCTTCGATCTCACGTCTTCACGGAGCCCCTGCATTTCAGCGCTTGGAAAGAACTCAGGCGTAGGTTTATAGGGTTTATAAAAGGCTTTGGGTTGACAAAGCGATAAGGTTTGTGGGGTTTATATAAGGGGTTTAGGGTGTAGGCTTCAGGGTTTATAAAAGCTTTAGGGTTGACAAAGCAATGAGGTTTGTGGGGTTTATATAAGGGGTTTAGGGTGTAGGCTTCAGGGTTTATAAAAGCTTTAGGGTTGACCAAGCAATGAGGTTTGTGGGGTTTATATAAGGGGTTTGGGGTGTAGGCTTCAGGGTTTATACAAGCTTTAGGGTTGACAAAGCAATGAGGTTTGTGGGGTTTATATAAGGGGTTTATGGTGTAGGCTTCAGGGTTTATAAAAGCTTTAGGGTTGACAAAGCAATGAGGTTTGCGGGGTTTATATAAGGGGTTTAGGGTGTAGGCTTCAGGGTTTATAAGAGCTTTAGGGTTGACAAAGCAATGAGGTTTGTTATATAAGGGGTTTAGGGTGTAGGCTTCAGGGTTTATAAATGCTTTAGGGTTGACAAAGCAATGAGGTTTGTGGGGTTTATATAAGGGGTTTAGGGTGTAGGCTGCAGGGTTTATGAAAGCTTTAGGGTTGACAAAGCGATGAGGTTTGTCGGGTTTGTATGAAGGGGTTTAGGGTGTAGGCTTGAGGGTTTAGTTGAGCTTTGCCAGGGCTCACCGCTCTTAGTTCGGTTCAGGATGCCGCCGTATAATCTCAAACCTAAATATATTTGAGCGTATGTGAGGCCTTACTCTAAACCTTGTTCGACCCTTGCATCCCCAACCCTATAGAACTGTATACACCTATACAGACCCTCGGAGCCCTCTATAGACCCTCTAAAACTATAGCCCAAACAAGCAAAGTAAGGCTGGCATGTACCGACGTTCTTCAGAGAAGGAGGGCCTCGTCTTCGGCCGCTGATGCGACTTGGTGGTTCGCAAAAAGAGCCGGCAGATGTGCTTAAAGGGCTTCGAATACGTTTATAGGGTTATAGGTTTATAGGGCTATAGGTTTATAGGTTTGTAGGGTTTTTATGGGGTTTTACAGGGTTCTATATAGGGCTTATAGGGCTTTATAGCTTAGGGATTGAAGGCTCCTACAGGGTTCACAAAGGAGAGCCGATGCTTCCTCGGATCGGTTTTGGTAGGGCAGCTTGGGTTTAGGGCTTAGGTTTAGGGGATGGGGTTTAGCATTTAGGGTTTGATAAATGAGGGTGTAAAGCTTCTGCAGTGCCCACGGTGGGGCCGGAAAGGAAACGTCCTGGTAAGAGCTGGCCTTTAAACGCTCCTTGTTGTTATGTGCGGTTCTTGGGCCGAAGCTTTGAGCCCTTTTCACGAGCCGCCTAAGCCCTAAACTATAAAACACCAAACCCAAAGCCTCAACTCTAAACCCCAACCTTCCCTCGGCCCGAGACATCCAGGCAGTTCTAGTGTTCTACAAAGTACCTACATGTTTTGCGTTATGCGGTGGGGAGGCACACAGTCCTATGTGTTTGAAGAGTGCTGCTCAGGGAGCAGAGTGCCGAACCTGCTATGAAATAAAAGTTTATACTTTTTTCTCCCTGGTTACTTAAAAGCCCAGAATAGCAGGTTCCTTATTATAAGGATCCCAAGATAAGGTACCCCTAATTTTCGGAAACCCCCAAATCCAAACCAGAAACCAGTCACTTTAACGTTCACTTGCCTCGAACACAGAGACCTCAAGCCTAGCACAATTTTTTTTCTGGCGGTTCTGCCATATAATTTGGGGAAGACTCCTTACTTAAGGGGTTTGGGGGGCTATCTAGTAATCCGCGACGCGTGCCCACGAACCCAAGAGTCGCTGTGTTCGCTCCTGTTTGGCCATGGCTGTGCCGTCAGTTTCAAGGTCTGATGCCCAGGAGGTTGTCAAAAAGTTCGAAGTCCTAGTATTTCAAGGGCCCATAGAATCCCTAGAATCCCTACAAACTGGGATTCTACGACGACGTCCTGATCCCTGAAGCCCTTGGCGTGGGAGCTTAGTTGGCGGGTGCAATATAGGGGCCTTGATAATTACCAATACTGTTTTGGGGGGATCCTTATTACATTAATTGTAGATATTAAGGCCCCTATATTAAGGCGGCTCTTTGGGTTTTGAGTTTAAGATTTCGGGTTTCGTAAGGGTTTGGGGTTTGGGGGTTTGGGGTGTCTTGTTTCAGGCTGGGGTGTTCAGGTACTTCGTAGTTCGGGCCTAGGCTGTTGCGTTTAGGGTCTGCACGGTTTCTGGTTGGAGAGAGAGAGAGAGTGTAGGAACAAACACTTCGAGCTACGCCCCGAACCCAAATCCTAGATGGCTCGGAAGCTCAGAAGCGTCTGAGTAGAGGTGTAGGCGGGAGTTGCGAGCCCGTCACTCCCACGAGGGCGTGGGGTAAGAAGTGAGAAGCACATTTGCCACCATGTCTCCTGAACTCCGTACCTCGATGTCATACGAGACCCTGAAAACTACAGTGTAAGGTTTGGGGTTTCACAATGTTGCTTAAGTTTCCTTTGTGTGTATCAGCGTGCCCCAGAATCAAGAATCGACACCCTGTGCCCCAGAAGCCAATGAGCATGAGCCCTCGCCCGGCTTCTGAGAGTATACTTATCCAAGAAGGTCCGCATATACTGCCATTGTGGAAATAGGTCCCCCCAAAACCATACTAAGGATGGTCTCTTGGGACCTAATTCTGTAATAGTAGTATATATGGACCCTCTGGGTATGTATGCCAATAGTCTCCATTGCAGTCCCATTTTTGGATTACCTTTGTCTTGCAGGATCCTAAATACAAAATTCGTTAAACCAAAAAGAGGAACTACGATGAAGACTATAATAATTTACCCTAGTATACGACAACATGCTATAGCATATTTTATAGTTAATATGTACGAGTTTATACTATATACCTGAACCCTAAACCCTAGTTAGTATACTAGGGGCATGTCGTCCTTTGGGTTCAGGTGCGGAGTGAGGCCTTGGAGTGAAGGAGGCTGGTACTAGGTAGGACTCCTGGCTTGAAATTCCGGAAAAATGCTACGCCAAAGAGTCTGGGTCGGGTATAGCATAACTCTGTCAGACAACCCTAAACCTTAAGCCTTCAACTTCAAACCCCACCTATAGTCTCCATTGTAGTTCCTTTTTGGGGTTACCTTATAGGATCCTAAATATTTATTTGGTTAAACCAAAAAAGGGAACAGAGACTATAGGTAAACCCTTACTTTTGGAGGTTCGCAAGTCCGAACTACCCTCCTGTTGGCGTTTCGGGTGCCCCTTGCTGGGCGCTCGTTTTGTCTTCTCTCTTCGTGGAGTTTGCCGACGCTCCGGCCCAAAAGCCTGCGGCAGACAGCCTGCCCCTGATTTGGGTATGTAACCCTCGGGCTCCAGTTACCTTCATAGAATGTTTCAAGACGTGTGATAAAAACTCATAGTCATAGTCAATCATTTTTTAAAACTGCATAAACAAACAAGTGTACACTCACAACTCAATAACCCATGATTTCGGTAACTGGAGCCCAAGGACAAAGATCCCTTGGCAATCGTTTGAAATTCCGGACCCTAAACGGCCCACCGTACACCCCACCAAGGGCAGACTGCTCTTGAACTTATACATAATTCAGTGATGCAAACAAACCTGTCTTGCAATCTTGTTCGTGCACACCTAGCCCGCCCCCACAACCTTTTCAAAGCCAAGTGGTCCTTGCAAGTCTCCCCAAGCAATATGCCCGTCGCAAACTAAACACTGCTAAATCAGTGTAGAACCCTGATATAGAGCCCAAAAAGGGCCTTCATAGATCCTGGAACATGTGGGCATGGTGGTTTTTTCAATTTCTGCTGGTGCTTCGTTCTTGGGCCGAGCTTTGTCTCCCAGACGGCATAGCAGACCGCGCGCGCAAGTACATCAGGACCGTTTCGAGTTTATAGCTTTTTTTGATTTGGGCTTATAGAGCAATTAAGAGTTTATGGGCTCTTGGCTGTGCGGTTGGAGTTCGAGGATTTTGTTCGGGGTCATGATACGGTTCGGGATCATGAGGTGCATGTTTCATATTGTGGTTATGTTTCGGGGGTTCAGACTGTAAACCCTCAACCCTGAAACTCTAAGCCATCTAAACCCTCAATCCCTGAACTCTGAAATTGCAGAATTTCTCTGGCCACAGGAATGATCTAGGCCAGGATGTGGCGATCGAGTTGTTGGCTTATGATTGGCCTTCAGCAGAACTGGAGTCAGCAATCGCCAAAATTCTCATCGAAGAGGCCTCGGGTCAGAGTTCACCGAACCCTCAACCTCTCTAATTGTTGCCTCGCTGTTGTATTTTTACAGGTTTGATGATGTCTTTGTCATGGTCATGCTGGTGCTGATGAGCACGCTGATGATCATCATGAGGGTCAAGATGACGCTAGCGGCGACACAGATTTGGATGGTCATGGTGATGATGGAGAAGAAGAGGACTATGCAGATGACGATAATGATGATGATGATGATGATGCTGGTGGCGATGCTGGACACGCCTCGAAGCCTACACCGCAACGCTCTTGCCAGCTTGAAGCCCTAACGCAGGTCTTGGGCTACAAGGCCGTAATTCGAGATTTCCGGCCGCTCAGCGTTCTGGATGCCACCTTGCCTTTGTCCGGCTGCCTCGATCTGGACTGCAATAGGACCAGGGCTCACTAAACTCGAGTGTCCTTAGCGATGATGTTTTCATTCTACTTGGTAGCCTAATTAAAAGTCATCAACAAGCATATCGTTTTAAATTAAACCCTATAAACCCTAAGCCGTTATTGTGGTGTTTATGGGCGCCGAACTCATAGGCCTTAGGGGGTTCTTACAGCGCAAGCAAGGGTTCCTTTAGAACAGAAGGACCCTCTTAAAATGAGAGTTCTCGACGAAATTCATGCTAATTGTAATGAACATACTAAAAGTTAATGATAGTCGTAAGTAGTAAGAATTGCCCACAAATACTAACAATAATGAGTATAATGACAATAACGTAAATAAAGCAACAAGCAAGGACGAGCCCCAGCGATGTGAGCCACATCGCTCTGGAGAGTTGGATTGGTGCGTATGGAGCAGACTACGAGGTGTTTGCGAAGCGGCATCCGACTAAGGCGCCTTGCGAACATCCTGAGCTCTTCAGTTAAAGAACTTGGTGCAAGTAACCACCATCTCTTGAAGTTAAGGCTTCAGGGTTAGTGTTTAGACACTACTTGCAGGGCTTGGGGCTTGGACCGGAGGTCAGGAAGAGATTCGGTGTGACTGCGCAGCCCAAAGCCCCCATCGGAGTTCAACTCGAAATCAAAGCGTTCCTGCAAGCTGGGGTGTTTGCTCGATGACTCAACTCCGAGATGCATTTACGCCCCAATCTTTCAGTGTTGGACTACTCTTCGCTTGCCGGTGAAACCGCCGCTCCTGCTGGATGATTCGAGGTCGAGGTTCAAGATGACGTCAAGCAGGCTCTATTGTGGAGGATAAAAAGGTTCCCACCTATCTCAAAGGCTCTCATCTGGAAGCATCCTGCATCATAGATGCTTTCTGAAAGCTACGATATACCCTGAACCTTAAACCCAAAACCGAGCCCAAGCCTTTGAAAGTCGGTGGCATGAAAGGGCAAGCGTACTTCTTCAAGACGTGGAAAGCCCTAAGCCCTTATCCCTAAACGCAACCCTAAGCCCTAAACTAAGCCCTAGACCCTAAACCCAAACCAAATCCTAAACACTAAACTATGCCCTCGACCCCAAACTTATGCTTAACGCCCTTTCTCCAAAACCGTAAACGTCATTTCGGGTTGCAGCAAAAGGGCTGTCACATAAGCTTAGCTTAACATCCTACATGAAACCCTAAACCTTAAACCCCTACATAACCCCTAGCTGAAACTTTTGACATTCCGAAGCTCCTAAATCCCAAAGTCAAAGAAGTCCCTAAACCCTAAAACACTACAAGCAGGCGCCTGAAGATCTTGGCACCATCGGATGGGCCGGCGAGGAAGCCCTGTATGTGCCGAGGCCTACCCTGACATCTGCTTATGAGGCCCTGGGGCGTGAATCTGGGTCTTTCGGATATAATTTATAGAAACCTAAGTAGTTGCCAGTACTACTCTAGTTCTTTAGCGCATCTTACTCTAATTATACAAAAAAGTGCTCAGCACCTTATTCTGATTGCGAAGGCCCCTACACTAGAGTTCAGAGTTTTCAGTTTGGGGGGTTTGGGTTTAGGGTTCAGGGTTAATGCAGGCCTTGATTGATGCGGGAAGATGGGATGTTTTAGGATGTTGGGGTTTTGGTGCTGAAAAGTTTGGGGTGTGGGGTTCAGGGGTTAGGGTGTAGGGTGAAATTGGGGTTTGAGGGTTGGCAGTCTTGAAGGAGATTCTCGAAAAGCCTTAAATGACCCGCTTCATGTGTGGTTCGTGAGCAGACCAGGCAGTAGGGTTTAGGCTTTCAGTTTAGCTTACGCGGCCTGATTGGGCTCTTTATACGGTTGCACAGGGCCTCAAACAGGTGAAACACCTGGGCCACGCGAGATTAACCCGTGCAGAAGAGCTCTTGTGCTGGACTCCTCCACCTAGCTTCATCCCGCTATGGAGGCCTTCTAGACTGTCATCTTGCCATATCAGTCTCCTTGGTTGATGTATGTGATACTACCATGTTTATACACACAAACACACACACACACACACACACACGCACTCACTCTCTCTCTCTGTATATATATATATATGGAAGCCATAAGAACACTATTTTTGCAATACTATATGTATTAACATTTACTCTGTTCAGAACAAGACTATGCGTGGTATATAACTCCATACTACTCCCGAGCTTTCTCTGGGCTTGATGGGGTTTGGATTGTTCAGTTACTGCCATGCCATGGTGGGTTACGGTTTCAGATTAAGGGGGTGTACTATAGGGACCTTAATAATTAGAATAAGGTTCTGGGCTCCTGTATAGTATAACTATAATACTGAACCGTAAGAATACTATTGGTAATCATTTAGGCTTTTACAGTAGGGGGTGACAAGCATACATGTAATGTTGCAGCCCATTTCATTTACGTCTTGGCCCTTGGCTTCTAGGGTATGTGGCTTTGGGTGTCGTGTCCAGGGTTTAGGGTTTCGGGTTTAGGGTTGGTTATGACGCAGGAGTCCGGCATTGCCCTTGAGTTCTACAAGTCCTACAGCTCATCCCACAACGATGTCAGACGCTTCTTCGCCTCGCCGTGGAGCTTACCTGCTGATAAGGTAACTGCGAAATCCAGTTAGTTAAGGGGTGCAGAGTTTTCAGGTTCGGCGGGTACAGGGTTTAGGCTAAGGGATACAGTGTGAAGTTATGTGTGGCCTGAGCCATATGCCGTAACACAAAAAACGCTGAGGTGACTTGAACAAAGATGTCAGCGGAGCTCTAGACCATAAACCCTAAATATGCCCACGGAGAGTCAGGTACGGCCTTGCAACAGCACGATGATGACTGACCCAGCGTTTATGAATCCCTATGCCCAGTGGTCTGGCGACTTAGATGGACTCATGGAGGTGGAGGGCCCTACCTTAACCCTGAAGAACCTACCTTTTTAAGGACTTATATAAGGAAATCATAATAAGGAACCCTAAAAAGGTAGGTTCTTCAGGGTTAAGGTAAACCCTAAACCCTAAACCCTGAGGTGGAGGGCGGCTATCACGCTTACTGTCCGGATGGCCGGTGGTGGATTGCACCAGCCTGCCGGCACAATACTTCTCAGTGCATTCCTGTGCTCTCCGCTCGCTTTGGATGGCTAGTGGACAGCTTCATGTTCCTAGGTTGATCAATGGTACATGTTGTTTTATCATTTATTGTTTCTGGATTCCTATTTCACTTTTTTGCCCATGGGTTACTGAAAAAAAGCCTAGGTTCTGGTCCACTGCATACGGGATGCCGACCGCTATTGGCATCTTAGAACCCGGAGAGAGTTTCGAGGCGCAGAACCTAACGAGCAGCTCCCTTAAGGGTTCCTTTTTTAAGGGTGCCTACAGAGGTTCCGATTCCTTCGGGGGTACTACACGGGTTCCTTTTGGGGTTTACCTGGACCCCAGCAGTGTGTAGAACCGTCACCTCTTATAGGCGTCGGGCCATTGTGTTACCTACTTTGTAGGTTGAGGTAATAAAAAGGGCAGAGGCATGCAGCTAGGGCCTTGCGTCATGGTGCTTCGTGTTCTTTGATAGTTGATGGCCCGTTGGCGGTCATAAAGGCCCACAAAGTTGGAAACCGGATTAAGGCCACATAGTGCTGGGATTCCCTACACATTACTCTTAAGGATCGAGGCTATTGGGTTTCCAACTTTCGAGCTTCTACTGTATAAAAACTATAAAGGCCCAAAAACGAGCCTGCTCGAAGCCTGGATCAGGAGCAGTTCAATCGCTCCATGCTGAGCTACTGGTTCACGCCAGATGCGAGAATCGCACAACTGGACCCAGAACCCGTTGTTTTTCCGACGCATCGAGCAAGTGAAGCTTGGGTCTGCGCTTAATGTTTAGAATAGGGTTTTGGGGCCCATTATACTATAGATATAATAAGGCAACTCCAAAACAGTATTGGTTATTGTTTAGGTCCCGAAAGTATGGCTTCTGGGAGGGATACTGCACATCAGGGCTTACTGCAGAGTTTGGGGCTTAGAGGCTTAGGTCTTAGGGTCCCTTTGTTCGTTGGCCTTCTTGCGGTCAGCTCAACCCTGCAGTAGTAACCCCAAAAAACACTATAGTCTATTTAGGAGTCATTTTTCTTTGTGGTCATATAAAACCCAAGAGAACATTCAAGATATTATGTTTATTATGGTTCTAAGGGGGGCATAGACAAGGTTGGCATGTGTGCATGAGGTTTAGTTTCAATCTCATAGGCCCAGACGAAAGTCGACTGCAGCTGCGAGGTTTAAGGTTATTAGCCGTATAAACACCCAAGAACTACATCGTAACCTTTCCCAGCCGTGGGCCGCTACAAAACCCTATAAAACCCAGAGCCCTTTAAAGAACCCTTGGCGGAGCCCTACATCCTATCCCAAGCAATCCCTAAACTGTATATATTATACTAACCTGGGGAGCCCTGTCCTTAACAGAGCCCGACACCCTGAACCCCTAAGCCCTCAACCCCTAAACCTTAAGCCCTGAGCCCTAAACCCGAAACCCCTAAACCCTAAACCCTTAATCCCCTAAACCTTAACCCCTAACCCCTCAACCTCTGAAACCCTAAACCGTCAAACCCTAAACCCCTAAACCCTATAAGCCCCAAACCCCTAAACCCTCAAACCCTAAACTTTAAACCTTAAACCCGAAGCCGTACACCCTAAACCCTACAGGCCCCAAACCCCTAACCCTAAACCCCTAAACCCTATAAGCCCTATAAGCCCTAAACCCTAAACCCTATAAGCCCTAAGCCCTTACCTGCTATCCCAAGGAATGGGCCCAGGGCAACAAGCGCACAGCGGCCTTGGGCTCGTATGTTGCTTGGCGTTCTTCTGGTTGGCTCTTAGGACTTTAGCTTTTGGGGGGTTTCCTAAACCCTAAGCCCTGAGCCCTAAACCATAATAAACCCTAAGCCCCTAGATCCCTAGATCCCTAAACCCCTAGATCCCTGAACCCCTAGATGCCTAAACCCTAAACCCTAGAACCCTAAACCCTAGATCCCTAAACCCCTAAACCCTAAACCCTACCTTAACTTTAGGAGGAGTTCAGAAGTCAGCCAAGGTTGGGAAGCTCGTGACCCGAGACCTGCGATTGCAGGCCTTCCAGGCGACCCCGGTAAGGAAAGCGTTAGGGTTTAGGGTTTACCTAGGGTTTAGGGTGTAGGGTTTAGAGGGTTTACAGTTTAGGACTTACTTCTGGTTTAGGGTGTAGGGTTTATAGGGTTTAAAGTTTAGGGGTTATGGTTTAGGGTTTAGGGCTGTTTGGGTTTGGGGTTTCGGGTTAGGGTTGTTTAGGGTTTGGGTTGAGGGCTGTTTGGGTTTAGGGTTTAGGGTGGTTTGGGGCTGTTAGGGTTTAGGGTTTAGGATTGCTTGGAGTTTAGAGTTCAGAGTTGTGTGTTCGGTTTACCTGAGGTGGTGTGAAGGAACTTAAGGTATACTATCTATGGGAATTATGGTGTCCCTATTACTTTGGGAACTTAACCCGGCCTGGCCAGGTGAAGTTTCTCAACACTAGGGTGTAGGGTTTGCGTCGGGTGTAGGATTTAAGGTCCTCCGGTCCAGCATCTCCTCCCGTTTGAATTGATATATGGGTGGTTGTCAAAATTATGGTCCCTTTTTGGGTACCCTAAATAATAGGTGCCGTATTATATTAGGGACCCCAAAAGGGACCATAATTTTGATAACTACCCATATGATCTTATATGGTTTCGATATGTTTTGACATGGCGTTCTAATCCTCTTGCCCGTAATAGCATACGGATTCCTCTGCGATATTGATTTGATTTCAGAAGGGGGCTCTGAGCGAGAGCCTACAGCCTTTAAAGGAAGGCTGTATAAGCCTTGGGACGCAAATGAGAAGTAAACTACAGTGCCCTCTGAGAAGCCTTAAATGAAGCCCCATACCCTTTAAGACCCCTCCTGGTACTCTGAACGAACCCTTGTAGAAGCCAATAAGCTGGGACACCCTAAAAGCCCTTAAACCCTTGAATCCTAAGCTACGAAGCCCTGAGCCCTAAACACCCAAACCCCCAGACCCTAAACTAAAAACTAAACGACCCCCAAACCCTAAAGCTCATTACAGCCCCTTAGAACCTGGAAAGCGAACCTTATGCCTTTCAACCCGCCGTCCTTAACCTTGAACCCCAAAGCCCTGCATCCTAAACCCCAAATCCTAAATCCCTGAACCCTTATGGAAAGGCTTTTCGGTGTTTGTATGGCAAGGCCTTAGTTTTCACACCGTGCAAGCCTGAAACAGGCCGGGCCGAAGCTGAGCGAAAGTCCCACTGCACCCTTAAAAAAAAACTTATGGCCCAAACGAAATGAGAGCAGGTCTACGAGATGTTGAAGCTCTTTCAGGCCTCCTCTCCCAGACCCTATTTGGAGGTTCAGGGTAGTTCTGCACAATAAGACACCCCGTGGAGTTTCGGGCTTCTTGGGGTGCCGTATAATCTGGGGCTCCCAGACCCAGACCCAGACCCAACTTGCAGGCACATAGGCAGTTGTACTTAGTTGTAGAGTAGGTGACCTGGACCGTTTTGGGGGGATGATAATCCCTGCTTTATCCCAGAGGTTAACCTTTAGTTCCCCAGGATACTGCACAACGATGTATAACTTGGGCTTAAACGTTTTAACTAGCCATGAACTTCCAAGTAGTGGTCCCAGGGACCTGATAATGAGGTACTCGGGTTTGGGATAGTACATAATTATGATAGTTAGCTACTTGGGGATTATTGGTGTTTGGAAGTCTTGTTTTCGGGTGCCTGCAGAACTAGTAGTCGTATTCCCTGCAAAATTCTCATGCTGTGCATATATTTTCTTACACGGATCCTCGAAACCCTGGTTTAGTTACTTACAGACCTCTACACTATCCCGGCTCGACATGACGCGAGATTCGGGTTTTAGGCTTGAGAGCTTCCGTGCTTAGAAGGGCCCAACCCCAGGAGTCTATAGTCTATATACCCCTGAATTCTAATGTAGGACATGATTACCCAGGTTTCTTCATCAGGTTCCTACATTAAACACCACATGATTCAACCGAGTGAGCCCGAAACCAGAGAGCCTCAGCCCCACAGCACTAATGTAGGAACCTGATTAAGAAACCCTGGGCCTACAACCCCAAAAAGAGTAGGATTCATATAAGGAACCCTAGTAAAGGCCCAAGGTTTCTTAATCAGGTTCCTACATCAAACCCCCCAAAACCCCTATAGTACCCTAAGGTATATGGGGGTTGATGAAAATTATAGGCCACCTTTGGTCTAAAGGAATATACACTATAATACAAACCCCGAAGCGGACCATAATTTTGACCAACCCCCATATACCAATATCCCTTAATGAAGGAATATACCTTAAATAATAGTAGGATCCCTAATATAATTTATAAGGTTAAGGGATATTGGAGTTTCCTGGGCCCAGGCCCGGCTTCCCGAAGCCTGAACCTCAAACCCGAAAGGAATAGGTGGTTGTCAATATTAGGGTCCCTTTTTGGGTCCTTATTCTTATTCTTATTCTTATTCTTATTATTATTCACGGACATCTGTCGGTCAGAGAAGCGGATCAAACGAGCCTGGTGGCACTTTGGCCAATCTCAGAACTGACCTAGAATAGAATCAATACTTGCAATGATATTTTGGGTCCTTATTATAGTACGGCACCTAATATTTAGGGTACCCAAAAAGGGACCATAATTTTGACAACCACCCGAATGCAACTTTAAACACCGAATACGAAGACTCGAAACAAAGAACTGGAAAAAAGCGAAACCCGAAGCCTTCCTTCAACCCGCGAAGCCCTGAACCCCAAAGCCAAAACTCGAACTAGGTGGAGATGGAGGAAGTTCAGCAGCTGCTTTTGCGGCTCGGCTTGTCTTTTGTTGAGGCCTCAGTTTGGGTTTAGGCTTTGGTTGAGGGCTTCGGGTTTGGGATTCAGGGATTAGCCAGTGTAGGGTTCAGCAGTTTAGTATGCTTTTCATTCTAGGCCAGGTCGGGGTTTCAGGTGTGTGGGTCCAGTGCTTGAGATTCGTGTTAGGGTGCGAGGATGCAGGAGCTGACACTGCTGCTGTACCCTAAACCACAAGCCCAAAAACCCTAAACCCCTAAACCCCTAAACCCTAAACCACAAGCCCAAAACCCTAAACCCAAGAACCCTTGAAGCCCTAATCCCCAGACCCTAAACCCTGAACCGCTTAGACAAGGCTTCAGAGAAAACCCTAAAGCCCAGGAATATCTAAACCCTAAACCCCTAAACCCTAAACCGAAAGGAACCCTAAAGCCCAGGAACCCTAAAGCCCAGGAAGGTCGTGGAGGGCGACTCAATCCAATCGACCTCTTGCTGGTGGGTGCAATCCAACCGGCAGAGGCGGCGAACTTTCCAGGGGTTCAGGGTCTTTAGTTTTTAGGGTTTAGAGTTTCGGGTTTAGGGTTTTAGGGTTTAGGGTTTGGGCGGCGAATTTTCAGGGGTTTCTATCCAGAGAGTCCGTAACCCGAGCCCAGTAATAGTAACCCTTACTGCGACCCGTATAGGAACCCTTATGATTGCCCGTATATCGACCCACTATAGTAACCTGAACGAACAGCCCCCAAGCCGCAAGCTGCCATGTAAAGCTCGGAAGGTGGCAAACTTGGCTGCCCGTGGACACAAACTGTCTTCCAGGATCAGGGTTTAGGGTTTAATATCAATTGCCGATACTATTTTGGTGGCTCCTGATTATAATTGCAATACATGGGCCCCAAAACCCTATTCTAATGATCAAGGCCCCTAAATATCATAGTACCCTTATAGTATCCCTTATAGTAACCCTTTAAAGGGCCCCTTTAAAGGTTTAGGGGTTCCTTCCACCCCTAAACCCTAAACCCCTCAACCCCTAAACCCTAAACCCCTCAACCCCTAAACCCTAAACCCCTAAACCCTAAACCCTAAACCCATGGACCCTTATCTTTGTTGGGGCACCTGGGAGTTCGGTTGGATCTTTGGCCCTCGAATGTCGTAGGGTTTAGGGTTTAGGGTGCCTTGGGCCCGCCGGTGCTCTGGGACGTACCCTAGGAATCTTAGGACTCATATATTAAGGCTTTTGGGCCCAAAGACCATACTATATAAGGCTTTTGGGTTGTTTTGATACCCAGGGTTAGGGGAAAGAAATGATCAAGGTTTCGGAAGTTCAACCCCGAGCTCTAAACTCTCAAGCCTCACACCCTTAATTAGCCCCTTGAGCCCAAGACCTTGAACCCCGAGCCCTGAACATGCCCAAAGCCCCCAAACCTTCAAAGCCTTCGGTTCACGTCTTAATTTGCTTAAGCCCTGGGAGGATTTGGCATCGTCGATGGGAGCGGTGTGCATGTTGCGACACGCGCGTCAGCTGCGAGTTGCAGCCTTTGCGCCTAGGTTTCCTACTACACTGGCTTGGCGAGAGCTTTTTGGTTTACCTGGACCCTACAAGTATGTAGAACAATAGCCCCTCATCGGCTTTTGGCCATTATTGTACCTGCTTTGGGGGGTTTATGTACGGGTCAGCAAGGGGTGGAGCATTTAGGTGTTGCAGGTGTGGTCTTGGTGTTCAAGACTTTGGGTCACTCGAAAGTCGAGACCTTGAAGCCTACCCTGAGTCTGAGGCTCGGTTCTTACTACTTGGGATTCTTAGGGACTGGTGGGGTCCTGGCTTAAAAGATCTTGCTGCTTGAGTCTCGATCCGGGTCGTTGGCTTTGTTGAATGCTGTCTAAGCCCCAAGCTCTAAATGCTGAACCTACTATAGGGGCCTAAATAATTGCTAATACTATTTTGGGGGGTTCCTTACTGTAATGATAATACAATATACCCCAAACCCTATTCCAATTACTAAGGCCCCCACACTACAGCAGCCAAGCATTCCTTAAGGAGGATTGCAGCTCGATGATCCGGGTCTCTGGCTCCAAAACCCAACACCCTGGTCAAGTCAACCCTGAAGCCCAGGGTTCAGGGTTTAGGGGGGCATACCCCAAACCCCTAACGTCTCACTCCTACCTACTATCCCCAAAAGTAGGCAAAATAATGACCCAACACCTATAAAAAAGGCCATCGTTCTACATATTTTGGGGGGTCCAGGTATCTCCCTTACACCAAGGTGCCGCCGGACGATTTTCCGCTTCCTTGGTGGATGATTATGGTCAGACGTACAGGTGCAAGAACTGCAGTGCTGGTTCCTACCAGGCCAGCCAGCCCGGATCGTTTGTTAAGCTATAAAGACATGGTTTCTGTACGGATTAGCGAGGTTTCCACAAGGGTTCGATCACAAGGGCTCTAACTGAAGGATCATATAGGCTTATGAAGCCCATGCTCAGGCTAGCTTGCGGCTCTTGGGACCAGAACCCATATTTTTGAGTGTGGTTGGTTGCTCGGAGCGGTTGGGCCAAGGGTCTTGGATCCAGGTATTGGATTTAGGTTACTCAGTGTGGGAAATGTGCCACATGAGGTTTAGGATTTAGAGGGTGTGTGTAGCCTGAAGCCGTTAGCGCCTGATTCGAAAAGACTAGGCTTGGTACTGCTCATTCTTAACTGCTTTCGACCATTGTCTACCATAGTTCTATGAGGTTTCGATGAGGGTGCGATGAGTGTTATGTGTGAACTGCTGTAAGAGTCCAAGCTGGATTGCTATAAGGCCCTTACCTTGCGGCTTGCTTTGCTGTGTTTAGAAGCTAAAGATAACAATCTTCAGGATTACGTCCATTTCTTGTTGGAGTTCGGTGCGAGTCGTGTTTTGACCTCGCTTGCTCCAGTTCCATATATGCGTTGGTCCCAGTGCTCAGGCCAATAATCGTCAACACATGTTCATTTGTGCTTCTTTCTGGTCCTACAGAGTAGCCATAGGCTCCATAGTAGTTCCTTTTAGGGACTACTGATTAAGGTATAGAATTCTAAATATGAACCCCCAAAAAGGAACTACCCCCAAAAAGGAACTACTATGGAGCCTTAGAGTATTAGGGCCTAACCCTAAACCTTAAACCCTAAGCCCTAAACCCATAAAGATCGGAGCCATTAGTCCTAAGCGCTGAACCCTGTATCGTAAGTGCTAGACTCGAAGCCCTGAGCCCGAAGCCTGAAACCCCAACTGCATATCACATATTATATTAATAAAAATATATACACGATCCATACGTATACATATATATATATACATATATATATATATATATCTGTGTGTGTTTGCCGAGACCTACCAAACGCTACTTTTTTGCAGGTTCTTATTCTGAACCCTAACATGGGATTTGTAGGGACCCTACAAAAAAGTCGGTTCTGGTAGATGAAGGTGTGTGTGTATGTATATATATATATATACCCATACAGAAAGGCAGTCTCCGGTGAGACGGTCTGCCTCCAGTGCGAAGCAGGGAGGGTGGCCCCAGACGCTTGGCGAGGTCCACGGCCTTTCTCTTTGTCTGAGTCGCTGACTAAGTAAACCTTATGGTCTGGGGTTTATGGAGATTACATTTAACCCTAAACCCTAAACCCTCTGTATCACTGTATATCCGAGGATTTACAATTGTTTGGCTTCGGGATTGGGCTCAAGGGTTGAGGGTTTAATTTTGGATGCCCCGAACTACAAGCCTTCAAGCTGGAGAAGCTGGAATCCCTGCACCCAAAATCCGAAGTCCCAAAGCCAAAAACCCAAGGCCGACTAAACCCTAAACCACCCTCATGGTAGCCTTGTCGTACCCTTATGATACTGTTGTAGTACCCTGATAGAGCCCTAAGCCCCGGACAGCAAGCAAGGAAGAAGGGGCCTTGCTATGCCAGCAGTGCGAGCTCGGAAGCTTGGCTTGAGTAATAAACCCTATTCCCTAAAACCTAAACCCTAAACCCTAGAGTCAAGGGTTTTAGGGGTTTAGGGGTTTATGGAACCAGGGTTGAGGGGTTCAGGGGTTCAGGGTTTAGGGGTTTAAGATAGGATCACTATGTATAATTTCGAACCTCCAACGACCCCCGTAAACAGCAGATGGCAGGTTTTTTCGACTCTTGGAAGCGGCTGCTGAAACTTAAACTCGAAGCCCTAAACTTTACAGAGTTGAAGACTCCTTGGACACTCTACAAGCTGTAATCCCCGAAAGTATCACCACAACATCAGATGCCAGGAAGCTATGCAGAGAACCCCGGCATGACGACGTGCGCGCGCTGCGGCAGTGAGCAGTATTGGACGACGAGCCGATTGGTGTCCCTCCATGGCGACCAGCGATGGATTGAGGTGCGAGGGGTTGGCGTGATTAGCGTTTGCTTGTCTTTCATATAGAGATTTTGGAATAATTAGCCATTAAGTTTATATTAGCAGGTAATATAATGTGTCCTTACGGTCCATATTTTTTCATGGCACAACGCAGCAGCTTGACGAGTGTAGGGCGAGAGGGGCTTACCGTTTATAAGTAGGCGGCGTGCTCAAGCGCACCATGGATCCGAAGTGCTCGAAATCCTACACCAAGTCCAGTAGACCAAAGAGTATCTGGCTTTTACATATAGGAGTTTCCGAAAATTAGGGGTACCTTATTGTTGGGTCCTTATAATAAGGATCCTCTTATTTAGGGTACTATATAAGGGTCCCCAATTTTCGCAAACTCCCATATCCAAGATACCCTAGACCTTGCACTCTCCACAGTTGGCTTGAGGGATGCCTTAAATGCAAAGCCCTTGGAGGAACCCGTGGAGTCAGAGCCCTCCTGTATTGCGTTTCAACCCCCAAACGGTCCAAATCTCCAAACCCAACGCCCGGAACAAGTGCTAATCTCCGACTCGACGTGGTGGTAAGGACTTTCCTGCATGTGGAACAGCCGTAGATCCCATGTAATTACCCAGAGCCCTGTAGCCTGTGATCCGAATTTGGTTCATAGCAAGATGCATCTTGGATCTTACCCCAAGGGTCCAAAGGACCCAATAATTAGGTACTCGGTTTTGCGATGGTAGTTACGTAGGTTACGATTTTGGAGAGTATATGATTATTGGGTACTTGGACCCTTGGGGTTAACGCACACCCAATCACCCCTTAACCCGAAACGGTTACAAGGTGGAGGCTGCTAGCAACGTGAGTTTCTGTCGATGTGCGCCCGGCTGGTACCTCGACGGCGGCCGCTGCCACCCATGCTCCGAAGGTGTCCGTTCTCCCTAAACCCTAAACCTAGACACTGAAACCCTAAACCCCAAACCTGAACTCTTAAACCCCAAATCCCTAAAGTTCGAGTGATCATGCTAAACCCTGAACCCGAAAACCCGAAGCCCAAAACAGAAACGGCTTGCGTGTTTTGGGTTTGAGGCTTAGGGTTGAGGGGCTTTGAGGTTTAGGGTGTAGGGGTTTGGGGTTTAGGGAAGCACAAGTCTCCAAGCTGTAAACCCTAAGCCCTCGACACCCACAATGCCCCTAAACCCCTAAACCCTAAACTCTATAAATCCTAACCCCTAACCCCCACCTCACCACCCCCTCCCAACCCCTAATCCCTGAACCTACACCCTCAAACCCCAGGAGCTAGGTGTCCCGGCTCAAACGAGCTGGAGCTTGTGTCAGGTTGCCCGGCTCTGGCGTCCTAGTGTAAGGGTCGGAATAGGTGATACTGCTTATTCCCCCGAAACCCTAATTCCATTCCCGTTTAGTCGCCTCCCTAATACACTTCTGGTGTCTGGTGTACTATACCCAACCCTATTCTGGCTTTCATTCCCTGTCAAGAGTTTTTCGTGTTTAAGATGTTGGCTCTGGGTTCGTTGGGTTTAGGGTTCTGCGGTTTAGGGCTTGCTTTAGTGCTTCGAGTTTACAGGGTTAGGGTTCAGGGTGTTGGACAGAGTGTTCCCAATTTTGACGTTGGACCGTCTCTAGCGGTAGAGGCGGCTGAAAGTTTGGACACTGCGCTTGCCCTCCTGGATCCCGGCACTCCTCGTTCTTATCGCTTAGGCCTCTGTACTGAAACCCCCAACCCAAAACCCTAAAGCAAACCTGAACTCAGAATCCGAATCCCATGCTCTGAATCCAAGACCTGAAACCCCAATGCAAACCCTAAACCCTACCTTAGCCCCATAACTTTAGGACTTATAAGGAAATCATACTAAGGAGCCCGGGAAAGGTAGGTGGTATAGGGTCCAGGTAAACTCAAAGCCATTCCTGATCTCAGGCTACTACTCCAGCGAAGAGGATCCCGGGGCTGTATTCAAGTGCTACCGGGACGCAGGTCGATGTCCCGGTGGACGTGCCCGGGCAACCTCAAGGTGTTTGGGTTCAGGCTTAGGTTGGTCCAGGTTGTTCAGTGGTATACTGTTTACTCTTTGTGTTGTTTCTGGGTTCCGAGTATCAGATGACGACCAGACCGCCCGCCCAAAATCCTGTTTTTCTCAGTAGAATACTGAGCAGCCTGGGTGCATGGCCAGTTTTGGCTGTTTTTTTTTTGGGGGGGGGGAAAGGGGGTTATACCACTCCAATCCTGGCACACTACATAAACTTAAAGCCTAAAGCCATCAACCAACGTGAAGCCCTAAAGCCTCAAATCCCAAATGCACCCGTAAACTCTGTTGGTCGCCCTTCCCTAAACCCTAGACCCTAAACCCTAAACCCTTTTCTGCTCTCAGGTCCCGGAACGTGTGCCTTTGGCAGGGATGCACTCAGTGTGGCCTGTGCCGCGTGCTTGCCCGGCCACCCGGCCACAGCCCAAATCAGCCTTGTCCTTTTTGATGGTTCCCCCAAAAGAAATACTTCCTACCAAGGGATATAGGTATAGGCCCTGTCTATTTTGTCTAAAAGGACCAGGGTGGCCCAAATTGGTTCAGCAAAACAGAATTCCTTGCATGGGGCTTTTAGGGTTGTAGGGCCGTTCGGGGTGTCGTGGATCCTGGGATTTAGACCCCTAAACCCTGCACCCCTTGAGCCCTAAACCCTATAAACCTTAAGGGTTCTGCATGGGGTTCGGATGTTTGAAGCTCCTGAAACGAGCTGCGAGGAAGGCTTGGGGCCTCAAAACGTTTAGGCCTTTGTGGCTGTTCTGCAGGGTTTAGGGTATAGGGTTGTTCGCCTAACATTCGCTTCGGAGTTTGTGGAGTTTAAGGTTTCGGCTTAGTGTTTCTGTTGTTGAAGGCTGATGGTGGGCTTCAAGCTATCAGGTGTTACCCAAAAGCCTTAAACTCAAACTTGTAGTCTGGAGACTGCACCAGGTTAGACCCTATGCCCGCCCGCACTGAGGATTCTGTATGGCCATATCTAGTTATATATATATATATTCGATATTATATATACATATATATATATACATATATATATATATATTCTATGTGCAGACTCTGCACTAAAACCCTTGAACTCTAAACTCTAGGCCCTCAGCCCTACCTAACCACCCCCCCCCCCCAACACAGGCAGAAAAAGGGCACAAAACTCAAAAAAAGAAAACACTTCAACNTTTTTATAATGATTTTGTAATTTTTAATCCGATTTTGTTTTGTACATATATTTATTATATTCTTTTTCCCAGCCTTTCCCCAAGACCCTGTAACTCTAAACCCTAGGCCCTCAGCCCTCCCCAACCCCCCCCCCCCCCCAAAGTAGGCAAGATAATGGCACAAAACCTATAAAAGGCTACTCTTCTACACACTTGAGGGGTCCAGGTAGATCCCTAAAAGAAACCACCCTAAAGCCTAAACTCCTATAGCCCCTAAATCCTAAACCCTAAACCCTAGACCCTAAACCCCTAAACCCAAGGTTTAAGGCCGAGTGGTGCAACGTGTGCTCCCTGTACTGGCGGAGACTATTTTCTCATCGCGCTCGGGCCTGCGATGGGGCTTTTTGTTACGGGGTTTTAAGGGCCCTTTAAGGGTTCCTTTAAGGGATCCTTTACCGGTCTTTTTGGGGTTTAGGAGTTTGGGGTTCTCCAGGGTGTTCCAAGCTTTGGGACTCAATTGGGGCCTGGTTCGGTTTAGGCTTTGCAAAGTTCGGTTTGGCGGGTAGGGCTTAGGGTTTTGTGCTTTAGGCTTAAGCCTGATGGCATTTCGGATGTATTGTAGGGTGATGAAGTGTTTGTGCGTGTTGGTTTCAGAGATCTGGATTCACCGGTCGTGATTTTGGCTCCAGTGTTCCGGGTTCGGGGTTTAGGGTTTTGTTGGTATTCCGGGTTGGGGAATCGCATCGCATCTCTCAGCTCCAGGCCTCGGGAATGACTTTGCACTTTTCCCAAAGTGTGAGGCCGGAAGATGAATAACCCCCGGGCCCTAAAGCCGAATATACTATGCCTTAAGCCGTACAACTGAAAAGCGCCCTATCTGAAGCCTGGAAGCCCAAAACTAAGCCTTGAAACCACCACATGCATACCATGTAAACGAAACCCCAAGCCACGAGCTAGACAACCTGAGCCCTTGAACCGAGGCCGTTGTCGGCCTCCTCGTCTTCGGCGGTACCGGCCTCAAGCATTTTTTGGTGCTGCAGCAGGACCAGAGCCTCATCAAGAGGCAGTGCCTCGTCCGATCTTCTCTCGTGAGTGTTTTCTTGTCGAAGAGTTTCGGGTTCAGGGTGTGGGGTGCTTAGGGTTTAGGGTGAGAAGCCAGAGAAGGCATTTCAAGACAACTTGGGTCTCTCATATGATCGCTGTTATGGGTAACCGAACCAAGCCCTTTCCTTTTTGCTGGCCCTTGGCTTCATTAGGGCTGCAAAGGGCTTTCTTGTGGTCTCTTCGGTGCGTGATAGCATGTTTGGGATGGAGGGGCTGTCGGGATTGATCATTAGGGCTTCACTCGAGGCTAAGCACTTGTAATTGTATGAAGACCATAGAGTCTCATTGTCTATTGTTCAGACAATTGTGTTACGATGGTTGCAGTAAGACCTTACACCGTACATCCTGACCGCTAAAGCCCAAACCCGGAACCAAAGCCTAAACCCTAATCCCAATCCCAGGAACGGACTCTTGAGTGCGAGTCTCTTTGCAACTCAGCTGGTGGTGTGCTTGCAACTCGTGATCGTCATACAGACTCTCAGATGATGTGCGGTTTCGACGGATGTAGGCTCTGGGTCGTTTGGCAGTTTGGGACACGTCGTGCAACACGGGCAATGAAGTTTTGCAGGCGTATTGGGTAAGGGGTTTCTGGGCGTGGAGGTTGCCAATGCGATGCGGCTTGAAATGGAAAGCCTGACGAACAAAGGGGCTGAGGAAGGATTCATACCATCCAGCAGTAGCCTCCTATTCGTGGCAAGAAGTAGTAGTTTAGGCAGGAAGCTTAGCAATCTTGACTTAGCATTCTGGTACAGCTGTTCCAGTTTGCAATCTTAGCTTAGCATACTGGTTCAGCTGTTCCAGTGTACATTAGCAGAGACCAACAACAATGGCAGTACTCGGCAGCACTGCATGAACCGAGAAGATGATGGATATGGCGATGGCAAGGACGGTGTTGGTAATAGTCTGGTAGTAATGCTAGTAGGGTGCTAAGATGATGACGCACATCGCCACGACTGACAACCAGCATTGTGCATTCCTGTCGGTATCATCAGCATCAGTATATCTCCTCGTCACGGCTTAAGGTGTTCTCAAGCATGTGGCTGCTATTCGGTATTTATGCCCGTTGATTCTTGATTAATCCCTAAACACCCTAGGCCCACTACTTACTCACAGCTCAGGAAGATCGACATCACTTGGGACGAGCCCTTTCTGATGCTTATGAAGATGTTCAGCTTCCTCTCCGCAGACGTGATCTTCGAATCCCTGAGCGCAACTCCAACTATTGGACACCTAAACCCTAAACCCTAAACCCTAAAAACCCCGAGCCCGAAACTCCAAACACTAGCCCCCTTGACACCCTAAGTTCTCAACGCCATACCCTTCACCTCAACCCGAAAGCGCCAAACTTTAAGATCAGTGATCTAAAAATAGAGCCAACCCCGGTTGGATATTTAGGGTTCAGGGTTCCCCTAGAACCTTAACCCCAACCCCCCCCAGGCGAGTTTGAAAGTCCAGACAGGAGGGCTTCCTGAGGTTGGGGTGTGAGAGGTTTTCGGTCGGTTTAGGGTTCAGGGTTTGGGGGTTCAGGGCTTGGGGGTTTGGGGTTTAAGGTTTAGGATTTTGGGTTTGGGGGTGTAAGTAAGGTTTTGGGTTTAAGGTCTAGGGTTTCCCTCGCACCGACACGGCAGATTGGCTAGTGTAAGGGAGTCCATGACAGGACTTGGGGCCCTGTCTGCTTTCCTGAAGAGGAGAGTCCTATCCCTAGGAATCTAAGGACTCATATATTCAGGCTTTTGGGCCCAAAGACCATACTATATCCTAAACCCTAAACCCTAAACCCTAGGAGAGTCCCATCAGGGCTTGCCCATACCTCGGCCCTGAGCTTCGCGCTACTACGGGTCTCAAGGTATCTTGATACTAGCTTCACTCTACCTAATGTAGGGGCCTAAATAAATTAGCATAGGGTTTTGGTCGCTCCTTAGTATAAGTTTAGTATAGTATACCCCCAAACCGGATTCTAATCATTAAGGCCCTTACATTAAACCTCCAAACAAGCAGGTAAAATTCTGGCCCAAAACCAAACCCTATAAACCCTAATGTAGATTCTGAGTTTGTGTAAAGGGTTTAGGGTTTAAGGTAGATTCTGAGTTTATGTAAAGGGTTTAGGGTTTAAGGTGCATTCTGAGTTTATGTAAAGGGTTTAGGGTTTAAGGTAGATTCTGAGTTTATGTAAAGGGTTTAGGGTTTAAGGTGCATTCTGAGTTTACGTAAAGGGTTTAGGGTTTAAGGTAGGTACTGAGTTTATGTAAAGGGTTTAGGGTTTAAGGTAGGTTCTTAGTTTATGTAAAGGGTTTAGGGTGTAAGGTAGGTTCTGAGTTTATGTAAAGGGTTTAGGGTTTAGGGTAGATTCTGAGTTTATGTGAAGCGTCATCAGCGTAGTTGAGCTTAGAGTTTCAAATGGTTCGGCCACCGCGAAGCAAGAGCTGAGCAGTTTAGACTCGTAGAGGGATGTTAGGCGTGCGTATAGACAACCTAAACAAAGCAATGAGTAAAGTCAACGGCTATAGACCTAAAATGTGTGTACGCGACATGTGTATATATATATACACTATACACATACATACATACACATACTTGTGTATATCTTCTATGGTGTATACATATGTAGAGAATATGTAAACACATGCACGTGTCATACACAAATTTGTGGTACGTCTCTCCGTCCATCTATCCATCCATACCTCTTTGTGTCCATATGAAAAATAAACGCAGGAAGAGATAAGTGTCATGTATGAGTATTCCGTGAGTTTTGTTTAATTCGTGTTTATGTGCAATCACATGGCACAGGTATAAAGGACGCAGAGGAGTCGATGTGTTTATCCGTACATGCAGAAGCGCGCCGCAGTTTATGATTACTATTACTATTCCTATCAATATTAGTGTTACTAATTGTATTGCTAATACTGTTCAATCCCAAGCCCTCAGGCCATCTCCTGCGTGACGCGCCTGACCTCGACCTTGCAATTCTTGATGCAAACCTTGGTCGTCCCTGCATCTTTCATGGCAGCGCCGATGGCGCCTTGAAGCGAGTTAATATCGGCCCTGAAGAACTAAAATATAAGCTTGTTGTTTCGGGCAGCGGGGGGGGGGGGGAATAATATTGGGGAGGCGTGGTTAAAGATGAGCTATATTTTAAAGGAATATTGTTGCTAGATGTTCCCAGCCCTATGTCCTGCTTTTGAACAGTTCTTTCATCGGTCCAGTTATAGGCGTTGAGAGTGTAGGGTTGAGGATGGTTTAATGGTTTCAGCTCCTATCCTCCTGGTCGTGGTTCTTGCATTCATGAAGTTTGCTTCTTGTTATCTTGCCTAGCACTATGTGTTTGTCTGCCAGTTGTGATACCACTCCTTTGCCACATGTGTCGTCGCTTTAGTACAAGCACCGTGCTGGCTTCACCGTGTCGACCAAGCCAGCTGGCATTCGACCTACCACAGCTCACAGCACATTTCGAGTCGAAGTTTGTCTCCACTTGTTGATTGCTACCCCTGTGAAAAATTTCTATAGAATGCTGCAGCTGCTGCCTGATTGCTCCGGCTATTCCGGCTACCGATCGTGCCAATCTAGTGGAAGCAGCAACACACTCCTTGAACTGCAATCACAAAGTCTTCGTTTAAGCGCTCGTGGGCAATACAGTGTCAGTACGATTCATATCGGCTTGTTACTGCGCTAGTGTAGATATTCGTTTTCCTCCTCCCGGTCTGTGGTTGTTGTTGTTGTTGCTGCTCCTGCTGTTGTTGAGGTTGTGGTTGCGATTTGGATTGTAGTTGTTGGTGTTGTTGTTGCGGTTGTGGTTGTGGTTGTTGTTCTTGCCTAGGAATTGTAAGACTATTTAGCAGTAGAATAGCAGTAGAAGGCCTTCTGCAGCACCCGACTCCAGGTACTTCATCTGGCTGTCGTTCTGATCTGGAGACGCAACAGCTGGGAGCTGCATCTCTTGTTTGATGCTGGGCCTGCAGCAACAAACTTTTGTGTCAGTGCGATACCAACTCCAACAGCAAACCCAAATGTTGAAACCCGCGCTTTAGCAATGCGTACTACCGTTCGACAACTATTACTGACAGTGCTACTACTGCTGCTGCGGCGACGACGAATCAGTGGTAAAATGTTGAACTGCCTGAAATCTGGCGGAGTCAGGAAACGCTGGGCTCTCTCTTCGTGCTCTTCTTCATCGCCCTTTGCACCGCCGTAGTTGAGCCATTCCAGTGCCAAATTCACCCGAACGGTCTCTTGACGATGCATTCTAGCACCTTGGACCTTGCTGATGTGCTTTGGCTAGGGGCTTTTCTGCTCAGACGTGAGGTTTAGGGCTTTAGGGTTTAGGGTTTAGGGTTTAGGGCCACCGTGCGGAATGACTTGCTCACAGCCCTGATGTGCATAAGATTCTTGCTGGCCTCAGGAAGGAGACCGTCACTAAAGCGAGCTCTTGTTGAACTAGAAATACTTTTGTGGACATCCCGAATCCCCCGAATCCAGTGTAGAAAAAAATGCACAAGAGCACCAGTGCGTCTTGCATTTTCTCATCGATAGAAATCAGTTGTTGTTGTTGATCCCGTCTTTGCATTGCAGTAATATAGGTGCCTCAATAATTACCAATACTATTTTGGGGGTTCCTTAATATAATAGTAATTATAGTATGACACCCTCCCAAACCCCATTCTACTTATTAAGGCCCCTATACTAGCATCCCTGAGATGCAGTCTTCAATGCCTCGAGCGGCTAGTGAGCCCTACAGCATTTGGGGAGGCAGGTGAAAATCGGAACTAGTGCGCCCCTCACTGAGGTAGAGGTACTCTATGCAACTTCGAGGGGAGTCATTTTGAAATGTGCCTCCTTGGCGGGTTTCTTGGTTGTCTGCCCGTCGGCTTCCTGGCCTTCTGTTCATGGGTCATCTTGGTGGAGTTCCCAAAGCGGCTACAAAAGGCGGATGTGAAGTTCATCCGTGCTTCTTCTTTTCTAGTCCTACGTTTCCGACCTGGCTGCGAAGGTAGGGCCCCAAAAAAACACATAAGCAAAAATAAGGATAGGGATATCCCATATAAACCCCCTTATAATCAAGCCCAATAAGGTCCCTAAGAAGGATTCTCCATCTTCTTCCTGCTGCGCAACGCACTCTTTGCCCTGGCACCGATTCTGCCAGCTGCCAACGGAAGCCTGCTGACAATTCAATGTCTGCTGTGCTTGAGCCTGATACTCTGCGCATATTTCAAGCCATGGCGCTCAATTCCGGCATCGTGCACGGACATTTGCGTCAACGCCGTATTCTTGATCATCGTCTTCCAAGGAAGTTTCTTCGTGACCGGCGTGGAAGCTTGGCTTGTCTAAGCCCTAAACTGGCCCTAAACCCCTAAAGCCGAAACCCCTAACTAAAGCCTCCAAGTAAAGCCTAAACCCTACAGCCCAAAATCCTAAACCCTAAACCCTAAAAACCGTGAACTGTTTTTGAGTTAGTCACTGGGTTTGATGAGCCGTAGCTGTTTAGGGTTTAGGGTTTATTGACATCACATAACCTTCCAAGCCCATGTGGTGTGACTCAAAGTCCTTGTCGTGCCTTGTGGTGCTGAGCTATTTCCGTGTTGCCTTCGTCAACTGCAGATCATCACCATCATCATGTAGTAAAAGCAATCGTAAGCGTGATAGTTTTAGTATTTGTAGCAGTCAGAGTAAGAGTATTAGTGCTTGTATAAGCAGAAGTGGTAGCAGCAGCAGTAGTAGTAGTAGTAGTGGTAGTAGTAGCAGTAGTAGTAGTAGTTGTAGTAGTAGTAGTAGTAGTAGTAGCAGTAGCAGTAGCACAGAAGCAGTAGCAGTAGCAGTAGTAGTAGTAGTAGTAGTAGTGGTAGTGGCAGTGGTAGTGGTAGTGGTAGTGGTAGTGGTAACAGTACCAGTCACAGTCACAGTAGCAGTAGAAGTGGCAGTGGCAGAAGCAGTGGCAGCGGTGAAATGGCCTAGCCTGCGGTCGCATGCAAAATGAAAGCATTCCGAAGCTCGCAGAAGTTAGAAGAGCCTAATTCTCATGAGCAGTTTGAGACTAAGCTATAGTGTGACCTGTAACCCAAACGGCCAATTTCCATTTCAAGTTGCGTATTTTTCTGAAAGCCCTGTAGGACCCCTTGGATCATCTTAAAAGTTTTCCGGGTTACAGGGAGGACGTTGTGCCCAGTTTTGCACACGCCCCCTACAGCTGTTCTTTGGTGCACCTTCAATGTCTGGGTTTAAGATTTCTGGTTTAGGCTTCAGGGTTGGGTTCATCAAGGACCAGTACTACTCCATGATAATCTGCGCACTATGTCTCGCCGCTATGCTCGTCACCCTTGCGAGTCTGTCCATCTTTGCCATAGGCCTGGTCGGCAAGGAGCGGGGGGAAGGGGTCATCAGAGGATTTGAAGGATTGATTTCCAGATTGGAGAAGTCAAGATGGGAATACGATACTATACTAATTATATTTCTTGCTATACTGTACCCCCCCAAACCCCCAAACCCCAAACCCCCAAACTCTCCCAAACCCTATACTATACTATATCATACTATGCTGTTACTTGGACCGTTTGGAGATCTTCCCCCAGCAGAGCCTCGGGGATCTTCCAGAGTTCGAGAACATCTCTTTTTGCCCACTGCAATAACTTTGTTTCCACGTCTTCCTCATAGGTAGGCGGCGTGCGTGTGCGTGTGCGTGTGCGTGTATGTGTGTGCGTGTGCGTGTGCGTGTGCGTGTGGGTGTGTGTGTGTGTGTGTGTTTTGTGTATATGTATATGGAACTCTAGCCCAGATTATCAAAGACAAACTGTCTAACCAATAACCTTTGTGAGGTTCAGGCACCTGAAGTACTTTCCGTATTGATCAGTTGATCAGCGCATGCGTAGTAGCTCACTGTCGGTTCATCATGTCCGGGATCTGCGGGTTTTAACATCGGGCTCTTCTTATATGAAGGATGCTCGTATGAAATATTTGGGATCTGTGTTAATTAGGGCTTCCGTCTGCTATGAGGCTCCCATATACAAGCCCACTCAGGACAAGATGTAGATCTCTCATATTCCGTCTCGGCCGACTACTTTCGTCAATCCCCAAAACCCGAAACCCGGAGCGCCTGATGCGGTCGATCAGATGATCGGCGTTCAGGGTTTTCTGTTTGAGGAGCTTACATAGAGCTTCTAGGGCCCTTGGAGGATCATCGGACTTAGTAAGGTAGAAGAAACAGTGTTACCCGGATTGGGGTCCTATAGGTACTTAAAGCGACATTTATTTGAAGCACCATATTAAGTCCCGCTATCCTCCAAGTATAAGGTTCAAGGGCGCATACACAGCGTGGCCGCGAGGTGGAAAGAGCCGACGAAAATTGAACCTGGCAAACACGAAGCCACACACACGAATCCGAAATCGAGATCTCTGACGAATAACCACCGTTTTTAAGGGCGTTTGTAGTTTGGATCCCTTTCATCACACTTGCTTTCAAACCAAGGCACAGCATTAGGCCTTGAAGCCCAGAACTAGTTCTAAGATCCCGCAGCATAGCCTCAGGCAGACATCTATTGATGATGCGCGGCAAGAAGTTCAATTTCTTCCTGTCGCATCATAAGCAGGCCATTCGGATGACATTCACATTGTTGTCTACTATAGGGACCTAAACAATCACCAATACTATTTTGGGGTCCCCGAGCATACTTTTAGTATAACCTACCCCAACACCTTGTTCTAATTATAAAGGCCCGTACATCACAGCTGCCTGACAAACTAGTACTGCTATTCCCGAGAGTTCCTTAGTGATTCCTTAGTGTCTTTTTAGACACCAAACACCCTGGTCTGATTCTCCAGGCCGTCTCGGGTTCTAGGGGCAAGGTTTCGTGCTGTGGCTTCAGACAATTCGCCTCACAGGCTAAACTACCCAGAGGCCCCAAAGTAGTTTTTGTTTGGGGTTCATATTTAGAATTCTATAAGGTACTCCCAAAAGGGAACTACTATGGAGCCTATGGGTAGTTTAGGCTTTTGAAGTTAGCAATTGTTAGTTGATGGCCTTAGGGTTTGAAAGTTAGCTATTGCGCGGCGAATGCTTTAGTTAGGGGCTTAGAACAAATTTGCTGTCAGAGCCAGCTGCTGCCAGCTACTTGATTTGAACATGCTTCAAAAAAGATATAGCCTTCCCGCTCTAACGGGATATTGTAAGGTTCATTTTTAAGGGTTGCTTCAAAAGCAAGCTTTCGAGCTGCAGGGGAAAGCTCTAAACGCCTACACCGTGAGGTATTGCTGTTTTGAGCCTTCATACATGGCTGCTTTGAGCTTTCATACATAGACTGCTAAGCCCTACGCAACCTTAAACCCAAACCCGCCCATTCCAAATCCTAAACTCTAAACCCCAATATGGGTAGCGTAACAGAGCCTGAACCGAAATGAGACTTTCGCTGGGAGCAGAGGGAAAAAGGCCCTTAAAGAAACACAAACAAAGCCCGGAATACCAAACCTATTTCAGACCCTAAACCCTCAACCCTCAACCCTAAACCCTAAACCCTCAACTCCAAAGTGTAATGACAACAAAAGGAAACGACCGCAACCTCAGAGGCGGCCGGCAACCTCGCGCGCTTGCTGAAACTGGAGCTTCAGCAGCGCGGCTTCGCCGTCTTCCTCGACACGGAGCGGTATGTAGGTATATATATGTATATACACACACATATATACACATATATATACATATACATATGCAGGTACAGTTATATATGTTTTATGGTTGTTTTTGTTTCATGGGCTTTTTGCGACTTGTGGGTTTTATCGCATCTTCAGGAGACTTTATGGGGATTCTGTTCGGGAGTGAATGGTTTTTACAGGCACTTACACCTGCATGATCCCCGAAGTCCCCAACCTTGATGGCTGTATTCACTGCGTCCCGAAATCCTCTACCCCCTACCGTGAAACCCCAAAGCCTCAAACCCCAAACCATAAACCTTCAATCCCAACACATCAAACTCCAACGGGTGACATTGAACAGTAGGACCGCATAGGGATCGCGACCGATGGTTATCTGCGAGGGTTGTGGGAGTCGTCGTCATTGCACCACAGGTGTCATACCGCGTGTCGAACAGATCGCTTCCGTCGTCCTCGTACAAAAACTCAGTAGGTGCAGTATCAGTAGCAGCAGCAGCAGCAGCAGCAGGAGGAGGAGGGGGAGGAGGAGTAGTAGTAGTAGTAGTACATAGTAGCAGTAGTAGTAGTCGTCGTCGTAGAGTAGGAGTTGTTGTAGTTGTAGGTCGCCGTAGCAGCAGCAGAGATGACGACGACGGCTAGTGCTACGATTTCAACGATGACCACTAGTATACCATCACCATACAAAAACACCATGTGCTCTCAATCAGGGGTTCCTTGAAGGACGACCTCACCGACTTGACACAGCTCTTCGTCACTTTGAACCGCAATGTGGAAGCACTTCTGGTCCTCGCGACTACGCAGGCATCCGACAAAAGGCTATATTGTGTGAATGCTGCGCGATGTTTAGAGCTTAACCCCAAGATTCACCAGAAAGACTTCCCTCTCTTAACACGAGCCGTCAGGCCAAATGTTCCAGCAGTAGTCTGAGACTAAGAGCCCAAATTCGTAGCCTTACTCCTGAACGTTATTTTGTCGGGCAAAAGAGAGGTGCCCTCCCTAAATGCTGAAACCGAGAGGCTAGATCGGAACTCATGTGGCAGGTGCTGACTCGCAAATGGTGTGTCGCGGAGATTGTGACTGCGAGGCACAGTCTGGTCCAGCCCTGTCAAACTAGATTTTAGCTTACTCGCTAGCAAGGTCTTCGGGTGTTTGGGTCACACCTTGAAAGCTTCGAATTAGTTTGCAAGATTCATGCCGAGCCTTTGCTGCATCGCTTGTGTGAAACGGCCGCAAGGTAAGAATGTCAAGAACAATGCATAAAGGGAGGCATCAGCAGTAGTAGCGGTACTCGTAGTGGTGGCAGCAGTGATGGTGGTGGTGGTTGTGGTGGTGGTGGTGGTGGTGGTGGTGGCAGCGTTAGCAGTGTTGGGCGTGGTAGTAGTGGTAGCAGGAGTGGTGGCGGTAGTAGTAGTAGTAGTAGTAGTAGTAGCAGCAGTAGTTGTTGTTGTTGTCGTCGTAGTAGTCGTAGTAGTCGTAGTAGTTGTAGTAGTCGTCGTCGTAGAAGTAGTAGTAGTAGTAGTAGCAGCCGCAGTAGTAGCAGTAGTAGCACTAGCAGTAGTAGGACTCTTAGTAGCAGCAGCACCAGCACCAGCAGCAGCAGGAGGAGTAGCAGTAGTAGTAGTCGTCGTCGTAGTAGTAGCAGCAGGAGTAGCAGTAGTAGTAGTAGTCGTCGTAGTAGTCGTCATATTAGTCGTAGTCATGTAATGAAACTAGTAATAGTAGTAGTAGATGATGCGTCCTATGGCCCCGACTTGAGTTTCGATATTGGTGCCAGGCTTGGTGGCTTAGACACTACGTTGGTGATGCTGCCGCAGTTCTACCTCCCATCCATGGATTTCATCGATCCTCGGATGTTCTGGCCCCAAACTGATATGTAAAGACCTGGGAAGATGATGGTTATGCTTCTCGGAATGGTGATAGCGACAGCAGCAGGAATTCGGGCAACAGCACGCATAATGATGCTCGTAATGGTACTGGTGCTTACAGCTTGGGTGACCCTTGCACCACCTAGGTTCACAGGGAATTAATGCCTCCTTTGCGAAGCCAAAACTTTAGAATGATCCCGATGAGATTCCAGCCGAGGATGCTTACGAGGGGACAGTGCCTGATATTGCTGAGCTCGCCACCTACGGCTTCGGCATTGCGGACATCACCGATACCTTGAGATGGTTGAGGACTCAACCTTAAACCTCAACCCACAAGTCCATAAGGCCCAAAAGTAAGCCAGTAAACCATGCTAAAGCCTACACCCCTGACGTCCTGAAGCCTGAACCCTAAATCCTGAACCCTAGACCCTAAACCCTAAATCCTGAACCCTAAACCCTAAGATGCTTTGAGATGGTCGAGGACGGTGAAGAGTGTGAGTTTGAGCTCGAAGCTTCCGGGGGAGGAGCTGTTTGAAGTTCTCAAACAGTTGACCGGAGGTGGGAGTTGCCTAAGAAAAGGGGTACCTTAGGGTTCCTTTAAAGGGCTCTACAAGGGTTTAGGGTTTCCGAAAATTAGGGGCTTGGGGGCGTTATAATCCGTTATGATAAGGATTCTACTATTTAGGGTACTATATTAGGGGTCCCCTATTTCGGAAGCCCTCAGGTAAGCACGCAAGGCGGCTTTCCCAGTGCGCCTCTCGCGACTTCGATTCCGATTGTTTGATTCTTACAAACCTCGAGGATACAGAGGCCATTGCATCAGCGCATGTCTTGCGCCACTTGATCTCGCAACATATCTTCGTCACGACCAACATGTTTCCAAAGGTGCTGTGCTCCGCTGATAGAATCAATAGTCGGCGGGAGCTTGGCTCAACAAAGCCGCTGTTCCTGATCTTAGTTTGCACGACGGACTGCCTGACCACGCCCTGCGTGGCCGAGTGGTTGCTACAAGCCTACCGCACGTCCTCGTCGTGTCATGTACTTCCGGTCATTGCCACCGAAGGCTTCACGGTACCTCAATCCTCAGATGCTTTTGATGAAATTGCACAAGATCCATCTGTGCAGAAGTTGCCTGGCATCGAGATGTACACCAGCACCCTCAAGGCCGTCTTCATGCAGATTGCCATGCATTTCCTGCCCCAGTCGCTTGGACTGCCCGAGATTGATAAGCCCCGAAGCGTACAATAATCAAACCGCACAAACCCGAACCCTAAACCCTAAACCCCTAAACCCTAAACCCCCAAACCCCTAAACCCCAAACCCCTAAACCCCCAAACCCTAAACCCCTAAACCCCTAAACCCTTAAACCCCCAAACCCCAAACCTTTTAAACCCCTAAACCCCTTAACCCTAAAGACGAAGCCCCAAGCCCTTCTCGACTCCCGTTTTTTGCACTCAGAACATCCCTAAACCCCAGATCCCAAACCCCGTAAACCCCGAAGATCGGAATTCTAAAATTTCTAGACTCTACTGTTTTGGCACTCAAAACTTCCCGAAACCGCAGCAATCTGCATCATAAAGCCTTCCAGACACTGCTTTTTGCACCCAAAACATCCTGAAGCCCCCAAGATCTGAGTCTTAAACCTTTCAGACTCCCTCCCCTTTTTACACAGACTTGACCAAAACCCTACACCCCAAGCCCTAAACTCTAAACCCTAAGCTCTAAGCCCTCAACCCTAAACGTCCCTAAACCCTAAACCCTAAGCTTTTCAGGTCTACCTCTGAGTCAGCTCTGGAGGTTCGCGCGCGGCAGATAGCGAGCCGCATTGACCAGGAGCGCTGTCGGTTTTCTGTTTTGTTTTGAGGGAGTGGGGGTGGTGGTTTTTGAGGGTTCGTGGTGTTTGATACGGTTTGAAGGGCTCTTGGGCCCTCCGGGGCGATTCGCGGTTTCAGGGGTTTTGGGGGCATTGAGGGGCAATCGGGGTTTAAAGTTTGAGGGTTGAGATGGACAGGGGCCTGTTGAGGTGTGGGGAGTTAGGAACACATGGCTTGAGGATTGTGGGGTGCAAAGAGCGTGGCATGGCCTGCAGGGCTTTGTCGGGTGAGATTTAGGGTTTAATCTTCCGTCCAGGCGCTAAACCCGTGCTTGTAACCACGTTCACGTCCTACTACAGAAGCCTGGCAAGCGCCAACGACCCCAAAGTTGAAATCCAAATCCTAGGGCCTACATCCCAAAGAAACCTCACGAATCCTGGCACCCTAGGTCCCTAGTCTCACCAGAATTCCTCTATTCTGAGAGGGAGTCGGAAGCCTGATATTTTATAACCTATTCGCGATTCACGACAAACGGCATGCCGGACAATACTAGAGGGAGCTTTGGAGGTGTCAACTTGTTTGACAGATGTTGTTGTTCAGGATTTGTGAGAAGCCAATCGAAGACGAACAGGGTCTTGCAGAGTAACGTCTGGTAGGCCCTTATAAGGCTAAGGGTTTAGGGTGTAGGCCAAAGTCTTGATGGCCCATAAGGAGAAAAAGTTTCAGAATTACCGTTGTCCCGTCGTTCCTCCCTCGACGAAGCACTACATCCCCCAGCCCTGACCCAAGCAGTGAAACGTGTTCACCCCTCCCGAGAGGATGGCACGGCCAGCTTAAGTTCCTTGCTGGACTTGTCTTGGTGCCTGGGCGAAAGGGTTTAGGAAGGTTATAGTAGAAGCCAGAAAGTTGGAACATCAGTAGCCTCATGCCCTTAAAGTAAAGTAAAGGGAATCCCAGCATAAATCATCCTAAATCGATGTTCCAACTTTCTGGGGTTCACTATAAGCTGTTTCGGCTCCCAGGAATGAGGCGCAACTGCGGCTTGTTGTGAGGTGTTTAGGCCAAGCGCGCTTGAGAACCTTGGCCCGAACCCTAAGCTTTTAAGCCCATATTTTTTTAAGGGTCCAAAGGACCCAATAATTAGGTACTTGGGTTTAGGATAGTAGTTAAGTAGCTCAATATTTAAGAGAGTATATGATTATTAGGTACTTGGACCCTTAGGGTAAGCCCCGCACACTGACCTTCCCATATTAAGCAGACTGTCTGCTACTATCGAGCAACTGGTGTCGCCGTTATACCGAGATATACACTCCCATGATACTCCTAAGAAGCCCTACATAGCCCTACATACAGTCACCAAGACCCGAGTATGAGCCCTCTCATATAATGACTCGACTAAACTGGGTTCAGGGCCATTTGGGGTTTGTGGCATAAGCTCGGGCCAGGTCACTCCTTTCCAAACCCCAAAACCACTAAGCTTTAAACCCTAAACTCTAAACTCTAAACCCGAAGCCCTCAGAGCCTCAGATCCGGCTGAGCCGCCCTAAACCCTAAACCCTCATAGCTTAGAGGGTCTAAACCCAGGTTCCCATCGCTACATCTTGGTAACTTCGGTTCGGACAGCGGCCACTGGAGTCTCCCAAGCGTGCAGGCGCCCCCTCCTTTTGTGGTTTTGTGTGGAGTTTTCTTGGCTTTGGGTATAGGGTTAGGGTTTGGGGCTTAGGATTTAGATGGTTTCTTGGCTTTGGGCTTTGAAGCTTTTTGTTGTGTCAGGGGGTTTCTTGGCTTCGGAGTTTAGGCTTTAGGGTTTAGGGTCTTAGCCCGTAAACCCCAACCAAGCCTTATAATTACTCGTTAAGAAGATCGCGGGAACACCAAAACTCCCTTCGAATTGTCAAGGCTCCGAAATTACCCTTGAAGGATCTCTTTAACGGAACACCGACAGGAGCCCTAAAAGGAGGCTGTCGGGGACCCCTTTCAGAAACCCATTACTGAGACCCTTTACGTATCTTGACCGCTAGGCCGCGACTGGCGAGCCGGCTGGAGAGGACTCGGCTGAGCGCGTCGTCGTGCGGTTTTAGGGCCCGTATAGGGTTTAGGGTTTAGGGCCTCGGTTTAGGGAGGGCTTTGGGTTGTCAGAAAAGGATTAGGTCTGCAGGGCTATGTTAAGGCACTTTGATAGCAATCGGGGTAGCATAACGGTTTAGGGCTCAGGGTTTGGAGTTTGGGTTTCATTCAATCCAGAGAGCTTCCAGACGGTCTATGAGGGCAGGGTTTTGGGGCTCAAGGTTTTGAAGTCGGACCTGCATTTTGTGCTTTTTAGAAATTCACCTAGGGCCAGGAAATGCCCGAGAGCTCGAAAGCTGGCTCAGGCAGCGCTAAAGGTGCTGGCAGTGTGCCACGGCTATGCATGTTAAAAAGTCGTGCGTCACATGACCTGGCACACCTGTTACCTGTTTGTTTGTCTCTCTCTCTCTCTCTCATTCTCCCCCTCCCGCTCTCTCTGTCATTCTTTCTCTTTCTTCCTGCCCGCCTGCCTCCTTAGCCACACGTCCATGCGTTATCAGAATCTTTCGGTATAGTTGAGAAATTACGACGCTCCTCTCCATTGTAAAGCTATGTTATCTGATCATGCAAGAGCAGCTGTTCAAAGCCATCTATGACATGAACTATGTTTGGCTCAAGATGAAAAAGGC
>BGNK01000040.1:443786-460421 GCA_003297005.1 Symbiodinium sp. clade A Y106 | reverse complement strand
TTCAGAATTCAAGGGCTTGAGCTCATGGCAGCCAAGAATCCATCAAACCAGCTTGAAAAAACAACTATTATTTGTTACTTTCAAAAGCTTATATATATTATCTTTTGGCCGACCCTGTTAAAGGAGGTTCGGTGCTCGGATCCTGAAACCCAAATCCTATACTGTAAACTCCAACGTAGCCAAGTTTAGTCGAGCATTTCAGAAGGAAGGACCACCATTCAGGTGGTCCGGAATCCGAGGCCCTAAACAGACAGCTGAGGAGATGCCTAGGGTGTCTACATTTTTGTTCCCAACACTGTGGCGTCACAGCGCATTAGGACTCTCATCTTCCTCAGCAGCATCAACCCTAAACCCTAAACCCAGTTATCCTCTTCCTCATCATCATGGGAGTTTCCGAAAATTAGGGGTACCTTATTTGGGGGTACTTATAATAAGGATCCTACTATTTAGGGTACTATATTAAATTAGGGTCCCCTATTTTCGGAAACTCCCTCATCTTCATAGATCGGACGGCAGTATTGATGACCGCATGCCACGTGCAAACACCAAGCCGAACACGGTCACAGGGCTTAGGGTTTAGGCTTTAGGGTTTGACCCTAGGCGCTCAAGACCTTGCAAACCTTAAACCCAGACCTGCTAAACTTAAGCCCGAAACACTGTATCATGAAACCGTGAACCCAAAATTCCTGAACTCCACAACCGGGCAGGCAAGAACACAACGGATTTAGGAGACCGCGGAGTCCGGAGTTTAAACGACGGCTTAGTCTTAGGGTTTAGGGTTTGAAGGATTTGTGAACCCCGCGGCAAGCTATGACCCAAACTAAAACTCTGATACCTCTGCCGTCTCTGCTTTTGGAGAGTCTGGCATTCCGGGAAGCCTCAGAATGCGGTCTGCAGCCTTTCTTGGAGAAGTGCAGACCCCTCTGTGTATATATGTATAAAATGAATATATATGAATATACACACACATGTATATATAAACAAATCCGCATACCCGATACAAAGTTCCGAAACCCAATACACCCAGACTTAAACCCAAAGTGGCTGGCTGAATCCTACAACGTCTTATGAGGTCCGCACCCCATGTTTCAAAGTTCGGGCTGCAAATGATATTGTATGGGGAAGATATGAAAGATGTGCATTAGAAGATTGTGAGGCCATTCTAGCGGATTCTTCGCGGATTTGACGATGGACTCTAGTCTATGTCTATGTTGTTGCTTTGTTGTTGCGGTTGTTGTTGTCACTATGGACTTAGTCTAGGGTGTCACGTTGGATTTAGTAGGACAGAGTAGTTCATGACAAAACGAATGCACTCAACCTTGTTCCTGCTTCGGCAGGAATCGCAAACAAAACGACACGTAGTACAACAGATGAAACCCGAAACCAAACTTCGATAAAATCCTATAAACCCCAAGCTGTAACGTAACCCTAAACCCTAATTTAAACATTGAACCCCCTAAACCCCTAAACGGGCCTAAACCCTCAACCACAAGTCAGCCCTCTAACACCGCAAAGCCCTCCTGAGGATGCCACTTGCCTGCATCTTTGCCGGGCTCCTGGAGCGGCTCCAAACTCGAAGAGGCTTTCGGCTTTAGGGTTTAGGCTTTATAGGGGTTTAGGGTTTAGGGGTTAGGGTCCAAGGTAAAACAAATCAGTACCCCAACCCCCCCCCCCCGCATAAGCAGGGAAAACACTGGCCCCGGACCTATAAAAGGCAATTATTCTGCATACTTTTGGGGTCCAGGTATGGCTATGATAAGTAACACGAAGGACTTGTATCAACCCTTAGGGAAAAGCAGAAGAGAAAGCGTCAACCCCAAACCCTTCTAGAACCCTGAACTTTAAGCACCCGTAACACAATAAACACCGGGCACCAGGTCCTGAACTTCGCACAAGCTCTCGTCGTCGTCCTCATCCAGCACGACAGTCGCCTGCGACGAGCAAAACAGAGCCGTCTCGAACGTAGACTTTCGGTGATGTAGGGCTTTGGGCTCGGGATCTGAAAGATTAACTGAAGGGCAGTGAAAATAGAATCGGGCTCGGGGTTAGATTGCAGCCTGGCAATCAAAATGGGAAAGAAGCCCTATGGAATAGCATTACTATAGCTACCTAAGCTTCTAGATTAGGTTTCGGGTGTGCGGTTTTATGGTAGGATTCCCTTAAGATGAGTCACGGCTTAACCAAACCAAGCACAACAGTTTGGGAGGCCCCAAACTTCGCAAGCATTCATCCCCCAGGGCCCATACTTAAAGGTTCATGGGATTTAGTAACTAGGGTTATAATTAAGGTAACTATACTTACAATTACTTATAACCCCAATTGAGGTACTTACAACCTTACTTACCAAGTCCCATGATCCTCCAAGTATACCTGGTACCCTAAACCCTAAACCCTAAACCCGGTATAATATACCTATAGAGTGTATACTTACAACGGTGGCCTTAGTAGTTAGAAGGGGGTTTTAAGGGCCATTATAGTATAAATATAGTAAGGAACCCTAAGGCACAGGAACCCTAAGGCACACTGGTATTGGTACTTATTTTTTGGGGGCTTCCACGGTATGCCTTGAAGCAGTTTTTCTTATGGTTAGAGCTGAGGAATATACTTTGCGGGTACATGGGACCCTTTGCGGTATGCCGCATGCCCCTGGACAATCTGGAGGCCGCGTGTTCTGCTACAAGCATCCCAGAGGGCTCACATGTCAACCAATCATAGGGCTTAAGGCTCTAGGGCTTAGGGCTCTAAGGCTTTAGGGTTCATACCTTTTAATATGGAAACCCTACTTTCTACGATGTATCGACTTAAGACCCTGTGGTTTTTTTGTGGCGTTAAGCTATAGTGGCTGGTCACACTGGGTGAGCCGAGACATCCGATTACGTAGGTTTTGGCAGGTGTGGTCGAAGGATAACGGATAGCGCGCAACGTCCGCTCAACAGCGTAGCTCCATACTCCCATTTTCGCTTGAAGGTCGGTTTAGGGTTTGGCATTTAGGGTATACTTGGAGCGTCGAGGGATTTGGTAAGTAAGGTTGTAAGTACCTTAATTGGGGTTATAAGCAGTTATAAGTATAGCTACCTTAATTATAACCCTAGTTACTAAGTCCCATGACCCTTTAAGTAGGGTGGTGGCCCCATGCCCTCAGTCAGATGCGAGACATGACAATCCAGAAACGATGCAGCTAAGCCTTCAACAGTCCTTCAACCAAGAACGTTCTTCCACCCTTAACTTAATTATCTTTCGGGACGTCAAATATGGGACACCGATCCAGATCGTGAGTTGGAAAATCCAAGAAAAAACACCGTAAAGTCCGCAAGTTCTAACCTTTTTACCGGACAAACAATATGATCCCACCCCCGAAGGTGAAAGTGTAATTTAGGAACCTGATTAAGAAACCTTGGGCCTTTATTAGGCTACCTTATATGAACCCTACTATTTGGGGTTTATGGAGCCAGGGTTCTTAATCAGGTTCTTACATTATTGACACATGTTTTGTGGACAGCGATTGATAAAAGGACCGGAACCTCAATAAACAATGTGAGAACCTTGCCACTTACCAAGTATCCTCGGACTAGTCAAATAATCCTTGACCACCGCAAGAATACATGTACCCCACCTGACAAAGCCCTGTTGAAACCAACCCCAAACCCTAAACCCTAAACCTGCCACATGGAACCCAGAGGTCCAAGTACCCAAATAGTAGGGTTTTAGGGTTTAGGGTTTAGGGTTTTGGGACCTAAACCCCTACCATTTGGGTACTTGGACCCTCTGGGGAATATAGAAACAAGGAAGAGCCTGGAAACCCTAAACACCTACCTACCTGTCGAGTGTCCTGGGAAACGACAGGCTAACCTTTGGGAGTATATGGGGATTATATACTGGGCTTTTAAGTAACCAGGCAGAAAAAAGTATAGACTTTTATTTTTTTAATGGTTCCTTTAAGAAAAAAAGTATTAAAGTATGGTACTCCAAAGCCCAGTATAGGGACTACCAGGACCCCTTTAGGGCCTTTTGATAGAGTCCTTACGGCCCTTAATAGTGGGTATTTGAATTAGAGGGTAGTTGGGGGGTCTAGGTATGCTACCCCAAAACGGTTAAAGGTTGTCTACTCGAGTACTAAACCTATATTGGGATTATATGCAGGCTTTACTACCGCAAAACGGTCTAAGGTTGTCTACTCGACCACTAACCTATAAACCCTGAACACACCCAAAAGAGCCTGGCCGCTGAAGCCACCGTGCTCCGTCTGGGCTTCCGGGTTTCTTAATATAACCATAAGGGATCTATAAGGGTACTATAGTATAGGGGCTTTAATAACTAGAATAGGGTTTTGGGGTATATTATACCCTAGTTATAATAAGGAACCCCCAAAATGATTTCGGTAATTATAAAGGCCCCTATATTAAAGCCCTGAGCCCTAAACCGTTATAGGGTCAAAAGAGACCTTAAACCTAGGTTTGGGATTTAGGGTTTAGGGTTTAGGGTTTGGGATCTAGAAAGCCTAAACCTGGGGTCTAGGGCTGCGGGTTTCCGTTTTGGATTTTCAGAGAGCCCTGTCCCACAGGAGATTTGCTGAAATCAAGAACCTGCAGAACCATTTTGTCGGTCTTCCCTGTATGTTCCGAGAACGAAGCCCAGGCATTGAAGCATGAGATACGGTTCCAGGGTTTCGGCATAGGGTTCTGCGCCAAGCTCAAGCGCAGAACTTCATTCGCAGAAGCTCAGACCAAAGCCAAGAAAACGCCAAGTCCAGAGGCACGAACCATCAAGGCTCAACCATTCTAAATCCTCCACCGTTTGACCCGCTCAAAACCTAAACCATCCGAAATCCCCAACCCTTGAACCCCTAAACCCTAAACCCGAAAAAAGGCTCTAGAGTCTAAAGCACGCAGTGATGCTGGTGCTGGTTGTGGTGCTGGCGGCGGCGGTGGTGGTGGTGTTGCGTTTGCTTGCTCGTTTTGTTAATGCTGTGACTACTGCAGCTCAGAACCCAAACCCCGAAGTAGACTCACAGAAGCAAACTTGCGCTTGAACTCTCATGTCTGCGCTTGCTCTTCAAAATGTCGGTGCGGAGTGGAGTGTCGGATCCATATTTGCAACTTCCCTTCAAACTCGAAACCCTTATAGTGTTACGAGCTGGTACTCCTTGAAATCTTCGAAGACGTAACCTAAACCCCCAACAACTCGGACCCTA
Source organism: Symbiodinium sp. clade A Y106 (assembly GCA_003297005.1). Lineage (NCBI taxonomy): Eukaryota > Dinophyceae > Suessiales > Symbiodiniaceae > Symbiodinium > Symbiodinium sp. clade A. The sequence goes on along the minus strand of BGNK01000040.1, from coordinate 455,230 downwards.
AATCCCAAACCCTTAATATGGGGGGGGGGGGCCTTAATAAATAGAATAGGGTTTTGGGGCCCATCATACTATAATTCTAATAAGGAACCCCCAAAATAGTATTGGTATTTATTTAGGCCCCTATAGTAACACCGACTTGGCGCCCGGACCTGGTCGCTCTTTGCGCCGACGGTTGTAGAGGTGGCCTGCTCTCGATTCACCCCACTTAAAGGGTCATGGGACTTAGTAACTGGGGTTATAATTAAGGTAACCGTACTTATAACCGCAATTAGGGTACTTATAACCTTACTTACTAAGTCCCATGATCCTACAAGCAGTACTTGGAGGGTCGGGGGGATCTGGGAGCTTTCCGCCGTGGGGCAAAGCAGGCTAAGTAGGATTTCCGCGAACGAAGTAAGGTTTTAAGTACCTTAATTGGGGTTAAAGCAGTCATAAGTATAGTTACCTTAATTATACCCTGGTTACTAAGTCCCATGACCCTTTAAGTACTTGGAGGGTCGGGGGACTTGGTAAGTAGTTATTTTATAGAGCTATAAATACTCTAAACAGGACCCGAACTGGGGATATGATACTTGATCGCAACTTACTAAGTCCCCCGACTCCCCCCTCAGTAGTACCGGAAAGTCTTGGGAGTATAGGGTTTAGGCTTGAGGGTTTAGAGTGGAAAATGTGTGGAGCGCAGTATTCTCTGGAAGGTTCAGGTGAGGCTCCTCAGATCTATGTAGATATCCAGTGTATACCTTGGCATCATCGAAATAATATTGGGTGTTCCCGAAAATTAGGGGTACCTTATTCTGGAGGTCCTTATAATAAGCATCTTACAATTTAGGGTAGTATGTTAGGGCCCCCTATTTTCGGAAAATCCCATATGTACTCTTGGGAACACAATGTACCTATTTCTTTGTCTTTGTAACCTGCAGCTCTGGGACTTCTTGGAGTTGAGCAGGGCGCATGGCTATGGATTCAACGCCATCTCCAGGCCGAAACTCGAAGAAACGATGAAAAGGACATACACAAAACCGTTAACAATTAAAATTCTACCCTAAACCCAGGACCATCAATAGCTCCTCCTACTGGCCGCTTTCCTTCTGAACTCGATATGCTCTGGACTCGAAACCATCGCACCGAACCTCTGATGTTCAGACATTCATTGTAATGTAGGAAAATGATTAAGAAACCCTGGATCTGTACGGATCCTACCGTTTTGGTGTTGTAGGGCCAGGGTTTCGTAACCAGGTCCCTACATTAACTCCCAAACACGATTCGCAATCCCTACCTCTAGTCTTGATTGCAGTTCCTTTCTTGGCTTTACCATATTTATATTGAAGATCCTCTAAGGTAACCCAAAAAAGGAAGGAGAATAGAGACTAGAGGTAGACCCAGGTTTGGCCCTGAAGCGTCCGATCTTCCCAGCTGGGGCTTTCAGCTACATCCGGCACACTGAGCTCACCCCGTCTAGTTCATGGTTGGGATACTGTTGATGGACAAAATCCTGCATTACCCATTATAAGGAATATACCATAATTCCCATAGTTTAGGGTCCTTAGGGTCATGCAGGATTTTGCCCATCAACAGTAGGATTAAAAATTTACATTTTATTCCTTATTAGCTTTAAGTACCCATAAAAATGTAAAATGGTACCCAACTATGACAAAGCCGTGAACCTGCTCCCCCCCTGGTTCAATTTCAAAATCGAGCATGGCATGGCGCTCCGGCACGCTTCCTCAGGCTTCCGTTGGAAGGACGTGTGCGTTGAGCTGGCCCTTCCCAGCTGATCCAGAGGTGTTCACTCTAGAGAGTACTTGCTTGAACAAACAACTTCTGTGTAGAGAAGCCCCAAGAGCCAACTGTCAGTCTTGGCGACTTCATGCGTTGGTTCAGCTGAGGGGAACACTATACACTACCTGAGCTGCGCGTGAGCCTCCCAGTCCCTAGCAAGGACATCGCAGATCCAGCGAAGGAAGTCAGATGTCAGACACTCCTCAGGACCCGTCCAGAGATCGGCACTTGTTGCAGCAGGTCGAGTGAGAGGAGACTTGGCGAAGTCTTCGAAGAAGCTCTCAGAGACCATGATCAAAGACGACATTCCCAGAGGGTTCAAGTACCCAAATGGTAGGGGTTTAGGTCCCAAACTCCCTACTCTGGATGGTTTTGGGGACCTAAAACCCTACTATTTGGGTACTTGGACCCTCTGGGTAATCCCTTAACCCTAAACCCTAAACCCTAGTCCCTTAACCCTAAACCCTCGGCTCGGCACCCAAACCCCCGGGGCGTCCAACGGCTTGCGGACGAAAGCCCAGAAGCACGTGCGGAGACCAATGGCCCGGCTGCAAGTTCCATCTCTATACTTTGACTCCAAAATCCCTTAACTAAGGAATATGCCTAGGGTCTTAAAGGTTTCCTTAAAGGGATCTATAAGGGTCTTATAAGGAATTCAGGAATATGCCTTAAATTATAGTAGGATCCCTAATAAGATTTAGGGTATATTCCTTAACTAAGGGATTTTGGAGTCTCGGGGTACACTGAATCCGGGAGCTCAGGGTTGGGGGTTGGGGTTTTGGGGTTTGAGGGTATAGGGCTTCAGGGCTTACGGGTTTGGAGGTTTAGGGCTTCACGGCTTAAGGGGTTTGGGTTGTAGGGCTTCAGGGTTTAGGGGTTTAGGAATTTACGGGTTAGGGTTTCGGGTTGGGTGTTTAAGAGTTTAGCCTCCAAGGGCTCTTTGAAGCGATCCATAAGGGTTTCTCTAAATTGGGGCTTATGGGGTTTAGGGCTATGGGGTTTTGGATAAAAGGCCGATCTGGACCCCAAGGTTCAGGACTCTGTGTTTAGGGCCCTAACTACTAAAGGGTACCTTATAGGAACCCCCTTAAGGGATCTACTGCCAAAGCCCTGTAAACCCAATGAGCCCTATAATCCCTTTTAACCCTTATAGATCCCTCTAAGGAACCCCGAAAGGAGCCCCCTTCAGGGATCTGCTTTTTGGATCCTCCTGTAGGCCTGGGATGTGAGTCCTAAAAACATCTAAGACTCCCCAAACCAGAATCCCCTTGTAGAAACCTTCTTGACCCCTTATAGGGTCCCTTACAGGAACATTCTGAAGATCACCCTAAACCCTAAACCCCTAAAAGAACCTTTTCCGGATCCTCTCTCCTCCCTGATGCCTCCGTTGGCGACTGGAGCAATGAAACCTGTCGGAGACTCTGCACTTTCTAGCAATGAGCGTTTTATTATTGTTTGTTTATACTTTACAGGGCTCTTTAAATCAAATCTCTGTAGACGAGGTTACTGTAAGGGTGCATGTCAGAGGGGCTTTCATACTTACAGAATAAGGCTTTTGGTACAATAATATCGGGGCCTTAATATACTATTCTGAAGGTTCCCTATTATAACTATAGTATAATGGGACCCAAAACCCTTTTCTAATTATTAAGGCCCCTGTGATACTGGGCTTTTAAGTAACCAGGGAGAAAAAAGTATAAACTTTTATTTCATAAGGGTTCCATTAAGAAAAAAGTATTAAAGTATGGTACGCCAAAGCCCAGAATATGTGCCGGTGTTCCCCCCCCCCCCTCATCACCGCCAAGGTCCCTGATGGTCATCCATCTCTACGAAATTCGGGCCTCGAGCTTTGAACCCGCCTTATCCCTAACACTAACCCCTAAACCAACCCCTAATATAGGGGCCCTACTCACTATATAGAATAGGGATTGAGGCCCAATATACCATAATCATCACGCTATTATAATAAGGAGCTCCCCAAATAGTATAGGTAATTCTTAAGGCCCCTATATTCTTCCGTTTAAAGACCAATCTCTAGTCCTAACCCCTATACATCCTACCCCTTGTGCGGGGCTCAGGCTCCACTCTAAATCCTAAACTCCTAAGCCCGAAAACTCTCAATACGACACGTACAAGCTCACTTGACAATGAAAATGTGGTCCCGATAGGGTTCTATAACAGGGGCCTCAATAATTAGTACAGGGGTTTGGGTTACATCAAGTTACAAATGCTTTTCAATTTAAGGAACCCGAAGGAAAAGTGTGATCCATTCATTAAGACCCTATTGTAAAAACCCGGGCCAGCGTTGCTTTGTAGGCTCCGTCTATATAAAGGCTCATGGGACTTAGCAACTAGTTTATAAATAACCAGGTAACTATACCTGTAACTGCTGAAAACCTTTTAGCCCAGTTAAAAACACTGATGACTGTACCTACTAAGTCCCATGAACCTCCAAGTACCCTAAGGCAGAAAAAAACCTACAGTACCCCCTATGGACTCCCTAAAGGGACCCTCAACCCCTTACCTACTGAGTCCCATGACCCGCCTAGAACCCTTATAGTACCCTTACAGAAACCCTATGGTTGATGATATAAACCCTGCATTACCCATAATAAGGAATATACCACTATTCCCATAGTCTAGGGTCCTTAAGGTAAGGCAGGATTTATATCATCAACCGTATCGAACCCTTCTAGACCCCTTCAAGGAACCCTTTGAGCTACTAAGTCCCATGAACCTCCATGTACCCGAAGCCCTAAACCCTTATAGTACCACTATAGATCCCTTCAAGGGACCATAGCCCTGACCAAGGGGTCCTGAGTACCTATATGGGTAGTTGTTGAAATTATGGTCCCTTTTTGGGTACCCTAAATATTAGGTGCCGTACTATATCAGGGACCCAAAAAGGGACCATAATTCTGACAATCACTCATATAGTAGAGTGTAGGGTATTCTATGTTAGGAATTACTGTTATGATTGGGGAAGTATCCCCCATAAGAGTACCTAGGACCCTTTGGGCCATAGATCCCTTAAAGGGACCCTTACCTACTACGGGACTTAGTAAGTAAGGTTATAAGTACCTTTATTGGGGTTATATGAAATTACAAGTATAGTTAACCCTAACCCCCTTATAGAACCCATATAGATCCCTTGAATGGAACCCATATCGAACCCTTAGTTACTAACTCCCAGGGCCCTTTAAGTAGCGCCTACACCCGAACTCTGAACCCAAACCCTGTACCCCTTATAGAACCCTTAAGATCCCTTTAAAGGAACCCATATAGAACCCCTATAGATCCCCTTAAGGGTTATACTAAGTCCCCCGACCCTCCAAGTAAACCCTACACCCTAACTCCGAGCCCTAGACTCCCCGACCCTCCAAGTAGGTTAACCCTATAGACCCCTTTAAAGGAGCCCTAAACACCTGTAGGGTTTAGGGTTTAGGGGTTTAGGGTTTAGGGTTTAGGGTAAAGGAACCATTATGAAAAAAACAAGTTTATTCTAAACACCTGCAGGTAACCCTATAACCCCCCTTACAGAACCCTCTCCCATGGCCCTTTAAGTAGGTAGGGAACACGCACAACACCAGACCTGGGCCCTGAGTTCCTGCAGCTGCTTCTCGTGCTCCGCATGGAGCTGGCGCCTGGGGCTTCGGGATGTAAACTCAAGAGCCTTGGGTTTAGGGTTTAGGGTTAAAGGGTTGTAAGTCTCTTTTCGTTACACCATTTCAATAATTAGGGTCCTATAAGGATGGATACTATATAGATAGGGAGTAGCTTACCCTAAGGGTCCATGTAGAGTCCCGAAGGGTGCTAAGTATCTATATGATAGACTGTCGGGCTTCTATAGTAGGGATTACTAATATATTGGGGCCCTATTTAAGGGCTAGCCCCAAGGGTCCATGTCCCAAATAGTATATACTTTGGCCCTAAAGTACCGATATAGAGATTACATTAAGGCCAATGTAGATACATTTTGAGTACATGGACCCCCAAGGGTCAGAGTTTAAGCTTACTTAGGGGTTTAGGATTATGATTTTTAATGGGATGTACGAGGAGCCCCCCCCCCACGTATCCTTTTGAAACGCCCTTATGATCATAGAGGGTATTTGGGGCATAATAGAGCGTAGTTGGGGGGTCTAGGTAAACTCAGGGCCCTTACAAGGGCTTAGGGCGTGCGTAGGGGTTTTCGATTGAAGAAGTCTAACGATTTAGGCTTTAACGGCTTATAGGCTTTACGTTTCTAAGAAGAAGTTCACAAGCGTAAGGGCTATATATATATATATATATATATATATATATTAAGATAACTGACCAGAATTTCAACAAACTTTTACCAGGGTTTCTTGTTACTGATACGATTAAAGGAACTGTCCTTCGAGCTTGCAGTGTGGACTTGCGGCTGAGCACTTACACTCAGGGTTATGGCGTGTAGGACTAAGCTTGGGGGGGGGGGGGGGNGGGGGCGGCGTAGGATTGGCCCTAAACCTAAACTCCAAACCCCAACCCAAAAAACCCTAGCCCTAAACGCTAATTAATCACCTCATGAGCAGCGCCGTCAGCGTGGCTAGCGCTCTACAGGAGCGTGGGTAGCTCCTCACGCCCACGAGCCTTGGACTTTTCCTGTATCCACTGATCCACTTCCTCTTGCATGCTTTGAGGGTTCAGGGTTTAATTAGGGTTTTGGGGTTTGCTTCTGCGTTGCCTTCGAATCGCAAGCACTCTCACGACCCTGAACAGGCTCAACATGCCCTCAGATATCATGTGCGAAGCAACTGGCACGCACATGTCTCCCTAGTAGCCTAAATTTAAGTACCCCCAAACCCCACAGCCCTTGTAGCACCCTGAAAGGAACCCTTGAAGGAACTCCCGAAATTCCTGTAAGGGTCCAAGTACCCAAATAGTAGGGTTTTAGGGCCCAAAACCCATACCCTGAATGGTGTTTGGTGCCTAAAACCCTGTCCCCTTAAGCCCTGCATACTGATTGATTACTTTGACACTTACTGTCTTGGGCCCGAAAACCATTCTGTATCTTTTCAGTCCATTTTGACCCTTCCGGTTAGGGTTCCGAAAACCCTAAACCGCTGCTATTTGATTATATACTTGGACCCTTGTCCAGACCTCTGGAAGGATCTAGAAAGTAAGTATTGGGACCTTATACTATAGGGGTCTAAAATATTCCCAATACCTTCTTGGGGTTTCATACTATAGCTATAGTAATATAACATAATATGCTCCGAAACCCTATTCTAATTATAAAGCCCTCTATAGTGGGCTACCAAAGGGATTTCATACGAAGAGACGAGGCGCAGGGTCTCTGCCACTTCCTCCAAAGTTGGCAGCTCCGGCGCCGAAGGTCCCATGGGGGAGCCTGCGAGAGATTACTTGGAGGGTCGGGAGACTTAGTAAGTAGGTAATAAGTAGACTTATAAGTACCCTAAAAGGGACCCTAATTGGGGTTATGATACTTATAATTCCTTATTATAAGACCTTACTAAGTCCCCCGACCCTCCAAGTAAGGGCGCTAATTACATGGGCACTTCAGGGCTTAATGTAGAGGCCTTAATCATTAGCATAGGGTTTTGGGGTTCCTCATTACTAGTATAATATACCCCCCAAACCCTATTGTAATTATTAAGGCCCCTACATTAGGGCTCCTTTAAAGGGATCTATAGGGGTACAATAGGGATGAGGGCCAGAGGCTGTTGGAGTTTAGTGTTTCGGGCTTTAGGGTTTAGGGGTTTACGGGTTAGGGTTTATGGCTTTAGGAAGGCTTTCTTTAAAGGGGTCTATATGGTTTCTACCTAAATGTTGGCAACAAGCTCTTGTAAAGCTTCCACTCAGGGGTCTATATAGGGGTTTGTAGAACCTGCCTGCCAGGTGCGCTCCGCAAGCCACTGAGGCTGAAGACTTAGGAGCAGAGCTCCATGTGAACAGCATTAGACAAGGTTAGTCTAGAGGACAACGCAGTCTGTTGCTTNCCATGGCTGCATCACCTCTGTGCTGTCTCTAGGGTTTTCTGGAACGATACAGAGAAGGATTAGCATGGCCACTGCAGATGACAACCCGAACGCACAAGATCTACCAAGAGATCAACAGGTTATGAGCCCAAGAGCGGCTACGGCGCGAGGAGATCAAGGCCAAAGGGGACCTCCGCAAGTGAACGGAGCTCTTCCCCCTCTACGTGGTAGTCAAGACCTGGATGGAGAGGTGAGAGCACCCCACGCGCCTCAACAGCTCGAGCCTTGCCCTCGAACTACAGTGCCGGACACCGTGAGTGGTCCTGTGATGGGGCCCCGACCGAGTGCGGAGGTGTCTTCGATGAACCCGGGCATGGGCCAAAGAGAGGCTCTTGTATCTGGATTCTTGGGCCTGACAGCGCAGCCGGAGGCTGCCCCAGCCCCCCTACAGACGCCTGGTGTGGTGGTTACTGAAGTGAGAGGACAAGCGCAAGTTCAAGGGACCAACGCTGGTGGAGTGATTTCTGGCGTAATCCGGGCAGTGCAGACTCTCCCGGGGGCAGTGGAAACCCTGGTAGGCCGTGCTGGCTCTGGAAGGTCGGCTCCGGGGACACCTGGACAGCAGGACGGAGTTGAGTATGCCTCAGTGAGATCCACTCCGGAAAGGGGACAATCTGTCTCGCCGGGGAATGTGACAGAGTCGCCGACCCCGTTCGCTGACCCGCGAATCCTGGAGCAACTGCAGCGGCTTCCAGAGAGGGCTCCGCTACTGTATCCGAGAGAGTCTCAGGCTTACCCTTCACCGCCACGGCCACCTTCGACCTCCTCTAGTGATGTGCAGGCTGAAGTTCGCAGACAGCTGAGTGAACTAATGGCATTACGAGACGAGGAAAGTAGGAGGCTTAGGGCTCAAGTAGAAGCCTTGTCTATGGAGAACCACAGCCTGAGGCTGCGGGTCGACTCCAGTGTACAGCAAGGGATGCTAAGCTCGAGACCTGAGGGAGGTGTAGGTTCTGGAATTCCGGGTTTAAGTTGGTTGGGAAGAGGCTTGGGCTCCTTGATGGGGCACTCAAGGCAGGACCGAGTCCCTGACTTGGGATATCCACCTCCTCCTCCACCTCCTGTTGAGGCTCCACTGTACCCGCGTGCCTTGGATTTTCAGGCCGCGCCTCGCACAGGCGCCCCGCCAGGAGCCCTGATGGATCGCATCTCCCAGCAGCAAGGCGCTCCAGATGTCTCCTCAGGCTACCCTGATCACCCTAATGGTTTAGGATACCTCGCTGTACACCCTAACCGAGGTGTAGTAGAAGGGAACCGAACTTTTGGGAGCACTAGTAGGGATGTGAACCACCCTTACGCTTCTGCTGGGACGGCACAGGCCACACCAATACCACAGCCTAGGCAAACCCCGATGAGTAGTGGTTCTAATGATCCCCATCTACCTCAGCCTCCTCCGCCGTCACAGGTCCCGACAACGATGCCAGTTGGAGGTCAACCTGCGGACAACGCGCAGTCATCTCTGCCTCAGGAGCATCAGGATCCTGTCTCTAAGGGGGTTCAACAAGACACTCCGGGGGTTACAGGGAGTGGAGCTTCGGATTTAGATGCCATGAGTGTGGTGCTTACTGGTATGGCGCAGCTGCAAAGCGTAGTGAGCGAGCTAGCTAGCCCTAAGGCCAGTGATAAGCCAGAGGTAATTAAGCCGGGAGTTCTGTCGTTGCCGGAGCTTCCGGGACATGGACCTGAGAGCTGCCTTGCCTTTGCAGATTGGTTGCATGTAACTCGACCTGCCTTAGCCGATGTAAGCGACACCTCTGAGCGCCTATGGGAGTTGGTAGTGGAAGAGGCCACCCAATGGTATGCATCGTACCTCAAGCTGGGACCTCTCGACCGCCTCAGTGCTAAGCCTAAGCCATCCCCGGAGCTAAGCCAGCCTAAGTGGGCGAGGGTTTCTAGGAGGATAGAATCCATGATCAACTCTGCAGCCCCAGCAGCGGTCCGAGAAGAGATATCATCTTCTAGAACTTCTGGCCTCCTCTCACTAGTCTGCAAGCTCTTCGTGATCTACGGGCCGGGGAGTGTGACAGAGCGGGAGCTGGGCCTTAAGCATATTGCAGATCCGCCTGCGTGCTCAGGAATTCCTGAGACGATAGAGGGACTCCGACGCTGGAGGCGTTGGTGCAGCCGTATGACAGAGCTTGGGGGGATCCTTCCGGATAGTGCGATTCAGGTGAGAGCCCTGACAAAAATTACCAGAGCAGTGCTACTCCAAAACCACGATGCAGCCTTCAGGATTAACTTAGCAAGAGCAGAGCTTCAGGTAGACCTTGTTCCAGATAGTGATAAGGTTATGAAACTGCATGCTCAGATGCTTAGTGAGTTAGAGTCCATGGCTCATCGAGGGGAAAGGGATAGGGATAAGCCGCCGAAGGACACACCGTCCCTACCACAATCCCCACCTAAGGTTAAGGGAGTAGAGGCACAGGGAGGGGCGGATGCCCCGCAGGGCCCCAAGACGCCAAGGGTTCCAAAATCGAGTCCTAAGGGTCCACCTGCCCCGAAGGCCGGTGATCAGGGTGCAGCATCTCCTAGCAAAATCCCATGTACCTTCTATAGTGGGCCTAACGGGTGTAAGAAGGGGAGTGAGTGTGCTTTCGAGCATAACTGGGCGGCCTTCAGTGCAGCTGAGAAGGCATCAAGATGCAAGACGTGTGGGTCTAAGTCTCATAAGGCTGGGGACTGTAAGGCAGGAAGTAAGAATGAGGAGAGGGCTAAGGCAAGGCCCCCGCGACCTCAAGGGAACCCGAAGCCTGGAGCAGATACTGTGCATCAGACTTCGCAACCTAGTCAGGGTGCGGATGCTAATCAACAGCATATTAAGAGCATGTTAGCAAACGCAGCCCGATTCCTGCAGCAGACGATTCCTCAGCAAGGTCCACCAGTCTCGGATCCAGTCCAGCAGGCCACCGCCGTCCCAATCCCAACTTCTCCTCCTCCGCCAAACCCAAAGGCGCCGACGCAGACTCCGGTTCAGGGGACCCCAGTTACCCTTGCATCTTTAAGTGCCCAGCTAGATAGCCTGAGGGCTATGGTTGGAAACCCTGAGATTAGGACTTGCAAGTGGGAGCTTCCAGATGATCTCGAGGCCTCGACCGGTACATTCATCGGCGGGAGACTTGCCTTTTGGGAACTAGTGGAACACTATGAGGCCAAGGTTTGCAGGGATTGCCCCTCCATGCCTACCATCTCAACAGCCCTCTTGGATAGTGGAGCTACGCACGCGGTCATACCGTATGACCCGGAGCTAAAGAACCTTGAGAAGGTGCCCGTTACGCTGGCTGGAGATGCGAAGCAGGAGTGGTGGCGCACCCAAGGAGGAACGCTAGTTGTTCCCCCGCCTGTGGATCGGGCTGTGGGGTCTTCTCAGGGTCAAACGATCTTACCTCTCGGTGCCCTCGTGGAGCACCTAGGTTGCCAGGTGTCCTGGAGCAAAAGGCAGGGTCTCAAGGTAGTGCATCCTACCCTAGGGATTCTTAAAACCGGGATATCGGGCAACACCTGCCCCTATGTGCAAGAAGGGCAGGCTTTGCAGCTGATAGCTGAGCTGGAGGCAAACCGCCTCGAGACTCTAAAGGAGCAGGTCGAGAATTTGCAGTGCAAGCTAGAAGAGTCTATGCAACCTCCAGATCCGACTGAGGCCTTGAG
>BGNK01000040.1:420522-443746 GCA_003297005.1 Symbiodinium sp. clade A Y106 | reverse complement strand
AATACCCAAGTCAGGTGAAGATGAGGGCAGGGCACTCCTGAAGAGATTGCCTCTGAAGCGAGCAGCACGACGAGCGCTGCTATCGGCGCCCCTTTGGGCCGTCCATTTGTCCTCAGGAAGGCCTAGAGATGGGAACCCTTTGGCAAGCTGGAGCGCTGAGCGTGGTGTGGCTTTTCTTCCTATCGACCTCTTAGAGAAGGGAGGTAAGGGATGGGATTTGACCAAGCAAGATTCGGTTTGGAAGGTTCTCCTATGGGCTGCCTCCGAAGGGCGAATTGGGGTGATTTTCTCCTCCCCCCCTAGGAACTGTGACGGATGCAAGCAGATCTTGAGGTTCCAGGATAAGTTTCTCTGGTCCCTAGCGTCAGTNCTATGGGCTGCCTCCGAAGGGCGAATTGGGGTGATTTTCTCCTCCCCCCCTAGGAACTGTGACGGATGCAAGCAGATCTTGAGGTTCCAGGATAAGTTTCTCTGGTCCCTAGCGTCAGTTGCCTGAGGAGGAGGGATCCCCTATCTTTCCGAGGTGGGAACTAGCCTTCCTGAAGTCGAGCAGGGGTTTAGATGTTGGTCTGGGACCTTCCAGGTGAAGTTGACCCAGCCCTCTCTAGGGGGATCCTATAAGAGGCCCGTCATGTTCACAACCAATTTGGATTTGAAGTTCCTTGACTCTTCTTCGGGTACTGAAGACCTGGCCCGCGCTGTAGAAGACCATGGGTGGACAGCTAAGCTTAGAAGGGAGATTGTGTTGGCCTTAAGGGGGAACCCCTCGGGTCCATCGGTCGAGGAGCTCGATCGTCTCATCTCGGCCGGAACAACCAGGACGACCGAGGTCCAAGCACCGCTTGCCAAGGAGGTACGAGTGCAGGAGGAGGCTGAGGTGCTGAGGAGACAACTTGAGGAGGAGAGTGATCTGGATTCTGAAGAGGATCTAACCGGGGACTCTAGTGCGGGGTTCCACATTAGGGGTGCAGAGCTTTCTCCAGGTACTCCAGGTGCAGAGCTTTCTCCAGGTACTCCAGGTGCAGAGCTTGAGCCTCCAGGTACTCCACGTGCAGAGCTTGAGCCTCCAGGTACTCCAGGTGCAGAGCTTTCTCCAGGTACTCCAGGTGCACAGCTTTCTCCAGGTACTCCACGTGCAGAGCTTAAGCCTCCAGGTACTCCAGGTGCAGAGCTTTCTCCAGGTACTCCAGGTGCAGAGCTTTCTCCAGGCACTCCAGGCGTAAAGTCCCCTCCCAGGGGAAAGGAAGGAGACCCTATGGCCGAAGGCGAGCAGCGATCTTCCGCTAAGGACAATAAGCCCCTGAGCCCTGAGGCAGAGAGGTGGCGCCAGCATATTCTAAACGGACACCTTCCCTATAGGCGGGATTGTAAGCAGTGTGTAGAGGGTGCAGGCCTTGGACCATTTCATAGNAATAAGCCCCTGAGCCCTGAGGCAGAGAGGTGGCGCCAGCATATTCTAAACGGACACCTTCCCTATAGGCGGGATTGTAAGCAGTGTGTAGAGGGTGCAGGCCTTGGACCATTTCATAGGCGCATAAGGCATCCGAGATCATTCGCTTTATCGGTGGATCTGTTCGGTCCGGTTCCTGTAGGAGAAGCTGGTAGAGATGAAGGATGTATTACTGGCAAGAACCTTTTACGGTACGGACTTGTGGGTGCATTCAGGGTGCCCCGCATCCTACTCCAGCCCGCCCCAGAGATAGACGGGGTCCGAGACCTGTATGCCGGGGTACCAGTCCCAGGCCCAGTCCCTGATGATGAACTTGCAGACTATGAACCATCTGAGCTCTCGGATGAACCGTTTCCTGAGCTTCTGTCAGCTGACACCGCTCAGCCGCATCCGGCGTGCGATACACCAGGCTCATCTGCTGTGGTTAACTCTGTATCCAAGGAGCCTGACAACCTTCACTCCCTTATGTCTGAGCAGGAACTCCCGAAGGACGAAGAAGGAATGAAGAGTCTTATTAAGGAACTCCAGCAGCCGGTAGAACAAGTGGTGCTTCGTTACTTTATGCCGTTGCGTACTAAAACTGGTCAGGAGGTAGCAGAGGCCCTTCAGCAGATGATCCTGTCAATTAACCAGAGGTTCCCCGTGAAGACCCTACACCACGATCCGGGCACTGAGTTCGCATCGACCGCGCTGAGCCGTTGGCTAGCAGAGCATGGGGTCCGAGTGCAGCATTCCTTGCCAACTGACAAGAGAGGAAATGGCCTGTCGGAGAGAACTGTAGGCTGGGTGAAGTCTCGCATTCGCACTCTTCTCAGGTCAGCTCACCTACCTGTGGGCTGGTGGCCTTTGGCTGCTAGGTGGGCAGTGCACAAACATAACGCTGTCATCTTAGGAGATCCGGAACTGCCATCTTTCGGGCAGACGGTTTTGCACCGGGTGAAAAGGCCTGCAGATGGAGCAAAGCAACTGATGGAGCGGTGGATCGAGGCGAGGTATGGAGCCCCGCATAGAACCATTCCGGATGGGCATGTGTTAATCACTGCAGCGGGGAACCTTGTAGCGTCCAAGGGGTTTAAGTCTGAGGTGATAGACCCAACCAAGTTGAGCGAACTCAACCTGCCAATCCTACAGGAGGAGGATGCCGCGGAGTTACCGCATGACTTGTTCGATGATTTGGGGAAGCCCCAAAGAAGACTGAAGGAAAAGACTTCGGTGAGGTTCGTTGAGTGCCTCCACTTCCCAACCTCCGAGGAAGTGGCCCGGGACCTCCTGATGTCGCAGGACTGCAGTATGCGAGCCGTACGTAAGGTCTTGGAAGCAGTAACTCAGGAGGAGGACTGCGTTGGGGATCGACGGGGAATAGTTGAGGATAGGCAAATCTTTGGTGCATACTGTCATGGCGGTTTGCGAGGGGTCACGAATTTATCTAAAAGGAAGCCGTGGACAACGAAGCTCCTTAATCGTGCCTTGATTTCGCGAATGTCTGTTCAGTCAGGTACCCCTAATGCTGTCTGGTCGTCGCTCATGCTAATGCGCACCAGTGACGTCGAGGTGCACCGTGATTGGAGGAACGAGCGAGGAACCTTGAACTATGTAATGCACATCCCTGGAGAAGTCCAGTTGTGGGTGGAGCCCAGCGGTAAAGCCAGGGGTACGGGGGCTAGCGTCCCTGAGCCTACTTGGGATCCAGTCCACACAACAACACTGTCGGACACTCCTTGTGTCTTTGATCCCACTAACCACCATGCGGTTCGTGTCCAGCCTAGTTGGCTGCTGGTTGGGTACACCCCTCTGGGAACTGCAAAGCTAGATCCCGGGATCTTATCATACTTGGAGTCATGTGAGTTCCCCTTGGAAGGACTGCCCAGGAGACCCCACGCTGCAGGTGAACAGTGTAGCCCAAGTGCGGCACAAGCCACGGTGTGCCAACACCAAATCCGGGCTTTGTCCTCAACCTCTGAGGACACCTCGGAGTCAAGCATTGAGTCGGCGGAACTTCAGCGTCAAATTGCGGCTGCATCTAACCTTGAGGACTCCCCGGAGCTGGACTCCAGTTTGATTCCTCCAGGAGGAGAGTCCGGGTTAGCAGATGATGTGCAATTAGACTCAAACACAGCGTTGATAGGTTGGGATTTTAGTACGGGCGACCCTGGTGATCACCCTCATGTGGGTTTAGCTAGAGTTGAGCTTGCAGACTACCTGAGAGTTAGAGGAGCCAGCGACGCTTACCATCGCCTGAGGGGGCTAGGAATAGAGGTCCCAAATGATCTTCAGTTTTTGTATCTTGAGGACCTACTGGAGTCTGGGTTCTCGAGAGTAGTGGCTGAGAGGGTCATGCGTGGGATACATCCTCCAGGCACACGTCGGCCTGACAATCCCCAGCTGTCGAGTCTGACCACTGGCGAGGTGCGGATCCTCGATCGGGGCCAGAGGCCCATTCCTTGGATAATCCAAAACCGCACTCTTGCTCAACGGTGCCCAGGGCCTCCGTTAGCGGGTCTTGGATGCCGACAACCGGATGCAAAACAGGGTATGCCTGATAGAGAGCCTGAGGCGGAGTTTAATGCCCCGGACCCCTTTGCGTTCCCGGATAGGCCCCTCGTAGACCCAACGGACTCTCCTGTTGCCCGGTCCTCGCATGAGACCCCGGAGTCTATTCCGAGGACGTTGATGAACACGACTGCGGATGATCGCGCAGTTGAGGAATACCAGCATATGATGTACATGCAATCTCTTTGGGGTGATGATGAGTGGGCTCCAGACCCAGCTGCGTCGAGCTCTAGCCAACAAGATTCTGGGCTAACTACGCCTTTTCAAATTGGAAGCCTCCCTGAAGCTGATACCCAGGCACCAGGCCAGGCGGGGTCATCTACGGAACACGTCGAAGGGAATTTAGATAATCCCTCTATAGACCCGACGGATTCTTCTGTTCCCCGGTCTCGCTCCAATCATAGTTGCAGGGTAGTTCAGGCCACCGATCCATTAGCTGCGGTCCAATCCATAGGTCTAGAAACAGCCAACCGAGGTCAGGGTCAGACGCAGGCTGCCTATAACCCCGTGCAGTTGCCACCCAACTCAACCCCTAGAGCATCTTCTAGGATTGGAGTTCCGGTGAGTAATCCTCTGGCAGCAGTGGTTTGTGAGGACCAAGTTTCCAAGCATCCAGCTGTGAGGAAGGTGGACGAGGCTGCCTATACCCCAAATGTGGAGGACCTGTTAGCATCGCTAACCGGGCCGCTCGAGGTAGTGCATAACGTGTCTCCGGCGGAGGTTCGACGAAATTTGATGAAGTGGAAGCCCTCCGCGCAGGATGAACTTAATTCCTTCCAAACCATGAAGGTGGTGAGAAAGTTCTTCGGAGAGGACGCGAGACGGATACTTAGAGACCCCATGATAGAGGTCATCCCAGGAAAGGCGGTCTGTACGGTAAAACCAGGTGACCCGTACAAAAGGAAGTTCAGAGTAGTCTCGTGCGGCAACTTTGCGTCTTCTACAATGGAAGCACAGCTGTATGCGGGAGGTGCGGGAGCAGAGAGCTTGCGTACCCTCTTGGTGCATGCCGCCAGGCGTGGCAGGCGGTGTTTCGGTTTGGACATAAAGTCGGCGTTTCTTCTGGCGCCAATTCCCTCTACCGTTACCAAAAGGTACGCGATGAGGCCACCCAGACTCCTAGTGGAACTCGGCCTGTGCAGGGACGATGAGATCTGGATGATAGATAGGGCCCTGTACGGGTTCAGGGAGAGCCCCAAGTGGTGGTCTGTCCACCGCGATGGTGTGCTGGCAAAGGCACGATGGACGTCAAGTCGGGGAAGCGTTTGGCTTGANGCAACGTTTGGGCCATCCGCCATGAGAGCGGGGCTTGTGTAGGCCACATCTTGGTCTATGTGGATGATATCTTAATACTTTCCGAGCCAGACATTGCGAACTCCTTCATTTCCTGGATTCGGGAAAGATGGGAATGTACAGGTCTGAAGGAGGCCTCAACGGTGGATCCCTTGCGGTTCCTCGGTGTCGACATCTACGCTGAGGAGGATGCAAGGGGTAAAGTCATTGGGTTTAGCTTAGTCCAAGAAGCATATATTGATGAGCTGCTGAGAAGCCACGAAGCGGGGCCCAGCGCGAGAGCCACGGCACCTGTACCGCGTGAGTGGATTCGAGAGATCCCGGTGTTTCAGGAGTTCTCGGATGCAGAGCTCCGGGCAGCGCAGAGCATCACCGGCGAACTACTTTGGCTATCCCAGCGGACAAGGGTGGACATAGGATTCTGTGTGGGGCTAATGGCGAGTTGGGTTTCCCGATACCCTCGGCAGGTCTCGAAAATAGGAGCGCGAGTCTTGGAGTTCCTTGCGAACACCAAGACGCACCGTCTGACCTTGATTCCAGGACGTGCTGATGGAATCAGAATCTACACGGATGCATCATTCGCGCCCTATGGATCCCACTCGATAAGTGGGATCGTTCTGCAGTACGACGAGTGCACTGTTGTCTGGAAGTCAAAGCGCCAGAGCTTAGTCACACTAAGCACAGCAGAATCGGAGCTGTGCGCGGGTTGCGAAGGAGTAACGCTATCTCAGTCGTTGGAAGCCTTGATCTGTGAACTTGATGGGGCTCCGGGCCCCAAGAATCTGATGGTAGACAACACTGCAGCAGTAACCCTGGCTGAAGGCGGGGGAAGTGTACGGACCCGCCATCTGCGTGTCCGAGCGGCCTTCTTGCAAGACATGAGGGAGCGAGGAGAGCTTGCTGTTAGCCACTGCCCTGGTGATATCCAGCTCGCCGACTGCCTAACCAAAGCCCTTTTAAGGACCCGGCTTGGAGAGCTGAGTAAGCTTTTAGGTTTAGGCCCCCCAGGCACACTAGGACGGGTCGCTAAGGTTGATCTAGGACCTCCTCGAACCCCAGCTAGCCCAGAGCCGGCAAGCGTTGCAGACTCGCCACCCAGAGGTACCCAACAAGTGGGGTGGAACAATGAGGGCCTAGCGCTTTGGTTGGCACTTGTCCTCCTTCTGGCACAGATTGAGGTTTCGGAAGGTGCTGAAGTCGAGGGTCTTGGAGATGAACCTTTGGGTTTAGAGCTGCCGCTTTTGGTCACCCTTCTCACCATGTCGATCCTGTTTGTATGGGAATCTGGCAAGTACTGTGTTAGGTCGTGCTGCTCGCGTCGTGATGATGGTGAAGCTGCGGTGAGGATGTTGCGTCCGTCAGATGATGATGATCCTGCAACCCGTAGGAGTCGCAGACAAAGTTTGGTGAGGAGGGCTATTGAACGTGAGGTTCATGATGAAGGGTTGAGGCAAAGAACTTCTCGTGTGGAGCACGAGACCACCACGCCTGATCCTGTGGTCCACTCACACATTCACGTGCAAGTCGGAACGACTCCGACTTTGAGTGAGCCTGGGCAGAGACCTCCTAGACCACCTAGCCCTCCAGCTGAGGAAATCCCGGTCTCTCCTCTTGGACTTCGAGAGAACCCCACTATCGCCAGTTCAGCTCCTGTTGGATTTCTTGGAGCTTCGTCATCAACCTCGATGGCACACTCTGTGCCTCCTCCACCGCCTGCTGACCCTCCAAGGACCCGACCTCAATTTCCGGTAGAAGGTTCTAAGAGAAGTCAAGTAGTCTTGAGCGATGCATCCACCCAAACTTCACAAGAGAAGTTCTTTAGCGTGCAAGAGTTGTGTGAGCTCCAAGTAACAACTTCGTCCGGTAGAGGAACTGGAGCTTTACACCTATTCCCGGATTGCCACTCTCTGCGAAACGTAGCTGGTACCAATAGGCGTACGTTCTGTAGGTACTGTCTTCAAGCAGCCAGGCAGGGTCCGGGATAGCGGTCTTCCACTCCAAAGGAGTGATGCGACCGAGGAGGAGTGTAGAACCTGCCTGCCAGGTGCGCTCCGCAAGCCACTGAGGCTGAAGACTTAGGAGCAGAGCTCCATGTGAACAGCATTAGACAAGGTTAGTCTAGAGGACAACGCAGTCTGTTGCTTNTGTAGAACCTGCCTGCCAGGTGCGCTCCGCAAGCCACTGAGGCTGAAGACTTAGGAGCAGAGCTCCATGTGAACAGCATTAGACAAGGTTAGTCTAGAGGACAACGCAGTCTGTTGCTTTGGTGCGAAAAGATCTGTAGAGTGAGCGCCATGGCTGCATCACCTCTGTGCTGTCTCTAGGGTTTTCTGGAACGATACAGAGAAGGATTAGCATGGCCACTGCAGATGACAACCCGAACGCACAAGATCTACCAAGAGATCAACANCCATGGCTGCATCACCTCTGTGCTGTCTCTAGGGTTTTCTGGAACGATACAGAGAAGGATTAGCATGGCCACTGCAGATGACAACCCGAACGCACAAGATCTACCAAGAGATCAACAGGGTTCTATTATGAGGAGTCGTGGGCTGAATTAGGGTTTAGAGTTGAGGCTTTACGGTTTGGGGTGCAGTCAGGATTCAGGGTTTTCAAAGTTTAGGCTTGACGGTGCAGGGACTGCTGGTGATTACGGAATTTAATGACATGTTTCTGTTTGGGTACATTACCTCAGATCGCGCCAGGAAAAGAGCGGAACACAGGAGAGACAGATTCAAATAGAGACAGACACATAATGGAGACAGAGCCAAATCAAATGGGTAGTTGTCAAAATTATGGTCCCTTTTTGGGGTACCCTAAATATTAGGTGCCGTATTATATAAGGGCCCCAAAAGGGACCATAAGTTTGACAACCACCCAAATGAAACCCTAAACCCTAAACCCTTTATATGAACCTTATAGATCCCTTTAAGGAACCCTTAAAGGATCCCTTTTCCTATTTGGGTCTCCGAGTGCAGGCACGCCCCATGCAACAAGTCCACCAGGACGATTTGCGGGCGGCAAAAAAAAAAGGAGCCTTAATACTTAGAATAGGGTTTTGGGGCCCATGATACTGTAACTATAATAAGGAACCCCCCAAGATAGCATATGCAATTATTCAGGCCCTTATATTTGTCCATCTTGATATTTTTTGACGAAGACCAATTCTGAGGAATACGAAACTTGGATCGGTCGCAGAAGTCTAGGTCCAATTTCAGCACCCCGCCCCCGAGGCTGTGACATGCCGGACTCAGGGCTCGTGCTTTGCTCGGACTTCCCTCGATCTGCCTGTACCGCATAACTTAGGGTTTAGGGTTTAGGGGTTTAGGGTTTACTGGTTTAGGGTTTAGGGTTTAGGGCCGCATAACGCTCTGCAGGTGGAGCCCTTTGAGCCTCTGAGCCTCCAGGACATCTGCCTGGGTCTGAGCTGTCCCTTCTTCACGCAGAAAACTCAGCACATGTCGGGCACCTGGAAAGGATATGGGAGTTTCCGAAAATAGGTGGCCCTAATATGGTACCCTAAATAGTAGGATCCTTATTATAAGGACCCCAAAATAAGGTACCCCTATTTTCGGAAACTCCCATATCAGAACTGGCAGCTCCGATCCAATATCTTGCATCGAGTCATGTAACGCATCCGGCTTGGATCCCCAAAAAGTAAGTCCTGTAGGCTCGTCGAAGGCATCACACGACAAACCCACTAAACTTGAGCCTTAAGCCCCAAACCGTTGTCACCGAAGGAAGTGGGTTTAGAGTAAGGGTTTAGGGTTCGGGTCACCGGTTTAGATAAATCCGGTTGCAGCTGACCGTCAACCTGCAAACAGGCATCCAAATTCGTGTGTCACACAAATATGTGTTTGGGTTGTATTGACTTGCTTAACTTTCCCAAAGGCTCCATGTACCTTTATAGTAGATACTTAAGGCTTAAAGGGGTCCCTATATAGGTACTTTAAGGCCTAAGTATATACTATATGGGTACATGGAGCCTTAGGGTTTCAGGGTTCTGCGATCGATGTGTTAGGTCTCAGGCTGGAAGCTTCAGAGTATTTCCAGGTAGGAACCCATAAACGACAGAGCCAGAGCCAGAACTGAGAGTATACAGGAAACACTGTGCTCTGGGCTACAGTTAGGGTGTAGGGTTTACGGCTTCGGGCCCCTCGAATAACCATACTATAGCGGCCTTAATAATTATACTACAAATGTAAAAAGGAACCTCCAAAATAGTGTAGGTAATCATTAAGGCCCCTATAGTACAGCCCTCATGACCTCCTCAACACCAAACACCCGGAAAACAAGCACCGACGAACGGTCTCGAACCGTAAACACCAGAGTTCAAAGCCTGACCCCATTATCTATGCCTGAAAAGCAGGCATCACATCCGATGTGACATTCTAAAACCAACCCGTACAACGATCACTACTCATGAGAAAAACACAACAAACCTTGTAAGCGAAAACACCCTACTAAAAACACAGAAGCAACATCGACGCATCCTATTCGATCCAATCCCTAAAATCACCATAACAACCCCCTTTACACCTTCTACGCAACAAAACCCCAAAATCAATCCCTAAACCCGATATTGGAAACCCCAACAGGCCTACACTCCAGACCCCAAACCCCCTAATTAAACCCTAAACCCCTAAACCCTGAAGCCCTAAACCCTAATCCCGAAACGCTAAACCTCTAAACCCCTAAACCCTGAAGCCCTCAACCCTAATCCCGAAACCCTAAACCTCTAAACCCCTAAACCCTGAAGCCCTGAACGAAGCCCTAAACCCTAATCCCGAACCCCTAAACCCTGAAGCCCTAAACCCTAATCCCGAAACCCTAAACCTCTAAACCCTAAACCCTGAAGCCCTAAACCCTAATCCCGAAACCCTAAACCTAAAAAACCCTAAACCCCGAAACCCTGTAGCCCTAAAGGCGCTTCAGGGGAGCGCACCTCCTCGGCCCGGACCGCCAACCCGGGGCATCCAAAAGCCACACTCGAGCCCCGGCGGGGGTGTCGGGGATTCAGGAAACACCTTACAGTCCTAAACCCCCTAAACCCTAAACCCCCTAAACCCTAAACCCCCTAAACCCTAAACTCCATACAGTAGAAGCCAGAAAGTTGGAACATGGCTTTAGGAGTATTAGTGCTAGGATCCCCTATACTTTACCTTAAGGGCACCAGGAAACACCGGACTCATATAAGGAAATCATAATAAGGAGCCCTGGTGTAGGCTATTCCTGGTGTAGGGTTTACCTTAACCCGGAATAGCCTACCTTATTAAGGACTCATACAAGGAGATCATAATAAGGAGCCCTAAAAAGGTAGGTTATTCAGGGTTAAGGTATACCGTCGCAGGTATAGGCGGTTTAGGGTTTAGGGTTTAGGGGTCTTTTCGTGCTATTTTAAGGTCTCTTGTCCGACCCCTAGCTCATCATTGTACCCACTTTACTTACTTTGGAGCTTTATGTAGGGCTTACCTATAGTCAACTATAGTCTCCATTGTAGTTCCTTTTCTGGGTTACCGTAGAGGATCCTACTTATAAAACTGTGAAAACCAAAAGACAACTACAATGAAAACTATAGGCCCCCGAAACCCTATATAAACCCTAAACCCTCAACCGTCCTATAGGTAAGTAAGGGGTTTCAGATTTTGGGTTCAGGACTTGTAGGACTTAGGATATAGAATCTGTAGGTCTTAGCATGGTAAGACTTCGGACTTAAGGTTTAGGGCTTAGGTTTTTATAGAGGCGAGGGATTGTAGGGCGTAGGATTTGTAGGGTTTAAGATTCAGGATTTAGGGCATTAAGGGCTTAGGTTGGGGGTCATTCCCAACAGCGATGCTTAGGAACTTCGAAGGGCCTCGAGGAGAGACCCACATCAAGAGGGTAGTTCTCTCTACCCGCAGGGTCCTAGGTACTGTTATGGGCGAAACTTCCAAAAATCATAGCAATACTATATAGGTACTTAGGACCCTTTGGGATATTACCTGAGGATCGAAAAAGCCCACTTTTTAAACCCAAACACCTCATTCCTGGTTGAGGGTTTTGGGGGATTTTGGGTCTTTTTTGTTTGAAGCTGACGGTTCAAGGGTTTAGGGGCACAGGGTTTTAGAGTTTAAGGTCACGCAGACAAACCCTACGATCCAAAATCCGCAGCGACGGAATCGCCACAGGTCTTGCCTGAAGCTTTTGTTCCAATATTGATGAGCGAGAGAGGTCTAACAGGGGATGCGCAGTTGGGATGCAACGTGAGGAACCTTGCTGCATTGGATGCTAAGGTTCAGGGCTTCGGGACAGTAGCAGTGTCACACGATGGTTGGAAGCTGCTGAAGAGCCTTTGCTGAACAAGTCGGGCATACCCTTACCACGCATTCCATGTGTGTGCTGGCAAGCACAAAGCGAGTCTTAAAACACGAACGCTGCTGCGAAAAGCCACCCTACCCTAAACCCTGTACCAACACACCTCAAGCCTAAACCCAATCTCTCGACCCGAAACCGAAGAAGGGTTCGTTGAGCTTTAAGACCTCCACTCACAAGATATCATTTCGGTTGCTGCCCTGGACTGCAAAAAGGAAGAAGGGATGTACGTCAAGCAGCGCATATTCCAAACCATGTGGCTGCCGACATAGAAAGAGTAATGTATCGCCCTCGACCATGAACCCTAAGCCCCCAACCCAAGCCTCCGAAACACCACACGCTGAATCATCGCGGTCGCACAAGAGCATGTCTACGCGAGTCTACACCACATCTAGCCTTAAGCGCCATTAGAACCCTAGTGAAAAATGTGTTTTTACTAAACCCTTAGATTGTTCTTAGAGTAAAAACAGTAGCACAGGCATAGGACAAGCAGCAACTGCTAGTACCTCAGTGTCCAATAGATGTCCAAGTTACCAGATACAGATGGCTGTGGGCGTTCTCAACCCACTGGGAGGATTCAAAAAAGTTGATCCCGTAAGGGGGGTCCTGTACAGTGCCCTTAGTCGTTTAGGGTCGGAGATACGGGGTTCTACTTTGTAGATCCAGGGAAGCCACCCCAATGTAACCCTACCCCCGTGCCTCAAATTTTGATCGGCCAAAAACACAGGGAAGCAACAAAGAGGTGGGTCTGGAGGTATCGATATTGGCTTTAGGTTTTCGGACGCTTGGTTTCAACAGAGTGTTTCCCACTGCTGTGGCAACTTCCGAGGGTCCAAGTACCAAAATAGTAGGGTCCTAGGTCCCCCAGCCCAAACTCTAACTTTTTACTACTGCTGATGGACAAAATCCTGCATTACCCACTATAAGGAATATACCATAATTCCCATAGTTTAGAGTCCTTAGGGTCATGCAGGATTTTGTCCATCAACAGTAGTTGGGTACTTGGACCCTTAGGGCCTTAGGGTTTAGGGTTTGCGGGAGCTTGTCAGCCGGAACAAGTCTTCAGGGCTCCGGGGCTCGACAAGTATATACGTAGTATATGGGTGGTTGTCAAAATTATGGTCCCCTTTTTGGGTCCTTATTATAATACGGCACCTATTATTTAGGGTACCCAAAAAGGGACCCTAATTTTGACAACCACCCATATACGTGCTGCACGGTCTCAGGTGTAGGGCCTGCCTACAGTCTCCATTGTAGTTCCTTTTTTGGTTTAACCTTTTTATAAGTAGGATTCTATAAGGTAACCCCAAAAAGAACTACAATGGAGACTCAGGTAGGGGTTTAGAGCCCACCCTCACGCATATGCCCATTGCACAGGGCTCCTTCGCAGCTCAAGACGTCCACTACGGCCGGCGTCGCTGAAACAAGGGATGCAATGCCAGCCTGGCTCCTACTGATCAGCCTGAAGCCGAGACTTGATGGGGTGTAGGCAAGCCCTTGCATTGCGGAACCCCCTACATCCCGAACCCCTAAACCCTAAACCCTAAAATGCATCAAGAAGGAAACTCTAAATCCTTCACCCCTTGATCCCGAACCTCAACGCGTTCATAGAACACATCCAATTTCAAGGAGTTCCAAGAGTTGGGGGGTGTAGGGTTTAGGGCTTTTAAGCTCCTGATAGGACTATCGGCAGCGGCACCTTTTGGAACTTCCTATTTCTGTTCACGTACCACTACATCAGGCGATGCACATGCTACGCCCTCAAGCTTTAACCCCCCCCCCCCATCCCCTCCCCCCACATGCGACATATTCTACACCGAAAGCCCCAGACCCTGCTGGGATATCCCTACAGCCTACCCTCTTGAAAGGTTTAGGGCTTAGGGTATAGGGTAGCCCCGGACCATGCCCATGTGCCCTAGCCGGACTCTAGCCTGAACCTCCATCAGTATTCACTAGATCATTTGAGGGTGGTTACCACATAAGCACAAACACCACACTTGCATCCAGAAGCTGTCCAAGACAATAAACCCTCAAAGCAGTATACTTCAAACCCGAACTGCTTGACCTCAAACCTTAGGCCATAAACCAGAACCCAAAATCTTAATCAAATCAAAATGAATACGTCCGTAGCTCCAGGTGGCAGCCTTGTTCTTGACACTAAACTTACCAGCCAGGTGCAACCAGTTCGCAAGCTACCCGGGAGGCGTTTTGAGTTGTTCTGCTAAGGGCTTCTCTATACGGCTTCAAAAAGTGGGTTCGGGGTCTTAGCGTTCTTAACGGGTTCAGGCTTTAGGGTTACAGTGAAAGAGGTTTCGGCTTTTGGTTTAAGGGCTTGGGAATTGCAGACTTGAGGATATTGCAACTGAAGGTTTAGGATGGTCTCGGCTTAAGATTTTGGTTCAGGGGTCAGGACTTAAAGTTTTGGGTGGTGGGCCACTGGTGTGGTGCGACTGTGTCACTACTCTAGCAGCATCCCTTGAATGGCTGCAAATCGTCATATTGGGGATTTGGCTTTCTTGTCGCCTGTTGCGGCAAAAAGCCTTGTTCTAGGGGTTTAGGGTTTAGGGGTTTAGAGTTTAGGGGAGAACGTAGGCGAGCCCATGTATTGTCGGGTTCGGCAAAGGTCGTGGCCCAAGCAGCTAATCGTCACATATTCCCTACCAGACTCACTCACCTACAATTACTACCATCCTAAACCAAAGCAGGTGCCCCCTACATCATTATAACTACGGTTTAGGGTTTAGGGTAAATTATAACCGATCATACGTACTAGCTAGCCAATTGGGTAGATTCGACCCACGGGACAGGGTCCGCGAGGCTTGCGACAGGTCTGCATGATGTCCTGGGAAAACTGACGATACGCAGTCTGGGTAGGAATGGCCGGTGGACTTCTTTGGCATTTAGGGTTTAAGGGTTTAGGGTTTAGGGTTTAGGGTTTAGGTTGGTTTAAGGCTTAAGTTTGTAGGTTTGATGAGTCAATGGAGTTTCGGGTTAAGTCTACAACTTGGTCAATTGAATTCCCACTCAGAAGCAGTGGCTTTCGGAACGGTGGGCACTCAACGATCCAATTCGGGATCTTCATGTTGCAAGCTACCCACTCCACTGGCAGGCATGTCAATGTGACAGGTGTGTCGCCGACGTGTGGGTACACAGCTACCGGTTGGCCGTAATATTCCCCTTTACTAACCCGAAGGCTCGCAGAGAATCCTAGGCAAATCACTGCGCCATGTTGAGCCCGGATTTTCCCCATAAAGACTTGAAAACTTCCCACCCCGCGTTGCCCCTCTACCAAGTCCTAGCAGCCACAAAGCGATCCCTACGTACCTAAACTTTAATCCACTATAATGCCTCCACCTAAATGTAAGGGCCTTGATAATTAGAATAGGGTTTTGAGGGTTACTTATATTATAGTTATAGCATAATATCCCCCAAAACGCTATTCCAATTAAGGCCCCTATATTACAACTCTTCATAACGAGGCAGCCGAAATGTTTCCTCCAGTGCCCAGGTTCAGGCCATGGGAGGCCCAGACTTTCAATCTTGGAGGAGTACCAACTGCTATAAGTCCAAGGGTCCAAAGGACCCGATAATTAGGTACTCGGCTTTGGATAGTAGTTATGTAGGTTAGGATTTTGGAGAGTATATGATTATTAGGTACTTGGACCCTCCTTGGGGTACCGACCAGAGTTTGACAGGGACGCTTGGGTCTTGCACGGAGCTTAGATTTTAGATGATTCTGTGGCATTCTGTGGACACGAGTCTGGGGCTACGGACGTGTACCAGCAGACTGTTCGGTTCTTGAGTCAAGACACGATTCAGCGTTTGGCGTTCCGAGTACGTGTATCTGCCGCTGGGGTGCCACATGAAGCGTCCCTGCGGGTTCATGTGTGCACATGGTATATGCTTTGGCCATAGAGCACTTACTATCCCAGAGGGTCCATATATACTACCAGTATGGAATTACGTCGCAAAAGACCATCCCTAGTAGGGTTTTGGGGATCTAATTTCATAATGGTAGTATATATGGACGCTCTGAGTATATAGGTGCTTCCGGGCCGAAGTATATACATGGGCATATGGACCCTTAGGGCCTTAGGGTATGTGCAGGGTTTGGGCAAATCGAGGTGGGTTTATTCGGACTACAGGTCTCGATCTTAAGGGAACACATGTCTGCCAGGTCCAAACGAGACGTGGCCAGCAGTCCAACCCGACTGCTATATCCTTGCTCCAGTAGCGAAGGGGCCTCAATAGCCAGTGGTGCTGATACTTAACTACAATCTGTAGTAGCCCAAAGGGTCCTCCGTACCAAGTAGGGTCTCTATAATAGGAATTACTGCTATGATTTGGTGAAGTATCCCCCAGAACAATACCTAGGACCCTTCGGGTAGCTCTAGTATAACATCTAATCCGCGAAACTGTACTGGCTATAGGCGGCCTCTATGCGACTTGCTGCAGCTTGTGATTTCCGCTCGGAACGCTGAGAATATAATGTAGGGACCAGATTAAGAAACCCTGGCCCTATAACCCCAAAATAGTAGGGTTCATATAAGGAACCTTAATAAAGACCCAAGGTTTCTTGATCAGGTTCCTATATCAAACCCCCATACAGTGAACCCCAGAAAGTTGGAACATGGCTTTAGGAGGATTGGTGCTAGGATCCCCTATACTCGACCTTAAGGGCATGGGGATATTGATGTTCCAACTTTCTGGCTTCTACTGTAAACCCTAAACCCTAAACCGTAGGTAGCCCCTGCTTACCCTAACAGTAGCCCTCTGCCCTGGCAATAAACCCTAAAGCCTGCGAAGTACCTTTTCCCTACGGGTCCATGTATCCACTTTTGTATATACTTTGGCCCTCAAGTACCTGTTTAGGGATTAAAAGAAGGCTAGGGATTACTAGAAGGTATATATATATATATTATACACTATATATGAGTACATGGACCCTTGGGGTCTTTGCGGCTATGAGAAGTGGTAACTGTTTAACTGTCTTTGGCAAACCCTTGCGACTTCAACTGAATCCTCCGGGCTAAGCCTCGAACGTGACACCCAAACTCTAAAACCTTGCCGTTTTAACTGAAAGTTACTTTTGCAGAATACTTCTTGGGTTTCAGGATGCAGACGTTTAGCTAGTGTGTGGGTTTTGTGTAGCTAGGGTGTAGTTTTAGTGTTTAAGAGTTTTGGCCGTCGGGCTTCGTATTTAAACTGTTGGGATTCGGGCTCCGTCACCCAAGAAGCACTTACCCACCCAAACGCTGGGAGGGTCTAAAAAGTTCCTTTCAAGTACCATCAAGTACCCTTTAGTCGTACTATATAGGGCCCATAAATAACTGGAATAGGGTTTTGGGGCCCATTACACTATATTGATACGAAGGAAGCCCCGAAACAGTATAGGTAATTATTTAGGCCCCTGCAGCACATGGACCCAAACTAGGGGATCTACTTATCAGACTTTTTGGGGAGTCTCGGCAGGACCCGGGAAGTAAGGTAAGGCCTTGTGAGCTGAGTCTACGCTGTGTAAACAGAACAGTACATCCGCAAAAGCTTGAAATGCCAACTGTTACTATTTAGGGTTCCCAGAGACTCCAGCATCCCTTAATTAAGGAATATACCTTAAACTATGGAATATGGGTTAGGGTATATTCCTTAATTTGGGGATGTTGGAGTCTCTGGGTTTAGGGTCCCCTAAACCCTTGAACCCTAAACAGGAGCTTTGGGTTTATCAGGTTTCGAAACGGCCTTCCCCATCAACAAAGATTCGAAGAATGTTACATCCCAGTTCTCTGCCAAAAAATAGCTAAGACTACAGCTTCTGAGCGGGCACTCTAGCTGCGGTTGGAGAGATCACAAAGAATTTCAGAGCATCGTTGCACAGAACTCGGCAAATTATCCTGTTATCACCGGGATCCCACATGGGACCACTACAGATTACACATGTCTCGGGATCCTGCCGACGCGGTCAGGGTTAATTATAGGGGCCTACAAGCAAATTAGGTTTTTTTGGGTGCAACAAAATACTCCCAGGGAATACTCACAGAAATATTCCACTTCCATCGCAGGGCTCAGGGTCGGGGTCTTTGAGGGAATAGTGCTTCGGTTTGCAACTTGTGGTCTAACGCCTAGGCCCTCTATACGGTTGCAGGGTTTAACGTAGGAGCCTTAATAATTAGAATAGGGTTTTGGGGGTAGATTATACTATTATAATTCTACTAAGGAACCCTTAAAGCAGTGTTGGTAATTATTTAGGCCCCTATATTACAGAACCCTATTTCTATAGATCCCTTATAGACCCCTTTTAAAGGAACCCTTTAAGGGAACCCTATAATTATTTAGGCCCCTATATTAGGGCGCCTGGCAGGGCCCCGGGCCATGCATTGCGTCAACCTTTCAATACTCACGCGCCTGATCCCATCTTCTGCACCAGAAATTCGGTTTAGGGTTTAGGGTTCACCCTACTAAAAGGGCTTCAATAATTGCCATTGCAATTGTGAGGTTCCTTATTATAACTGTAGTATAATGGGCCCAAAACCATATTCTAACTATTAAGGACCCTATATCAAACCCTAAACCCTTTAGCCTGTACGGCCGTATTTCGGAATCAACAGGTTCCAAACTCAAAAGTAGGTTGTGTATAGACAACATTACTTAGGGACAAACTCCTGAATAGCGGGTTTAGGGTTTAGGCTTTCCGGAAGCATAGGGGGTTCAGGGTTTAGGGTCTCCGGAACATCGAAACTTTCAATAGTTAATACAGAGTCTATGCACGGTGCTGAAAGTAATGCACAGTTCGTCCATCAGCCGCACGCATGTGCCATCTTCTCGAGTCTCTCGGAACTCCTAACCTCAAGCCTAAACCCTAAATCCAACCCACACCGTGCAGAAGCATCAAATGGTTGACGGCTTTGAAAAAGCAGGGGTCACACTCGAATCCCGGACGAGGTGCTCTTGAAAACTGGGATCATGCTGTAGGGTGGGTTAGGTTTTAAGGTATAGGGTGCCTTGGTTACTGTTCCAAACTAGCGCCACCCAAACCCAGAATCTCAACCCTGAATATTCTGGCATAGACAACTGAATGCAGCCCCACGCACGCATCGCTCGGCATGAATTTTAGGGCTTGGTTTGAAAGTTGAGCTTCCCTTGCCAAAAAATAGTCGCGTGGACTCAAAAAATCACAAAAAGTGACGATGAGCAGACTAATGCTGCTTTCAACACTATTCGAAAAACTGTTTGCCATGATACCTGGAAGAAAGTTAACACTACCAGCCACCATGAACCCTACACCCTACACCTGTCACCCAAATTACCATGTTTAGGATGTGGATTTTAGGGTTCAGGGG
This sequence comes from Symbiodinium sp. clade A Y106, assembly GCA_003297005.1. Classification (NCBI taxonomy): domain Eukaryota; class Dinophyceae; order Suessiales; family Symbiodiniaceae; genus Symbiodinium; species Symbiodinium sp. clade A. The sequence continues at coordinate 424,765 of BGNK01000040.1, read as the reverse complement.
GGTTCGGGACATTGTATCAGATGCACCTCTCGTTGAGGGATCCTTCCTTGCAGAAGCAAGCCTTCTCTCGGCAGCTTGCCAGCATGCTCACCGCAAGTTATGAGCATGCTTTGACAGAGCCATAGAGAAGTGGTTGAATTGATGGATAGTTCTCTAAAATTAAAGCCAAACCTAGACCCCCCGACTACCCTCTATCTTGCCCCAAATACCCACTGCTAAGGCCCATGAAGGCTCCATTAAAGGGCCCTGGGGGGCTCCTGGAAGGGACCCACTTCAACTAGGGTTAGAATTAAGGTAACTATACCTGTAAGTACTTATAACCTAATTCAGGTACTTATAACCTTACTTACTAAGTCCCATGATCATCCAAGTAGGGTGCAAAGGGACCCTAATTTAGAGAGCTCCCCTCATGACAGCAGAGCCCGGCTGCGGCTTGAACCAGCTCTAGATGGATTGGTAGCTCCACGAGGCGACGCCCCGCATCTCTGCTTCCACAACCTGAGAACGAGTAAGGTTTAGGGTTTAGAGTCTAGAGTTTAGGGTTTAGGGGAATGCTGACTCTTGATCACCATGACCATGAAGGATAAAGGGCGGGTTAAGTTAGGGTCTTGATAATCAGACTACGGCTTGGGGGGAAGGTTACAACATTTATACTATCCTGATAATAGGAACCCTCTGGAATAGTAGTAACATGCATTACTGTAAGGAATTATGCAAGCTGCCATGTTAGGTCCTGACCGGGTGATATGGTTATAGTCACCATTGACACGAAAGGGCGCTGATTCGGCAAAGCAGCCATTCAGTCTGGAATAGCAGAGAAGCACACATGCACGACGGGTGAAGAAAGACACGCCACAGGAAAACTCATTCTTGTAGTTGCAGGTAACTGGTTGAGGTCATTGCTTCGATTCGAACCCAAAACCTCAAACGGTGCATCACAGAGCCCCGTCGGTCGAGGTGCTTGGAGACTCGAGTATTTGTTGTACTGTGTATGGTATGGGTTCGGGTTCTCTGGAATGATAACTACAGTCTGACATACGATGACTCAATGACATATTGAGGCTAGGCTCGCATGACTTGGGTGCGAAATTCGGGTAGAAGTGGATAACAGCTACCTCGCAAGTTATGTTGCTTTCGGTGCCGTTCTTCTTAGTATTATTCTTCTTCTTTATGACTATTGTCATTATCTTAGGGGCTGAGTACCCTAGCCCAAAAAAGGTTAACCTTTCAATTATGGTAGGATTATATAAACCCCAAAAGGCTAAAGGTTACCTACTCAGCTACTAAGTTATTCTGTTTATATACGCCTATACATAGTTACCGGCCAGTAACAACAGCATCGGGCTCAGGGCCTGACAAATCTTAGGAGGATAAGCATTACCTTAACCCTGAAGAATCAGAACCTACCTTTTGAAGAAATTATATAAGGAGATCATAATAAGGAACCCTAAAAAGGTACCTTTTGAAGGACTTATATCATAAAAGGAACCCTAAAAAGGTAGGTTCTTCAGGGTTAACCCAGACCACCGGGAGGATCCAAAAAGTAGATCCCTTATGGGGGTTCCTATAAAGTACCCTTAGTAGTATAGGACCCCAAATTAGGGGATCTACTTTTTAGATCCTCCCTGGGGTCTGGGAAGGTAGCGTTCGCAGAATGAGAACTCCCAAATCCCCAGCAATCCCCCAAAGCTTACCAAAGGGTCCATGGGGTTACATCCTGAACCCAGAGAGCCCAATACACCTTAATTAAGGAATATGGCTTAAATTATACAGGGCTTCATATTATGATTTAAGCTATACTCCTTAATTAAGGGGTATTGGGCGGTATTGGGCTCTCTGGAATCCTTTTCGGCACACAATAGACCTCATGTGGCTAGTTGTCAAAATTATGGCCCCTTTTTGGGTACCCCAAATATTAGGTGCCGTATTACAATACGGACCCAAAAAGGGACCATAATTTTGACAACCACCCATGTGTAAAGTCGTACCTGTCACCTGTCCAGTAAAGATGTCTGTCTGAGGCCTGCGTGCGACGGTCATGTCAACAAGAACAAACATTGAAACCCATCCACAACGCTGTGAGGTCCTCAACCTCCAGCCCAAAGCCGTACCCCAACATCCCATCAGCCGCCAAAGTTGACTTAAAAATTCAAGCCCCCCTCACACCTGCACGACTAAGCCATGAACCAAACCCTAAACCCAAAGCCTGAATTACTAAACCGTTAACTTAAACCCTAAACCATGAACCAAACCCTAAACCCTAAACCCAAAGCCTAAATCAAAAACTTAAACCCTAAACAAACCCCCAAACCCTTGAACAGAGTCAGCCCCCGGGGCCTTTCAGGCACCAAGGCCTGCGTGGGTAACGAAGTCGGGTCCGTCCTGCTCTGGAGTGTTCGCTTCCCTTTAAGGGTAGTATACTTGGAGGAGCAGGGGACTTAGCAAGTAGGGTTATAAGTAAGGGAACTCTAGTTATACCTACTTATTACCGTAACTAAGGTACTTTATCACCCTACTTACTACGTCCCATGACCCTCTAAGTAGTGCTCTTTAGTAAGTTGGATTCCGTTCAGAGGTTCAGGGAAGGATACTACTACCTATAGTCTTCATTGCAGTTCCTTTTTGGGCTAAACAATTTTTGTGATTAGGATCCTATAGGGATGGAGACTATAGGTAGGGAGTAGCTTACCCTAAGGGTCCATGTATCCAGATAAAATAAACTTTGGCCCGAAAGTACCTATATAGGGATTACTTTAAGGCTAATGTATATACCATATTAATTAACTGATATGAGTATATGGAGCCATTAGGGTTAAGGAAATGGCCGTTAATTTTATGATCTGCGTTCCGCCTGCTGCTTCGGTTTCGCTCCGCTTAGGGTTTCGCGGGCCTGCTACTGTCAACGACGGCGCGGAGGCCCCTTCTTTATATGGTCCTTAATAGTGGCTATTTGGAGTATATGAGAAGGCATAATAATTGGGGGGTCAGGTACGGCTTTAGGACCTAACTGTGAGGCCTTCGGCCGCTTGAAGCTTAACTGCAGGCCGCAATCAACCATCAAACCATCCGAAGGCACAACCCTGAATTTATACTAGTGCTCCCTGGCGCTCCAGCAAACCAAAAACAAATTCAAGTGCCGAACACGCTTGTTCAAAACGGATTCTGAAACAAGGAAGGCCTCCCCTATCTCACGGGAGGGTCCTTTAGGAAAGTATCCCGAAATAGGGCACCCCTAACTTCAAGACACTCCCTATGCATGCTTTCGAGAGAAAGAAAGGCATTCCCAAAACCCCAACAAACCAATTCCCAAAGATCCCTTTGAAAGCCTCTTTCTGCGTCGCCTTGCCCAAGACAGCTCCTTCCGTCCAGGACCTCCTGGACCAGCAACTCAGAAACCCCCCAAAAAAATACAGAGTTGTTTAGGGCTTTCAGATTTTCGAGTTCTGGGAAAGAAAGAGAACCCTAGCAGAAAATGTCTGCAAGATAGTCCCTTAACAGGGCTTATGCATCAGATCTTCTAAAGCAGGGTGTAGGGTATGGGGTCTAAGTCTGGGTCTCTAATAAGGAATCCATGTAGGGTTCTATATGGGCATTTTTGGGCCCAGCTTTATACGATTATATGCATATGTGCGCCGGGACTCTTAGGGTGATGCATGGGGATCACAGCAATCCTCAAGGCTTTGCATACGGTGCCTAAACCCTCGGCCTTAAACTCTAACCGTGCTGTGTTGTGGGCAGCCGCTTTGAACAGAGGAATCCTGAGCTTTGGGTGAAAATGGTTACGTCACAAGCAAGAAACCCGCCTCCATAAACATGGAATACCCAATAGATCCAATAAGTCAGAAAAGTAGAAAATCGTAATAATTTCACAAACGAAGAAATCTGTACATAATTCTTGGTTAAAATTCCAGGAAATAGCTAAAACTTTGGCCCAGGAATTTGTACAGAATTCTAGGAAATAGCTACGTTGAAATTTCTAGGAATCTGTACAGATTGGTGGGCCGCATTTGGGGTGAAATTTTCACGATTTATTGAAAATCCTAGCATTCGAACCGCCGGCGCCTGAGCCGAAGTTTGGTCGAAATTTCGACCAAACTTCGTCTGGTCTCCGGGCAGGCCGATCGAAGTTTGCAGGGCTCATCGGTCGAAGTTTGGTGGTGGGTTTAGGACTAGGACTTGCTAATTGCTACTGTGTGTGGCTATACCCTAAACCTTTGATGCTTATATATCGTGTAAAGACGAA
>BGNK01000040.1:314568-420481 GCA_003297005.1 Symbiodinium sp. clade A Y106 | reverse complement strand
TAAACCTTTGATGCTTATATATCGTGTAAAGACGAAAACGAGATTATACCGAAAACGCACACGAAAACAAACAGTTCGCTAGATATTGGCTACACAGGTATAGAAGAGAACTTGATTGTCTTGGTTTTGTGTTTCAACAAGCCAAAAAACTCAGTCGAAGTTTGCACCCCTCATCAAGCGAAGTTTGGTCGAAACTTCGACCCCGACCGGTTGTAATAATTTCACGATATCGGGATAATTTGGCGCCCAAAATTTTAACTATTTCCTGTGATTTTCCACCCATGCAAATCGTAGAATNAGCAAGAAATCTGTACATATTCCTGTCTTTTTCCCCTCGAGCTATTTTGTAATAATATCACGAAATAGTGATATTCTTACAAACTAATTTTTCTGACTTATTGGATCTATTGGGTAAGGATTTGGGCCTAACATTAAGGACCCGGCGCCTAAAATTCAGGACCGGGAGCTTAAATTACGGGTTTGGGCTTAAAATAAAGACTTGGAAAATTATGGACCCGGAGCTTAAAATTAAGGATTTGGGCCTAAAATTAAGGAGCCGGAGCTTAAAATTAAGGATTTGGGTTTAAAAAAAGGACCCGGAGCCTCAAATTAAGGACCCCGAGCTTTTCTTGCGGCCTAATGCTTCCTATGCTGCTGGCTTACGTTCGTTTTCGGTCGTGAGTCTGTGTGTCTGTCTGCTTGGCAAGTCTTCTGCTGGGCACGCCACATCACACGTCGGTCACAGTCACACAGGCCCTCAACTCTGTTCGCTGAGGAAGCTGGCATCGCGCATGGCTTCATGACCTTTTCATGGACAAACACAGCACTACATGCCAGCCGGGCCTGCCCACGTGTCGCCCTCCTCCTTGGTCGCGCGTCACACACACCTGCGGCGCAGATTCGCACAGCGGTGCCGGAAACACGACAGCCACAGCTCCTCAAACTCGAGAGACTTCTAGTGAAACAAAACACGCTGGCGAGAGGTATCATGAGACAACGAAGAGGAAAAAAGACTCTCGCACAGAAGCCCTACGCGACAAACGAAATGGCAGGAGCACGATGATGATGATGAACCCTTTCCAAACCTCGCGGCACCGGTTCCAGCGCACATATCGTCTCTTCGGCACTACCGCGCCGTCTCCGCGGTGCGATCTATTCAGGGCTTAAGGGGCTTGGAGCCGGTGTCGAGGCAGCCCTGTCTGCCTCACCCTAGAAAGGGGCCCTGCTCTGTTCCCCACCTAGCTCGTTCATATGCGTTTCACACTTTCCAATGTTTTTAGTTGAAACAACACACTCTGAACGTCGATGTACTCCACGACGGAATTTTGTAGTTCGAAAAATTGTGTCTCAACGTTACGACCCTTTGAAACGTCTTCTCGCAGGTTCGTGCTTCAATTCTGCCTGAACCCTTGCAGCTTCTTACCTGAACCCTCGCCTTGGCTTTCCCCTCAACCCCTTCTTCAGAGGGTTGTCTTTTACATACGCTGTCTCTACGTTCTCTGCACCGCAGCATCAAGTACCCGGGGCTCAAAATCAAGGACCCGGTGCTTAAAATTAAGGACCCGGGCCGAAAATCAAGGACCTGGGCTCAAAATTAAGGACCGGGTGCGTAAGAAAAAGACCCGAGCCGAAAATTGTGCTAAATCTTAAAACCTAAAATTAAGGATTTGGCACCGAATTAAGGACCCGGAACCTAAAATTAAGGATCCGGCACCGAAAATTAACGACTACAGTAGGACCCAAACTTCAATTTGTGAGCACGGTTCTTAACATTTTAAGTCCCAAACCGTCATTTTGAGTTTCAAATCTTAATTTTAAAGCACGGAGTTTCAATTTAAGTTCCAAACCTCGATTTCGTAGCCTTTCCAAGGTCATAAACTGGGTGGGTGGGTTGGGTGGCTCAGTGAACCTAGGCGCGCACCACACCACACGTCTTGCGTGGTGGGGCGCGCGGAACGTTTCACACACCCTAAACCCTAAACCCCTAAACCCTAGAGCCACCGCTCCTCCCCGAGGATGTCAGCGTCCTCGATGACTCGTGAACCGATCGCTACGGTCTGCGTGCAAGCCTTTGCGGGGCTACTTCAGGGTACTTCTTGTACAGTAGGCTTTTCTGATGAACCCCTTGTACATATACATATACATATGCATATACATATACATATACATATACATATACATATACATACACAAATACATATACATACACATATACATACACATATAAATACACATATAAATACACATATAAACATACAATAAACATATAAACATATATACATATATACATACATACATACATATATACATATATACATATATACATATATACATATATACATATATACATAAATACATAAATACATAAATACATAAATACATAAATACATATATGCATATATACATATATACATATATACATATATACATATATACATTTATACATATACATATACATATACATATATACATATATACATATATACATATATACATATATACACATATACACATATACACATATATATATATATATATGTATATGTATAATATATATATATATATATATGTGTGTGTATGTGTGCGTGTACACAAACAAGTATATCTATATATATATATGCGTCCACGCACACATATATATAATAAGAAGAAGAATATGGTAGTCCCAGATAAAGATTTGCCCACGGATCTATCGCCGACCGGCTTTAAACCGCACTGACCGAAGCCTAGGACCCCAAGCCGGCAAATGATGCCTACTTCAGGGTCTAAGCTCTATAAGAAATCCTAAGATTTATGACTTTGGTGCCTTTGATCCCCACAATTTCCCTTGACGACCCACAATAGCCCGATGACTCGCTCTCTGTCTCTCCCTCTCTCTCTCTCTATATATATATATCTGTCTATCTCTGTCTGATCGAGAAGGTCTAGCAGCGCCAGGCAACGCATGAGGCTCAGCCCCGCAAGCCCCTCACGAAACCCGATGACCTTCCAGAGTACGTTTTTGTTAAAAGCACAACATCCTGCACGCTAAATCCCGAGCTCAGGACATCCTGGGTTCCTGTAAGGTCAGGCACTAGTGTGTTGCGGGCTCATGGTCACTGCACCTTTAGTGCAGACCCTAAATCCCAGGAAGAAGATGAGCCAAGCAGCTAGCTCAGACCACTTCGTCTCGACCTCGATAGCCTGAAACGTTAGTCGCAACCGCGGGCTTTCTGTCGCCATCAGGGGTTTCATATTGTTGCCTGTTTTCCAGGGTTCCCAGGGTTGCTAGGTCAACAGAGTGTCCAAGAAGGGCTTTACGCTTCGGGGTCTGAGGGCTTGAGGATGCAACAGGCAGTATATGGGATCGATATTAATGGATCGACCGATACACTATAGAAACTACCTATACTGAACTTAGACCCTTAGCAAAACAAGTATTTTAGCTGTTTCTGCAAAAATATATAAACCAAGAACTTGTGCTCCTGCCGGGTCCGAGATTGAGGGCTTCTTGCAGGCGTCGGGCCAGGAATCTCAGCTTTCGGGCGGTTGGGGATTTGTTGGGTTTTGGGTGTGTGCGGATGTGGACAATGAGGCCCAAACTCCATAAGCCCTGCAACCAATTCAACAAACTCACATGTCGGGCTCAGCTTTGGATGTATGTTGGATGCCGCAGGTCTCGGAAGGCACAACACCCCTAAACTCTAGACCTCTGCAGTGATGACTCTACCCTACACCCTATATTTTAATTAGAGTAGGGTGTTGGGGCCGATTATACCATAAGAAAAAAAGGAACCCCCGAAACAAGTATTGGTTCTTTAGGCTCCTATATTACCCCCCCCCCCCCCCCCCCCCCCCCCCATAATACCCCTTATCGTAACCCTTCTAGGACCCTGTTTAAAAACCCTTTAAAGGAACCCTATATGGCCATTTATTACCTACACCCTACACCGTTCAAGACCTCTCTTCTTCAACAACCGGGCCCCAACAAGTTCAAACTTTCTAAGATAGAGCTAACATATAAGGCCAAAAAGTCTAAAGTTCCCCCGGTTCACTATCTAAGAGTAAACCCTAAACCCTAAACCCTTGGGCGCAGCCTCTTTGAGCTGCCGCCCCGTCCAGGATGCTTCGCATCGGACGGAGCAGAGGGGTCCGGCAAGGCCTCGGATGGGTTTAGGGTTTAGGGTTAGGGTTCAGGGTTTAGGGTTTAGGGTTTGCCGTAGAGTGGCGCATAAGCGGAAGTATTTTGCGACAGTGTAATTTCGAGTGCGTAGTGTTTTGACGATTGGCCGTTGGAGCCTGATTGTGGATGGCTCTTTCTTTTAACTCTCCCACCCCACGCCAGCTAAGGCGGCCAGACCACCCAAACCTATTCTTTTTAGGGTTTAGCACCTAAACTCATTCCAAGCTTCTCTTTATTTCTTCAACCGTTTTGACAATACTGGTCCCTGCTACCGCCCCCATGGCTGTGGAGAGGCGGGCAGGCGTATTGGGTCGCTCTGCGCCATCGAGGTGTTTAGGGTTGGGGTTTAGGGTTTAGGGTTTAGGATGGTTTAGGGTTAGGGTTTAGGGTTTTAGTGTTTAGGGGGGGGGGGGGGGGGGGGGTTTGGTCCTTGCTTTTCCTGGTTTATCCGTGTTCTTTTTGAAGATATCAGGCGAATTTCGTTTGGCCCCGCAAACCCTCTCACTCCTACAGCACGGCCACCGGCAACTAAAGCGGTCTTAGGGTCTAGGGTTTTTTGTTAGTTATAGTGTATCTTAGGGGTCTTTTGTTTGTCTGCTTGTTTTGGAGGTGGGGGGCCTCGAGAGAAAGCGCTTTGGGGTATGGGTTTAGGTTTGCATGTTAGAGTATATTTTGAGCACTTCCTCTTTTGGGCGCGGGCCTCAATGTATTAGGGGCTAACTTCCCCGAAACCCTAGGACCACCCCCGCATCACTCCGAGCAGCTGCTGATATGTAGCAGGATCGACATGGCCGAAGCAGCGTGGACCGCGAGATGCAACCGATCAAGAGCAAGTACGACGAGTCCAGGGTTCAGGGCCGAAGGATGTAAGCATAAATGCTGCAAAGGCCAGGTCGGAAAAGTATGGTGCTGGCGCGATGGCAAAACCAAACACAGCACCATTGCCGGACCCTCAACCCCTAGATAACCACTGACAGAAGCCTGCAACACCAAAATCTGTGCGCCCGCAGTCCCGCGAATATGTCCTCCATACGCAAAAAAGCATCAAATCCATCGTCAAGTATGCGCAAGAATTTTCAAGCCTTCCCACCTAGTCAGTGTAGGGTTTCAGGACTCGGAGTTCAGGGTATATATACTTGCTGACGGACTTGTACCAGGCGAATGTCATGTTTTAAAAGTTTCATCAAATAAAGGACCCCGATGTAGAGACTGAGCGATGGCATTTCTTGTACAAGAGACCGAACGAAGGTAACCCCGAATTTTCAGAAGCCCCGTTTTGTGGTAATGGCCCAATAAACGTGGGAGGTTTCTGGTTTCTGGACTCGGGTCGTCATCGTGATCAACGCTGTTACTTTGGGACTTCGCTGTCAGGATTCCCGAACTATTACGGGAGTCCTCTCGCAATCATAGAAGAGCGATCTAGATATCTAGGGTCAACAAGTGTCTCCTTCATGTAGCAAAGTAGAAAATCCAAGCATCGTTTATTCGTAAACACCGAAGGCCCGGCACATTAGGCGTAATGCCCTGGCCCTACTTAGTTGCTGAGTTCATAAGCCCCCAAAAGTGTACACTTTCAGTTCTATAGTAGGTAATATTATCCCAAAAAGTGTAAAGTGTATCCACTCAGCTACTATGCCTATATGCCCTCCACATATAGATCGTCGGCGATTTGTTCTGGACGCCAACAGTTTGTAGACTAGAAACCTTTTGTGGTTGTTCGGCCATTGTCATACTTACTGTTCGGGGTTCACGTAGGGTGTTGGCAGGGCCATTGACTCTCAACCTGGGATGAGCACAGATATCCGCGTCCACTCCTGGAGGAGAGGGTCATGATCTGAAAAGCAGGGAACTGAAGGCCACCACGAAAGGATGTTTGAAGTTATAGCTAATTATAAGCACTAAACTTGAACTCCAAAGCCATGTTTCTGTACAGACACTGAACGGGGACGAGCTGCCTCAACTCTGGCTCCTCTTGTCTGGTCTGAATCTTGTAGGACAATCACCACGAACCGACATACTTCACGGGTAGAAGACGCTTCAAAAACCTCTGGGTATACAAATCCTTCCAGATGACAAAAGGTACAACAAACCTCGTCGCCGATGAGTTCTAGTTCCGCAAGCAATTAAATTAAGAAAGACGGCCCATGTTCAACAGTCGCGACAACCCGTCTGAACAGTGCTCGAATGTGCTCGAACTGTGTTGTACAGGACAAGTACAGGATCTGCACGCCATTAAATGTCGATGTTTCCGATAGTGTGGCATGATCATAATACATCAGGTCAAGGTTTGTCTTAGCTCGACTGCCTCGCGCAGCCTTCAACAAAGTCGAGGCCCCCAATGCAATTTGCCTAAACGCATCCTGGAATGAGCCACGTTTTGAAATGTCCTCAGGTCTTAAAGTTTCCTATCGAAAGTTCTATAACAGCTTGAAGGCCTGCAGAGGTGGCAAAACAGTACCCGTAGGGTGCCTTCATACCATAAAACCCTGAGATCTTATACATCGGAACCCTACAAAACCTGTTGAACAAAACATGCGCCCCTTATAGTACGAAGACCTGTGGTAAAAGCCTGTTTCAGATATTGCGGCACCATCTTACCCCATATTACGAGGACTTGAAAAAACATGGCAAACACAAGTAATACAGGGGCTTTGATGACTAGAATAGAGTTTTGGGGTACCTTATCTTATCTTAGACTATCCGATACTAGCCTGTAGTCATTTTTTTACAACTCTATACTCTGGTTGTAGCAAGGAACCAAAACGAATACTGTCGGTGATCCTGCAAGCTTCTATGGGAGTTTCCGAACATAGGGGATGTCCCCCACTAAAACCTCCTGCGACGGGGGCTGATGACGTTTACGGAAGCTCCCTGAGATGCTGGGCCGGGAAAGGGTGGAGGCCGCAGCTCAAGCTGCAGGTCGAACCCTACCTACCTACCTACTATCGTTCCCTTCATAGTAGGATCCTTATTATAAGCACCCGAAAATAAGGTACACCCCCCAATTTTCGGAAACTCCTATAATACATCTGCCTGACCACCCAATTATACTATATTCATTACAAGGAACTCCCAAAATAGTTTAGGTCATTATCTAGGCCCCTATACTATACCCGTGAAGAAGCCCTTATAGTAGCCTTTGTAGACCCCTTTCAAGGCACCCTATTATTTAGGCCCCTATAGTACCGGATAGATCAGAATCGACCCGGCGCCTCTAGCCGAGAACTGGGCCGAGGTTCCGGTGGCAGGGCCGGGGCCTGGGAAATGAAGAGGACTGATAGGGCTTAATGTAAAAATCATACAGTACAATATAGTATAAAGCAGTATAATGTAGTATACTAACATATCATACCATAAAAGATATCAGACGATATGATATGATAGGGGCAGGTTTTTAATCGTACACTGTTTCGGATGTTTAACAATGAGGTCTTGTAGCAAATTTTGTAAGGTCTTATAAGGGTTGAACGAAGTACTTGCCTGGTGATATACGGCTTTGGGGGGTTGCAGGCTCTAGGATTTGGGCATGGTTCTCTTTCTCTCTGCCGTGCCATCATCAAGAGGGTGCTTTAGTAGATTGGGGGCTTAGGGCTTCATGAGGTTTAGCTGTACAGGGCTTCAGGGCTATGGTTTCGGGCACTTACGCTTTGAGGCCGGGGAGACAGGTGCAACGATCAGGAAATTGAAACAAGGTGCTGCTACGTGTTCATAAAGGTTGTGAGGCTGCTGCAAGATCGTGCCAGATCCCTTGTGGAGCTTGTGAAACCCTCGTCAAGGACTGGAGAAAGCGGATCTTCCCCTCATGCTGCCTCCTCCACTTGTGGCAGGGGCCGGCTATCGCTGCGGGCCACCTGAGACCCACTGTTGGCGGGTCAGTTATGTTCGGACACCACAGCAAAAACGAGGGTTAGAAAGGGTTAGTAGGTCAAGGCCGTCTGTTGACGGTACCGAGTTTCCAGTCAAGAGATACAGCTGGAGCACTTCAACATGCACCTCCAACTTAGGGCGGGGCTCCTATGAGTTGCCCTGGAAATATCGGGTCTAGGCGGTTTAGGCGCCCTGCGTAAGGTGAGGTTCCCCAGATTTACGATGCCAGGACTACGCCGGGTTTATTATAAGGAGACCCCAAGATAAAAAAATATCATAAGGACATAGACTACAGCCGGGGGCCCAACCAGCCTCGAAATTTGAGGTCGTCCTCAAGACTTGCATCCCAGCAAGCACCCCGAGACCCAAAGCTACCGGCAACGAAAACTCCCGCTCAATGTAGTGATTTAGGTATGCATGTGGTCAGGGGATGGGACCGAAGCTTGCTTGAGCTTCCCCCTCGACCACCACCCTCTGGCCAAAACCGCTAGCAAGGTTGCTGTGCTGCAGAGATTTACCCTTCAACCCCAACTTCAACCCTTTACCCCCTAAATCCTGGATCGCGGCTTCTGAGGTTGGAAACTGTAGACGATACCGGCACTAGTCACTAATAATCCTTATTCCGATATTTCTGTCTCGTTTTTCGCAGAAACCTGCAGGGCACTGGGGACGAAACCAGCAGCATCATTTCCAGGCCATGCCTCTGTCCTGCGCCTTGTGTTGAAGCGCCTGCAGAGGAAAGCTTTTTACAAGGTTTATGAGCTTGAGCGTTAGGGCTTGCGTTTAGGGCTTAGGGCTTACCTGGACCCCCAATTCAGGTAGAATATTGCCTGTTATAGGTATTGGGCCATGATTTCATCTACTTTTGAGGGTTGAGTAACCTACCTTCGCGGGGCTCCTTAGTATGATTTCCTTATATAAGTCCTTAAAAAGGTAGGCTATTTGGGCTTAAAAGGCAAGGCTTCGGGTTCATTGTGTTTTGTTGCGTCTTGGGCCCCGAGATCCCTCGTCAACGTGGACCTTGTACAGGTAAGAGCCGAAGCAAGGCCCTACTATAGGGGCCTTCATTGGTATAAGAAAAAATTCCTCAGGGTTCCTTCTTATAGCTACACTATTTTTCGAAACCCTAAGGAACAGGATTCGTAATTCTTCAGGCCTCTATATTCGGCAAAAGGCAAGCTGCCACAAAACCAACAAGGCGGTCCCAACGAGTTGTGTGGGCTTTGGTACCCTGGGCATATTGCCGCAGGGGATCCGGAGCAGCATACAGTAGCGGTACTGACTGTAGAGACTCACCAGCGCATGGCCTGAGGTGAATATACTACCTGACTGCTGCATGTCTTATAACTGAGTCGATTGAACTTAAGACTACGACCCAAAAGACATAGGATCTGGTTTAAGGAAAAGATAATGAACAAAGCGAAAGATACTGTCGCAACTGTATCTTCGGGGCTCTTCCAGTCGACCCTGAATCCCGAATGCACCTGGCTTTTGCCGGAGGATGGAGATGAGCTCTGTAGCCTCCCAAAACGTGGAATGCTTGGGTGCATAGGCTTCCGTGCTCTGAACTACCCGGACCGGCAATAGCAAGCGTTTTGAGGGTAAAAATGCTGAAACAATCCCTCGTGCCCACCACGTCTAGGGCCTGGGGTTTAAGGGTCATGGGAAATGGAGTCTCGTGAAATCCTGAATCCGCAGCTTCGCATGGAGCACCGAGGTGCCAATCCTGCAGGCTGATCGAAACCAGTTTTGCCTCTCCCCAAGCATCCATGCAGGCAGTATATTAAGACTTTGGCCCGTTTTCGCCGCAGGTAACAGAAAAGCACACTATAAAGGCGTAACAAACGACCGGATGCCTGGCGAGTAAGTCAAGCTTGACAGTGAACTTGCAAGCTAACCGGGCACTAAGCCAGCACAAGCTACAGCTCGAGTGTTTAACCCGACAGACTAAAAGCCGCTCCACAAGAGAAACCTAGACTACGAAACCGACAAGCAGTAGCAAAGCCATGTCGTCTGCGCACCGACATATACCCTAAACCGACACACTAACTAAGCTACAAACTTTCATAGAGTCATCCCGCTGGCCTAAAGCCAAACGCCCTTATCCCAAGCCTAAACCCGACATGCCAAAGCTTAACACAACTAACGGAACCGCACAGAATGCTAAACCAAGAAACTCAAAACTAATACTCGTCAAACCTCTACGCCCTGCCATATCCCCCTATAATCCCACATATAACCCCAAAGCTCCACAAGTACTACCCAAGCCGTCCGGCCTCGCTATCGCGTGAAATGCTCACAGCCGCAGACACGACTTCTGCTCGGAGGCGTTCCTGGCAGCCTAAACCCTACCTGGACCCTAAAGAACCTACCTTTTTGGGGTTTCGTATTATGGTTTCCTTGTAATAAGTTCTTAAAAAGGGAGGTTCTTTAGGGTCCAGGTAAACCCTAAACCCTGAATTGTGGGTCTTGCGGCTTCAGCATTCTCTGCGGGTGTTTGGGGGTCTTTCGTTCAATGTTGACGGTTCTTGAGTTTACCTGTAGCCGGTAATATCCTACCATTGGAAGGAGTTTTAGACAGAAACACCTAATAGGTATAGGTTTTGGGGACTACTGATAGAGTTTGGTGCTCAGGGTCGTGGATCCTCGAATCGGAATATGGCTGTAGAGGGAACCGGGCCGATTGGAGGTTTTGGAGGTTTGGGATCCGAAATGTGGACCCTGACAATCAAAACAGGGTTCTGTAAAGGGGTCTTCAACGAGTACTACAGCACCGATTGATGGCTTTGGGGGTTGGCCGTGCAGCCTTGCATTCTCTTAGGCTCGAAGCCTTAGGGAAAGCTTTGGGCTTGCGATTCGCTGGGCTCGTTCCCGGGGGAATTTGAAGCCAAGCTTTACAAGGTGCTAGACTCGAATTTCTGTTGAGGGAATATGACCTCAACCCCGAACACCGTCCATACCATACCCTTTTTGGCACAGACTTGTACATGCCGGCCATACCATAGCCTAAACCCTAAACCGCCCATACCACACCCCCTCTACACCCGTCCGAGCTCTTTGGCTCTGAGTCGTTTCCCCCAGCAAGGCCCCAAATCCAGCCTCCCTCATAGAAATCCTTCGCTGTCGGCTTATCCTAGGGGAGCTAAAGGCTAAGCCTTCGGGCTTATATAGCGACCATAGTACCCCAAAAGAATGTTAAGGCTAACCTACTCTACTACTCAGAAATCTGGCCGAACCTCTGGCGGAAGCACCCGGGCCTCGTAGACATCGCCTTCGCCTTCGATCTGGCCGGGCTCTGCAGCCTCCGCAGGCCTTCGCAACCGAAAGGCGCTTCCGGACGGACCTTTGGGCCTACCATGGACCAATGGTGAAAGTGGTTTTGAGATGTTTTGGGGACCAGGACCATATATAATACTGGGATCCCGACTGCGGCACTTGCAATCGAAGGCAAGCGAGGGTCATAATCGGGGTCTACACTACAAGTGGGGCTAATCTGGTGCGGGTTTCACCTCGATGCTTAATGTAGACCCCTGATTAATCAAACGATTCTGGGGGCTCTTCTCGACGATGGGGTCCCTCCAAGCTTGTTGCGATGTTCTGGCTGGGAAAGGGTCGTAAAGAAACGCTTGTACGAGATACCTTAGTAGATACCCTTACAGCTTATGCACAAAAACACAGAGGTGAAACACTCCAGAAACGAAGCTTCTCTAAACCTTACAACCCCTGGGCCTGACACAAATAGAGCCTGAACCCTAAACCCAGGTACTAGACGTGCTCTTTCTTAGAGAAGACAGCCTGAGCCCCTCGCCCTAAAGGTTTCTTGAAGGGACCTGGAGCTTCTTGGTGTTTCTTCTCTCTTAGGGGCCGAAATATCCTAGCCCAAAAAGGTTAGGGTTTAGGGTTTCGGGTTTAGGGTTTAACCTTTGGATGTTATAGTAACCCCCAAAAGGTTAAATGTTACCTACTCAGCTGCTATAAGCTTTTAGTGCATCCAACATCAGAAGGCCTTGGGGCAGGCGTTGAAAGTCGCGGAAGGACCTTGGCGTGGATCACTAATCACTAAGCCCTTCGAATGCTGAACTACTGCAAGTGAAAAACTTCAAACCCAAAAACCCTGAAGGGTTTATGGTGTAGAGGGTTTAAAGGATATATAGACAGCGAAAGCCTCAACCCTAGACCATCCAAACCCCTACAGAGAAGAGGTTTGAAAATTCACAGGCAAGGGAATTGAGAGTTGCGGCTTGGACTCTGATTCCCTGTCCGACCCATTTCCAAAACAAGTCCAAACAAGAACGGAACCGACAACACGGCAAAGGTCGGCATAACTCAGGGGCCGCAAGACTTGGGATAGGGGTTTTGGGGAGTGCTTTCACCGTAAACCCTAAACTCTCATCTTTTGTACGCAGACAACGTCATATTACATTCATACCTCTGTCATATCCTTCAGAACTCATACCAGCAATTTGGTCCTGGTTGGTCGTGGACCTCTTTCCCAACCAACCCAGAGTTCAGGGGCGGATACTTCTTCTCTAAACCCTCAGCCCTAACCGGATTTAAAAAAAAAAAACATAAACCCCTAAACTCTCCTGGCCTTTGGGATCTAGCGAGGGTTTACCCCTAAGCTCAGTGCCCTAAACCACGGAAGCTTTTTAGTCTGCTCCTTTGCCGCCGGATCTTGGCAAGCTCCGTCTGGTTCGTAAGGCCTTCCAATGTTGACCCCTGTTCCCTGCTGATCCTAAAACAGAACCCTCCAAATACTTCCAATTACGAATCTTTTCCATGGGTATTTGTTGCAAGAAAAGGCTCTCAGGCTCTCAGGGTGATGTAGGTCAACCCGGCAAGATATAATCGAAATCCAGCACTCCACAGCGAGAGCAAACATTCTAAATCCAAAATCTGTAGAACACTAGCCTTTGATGGGTGTTGGGCCATGATTTACCTTCTTTGGGGTGCTTAGATCTCGGTAATTCTTCAGAAATTCAAAAGCGCCTAGGGCTGCTTTCGGATCAACCGGCTGAGGCCTTTCGGGTCTGGAAGGAGGGGGGAGGCCGTAGGGTTTATAGGGTTTAGGGTTTATAGGGAACCTTCTTCTGACTACTGACTGAGTGACTCTGAACTCGAGTCTGGCCAGAGCACGGCCTAAACCCTAAACCGTTTAGTTACAGGGCTTGCGGGGTTTGGGGCTTTCGGGTTGCCGGTGGTTGCTTCTTTCTGAACTCAGCGAGTTAGCATCGAAGACTGCAATGCAAGTCTAAACACCAAACTCCGCAAGCTCCACGCTGCAAACGACTGGTGACCCCACTGAAGTCGAAGTTGTAGCCTACGCAAGCATAAGAAGCCTCATGACATGCGTGCGCACATATAACATTTACATAGGATCTAGGGTTGGAGTGGATTGGAGCTATATCCATTGCGTCGTTTCGGCTTAGGCTTCAGCGGTTGATGACAAATAGTCAGTTTAAGGGTTACTCAGAGCTTGAAGAGCATGTGTTGAGTCACTGGCAAGAGATGAACCAAAACTCAATGCAATGCCTGTGTTGGCTGACTTGCTTCTGCAAGATAACAAAGGACCCTACGTATAAAACAAGCCTTTCAGATTTCCTAGCGAGGAATCGCATTACATCGAGCAAAACGCAGATTCCGGCCTTCGATAAGTCTCCACGGCACTTGTGCCCACGTAGCCTCACGCATGGCGACATCTGTCCGCAGTACTGCTTGGGTTTCACCTGTACAGGCTTTTCTGCTCGGGAGTTCATTTCAGAAATATAGTTTGGGACCCCTTTCGACTCGCACACTTGCTAGACGCAGGCACGGCTTCATGAGGTCTGTAACCCAATTAACGGTCTAGGGTTTATAGGGCTAGTACATCACGAGCTGCATCTCCGGATGCTCAGTACATGGGGCAGTCTGCTGACAGCTCTACCGAGGATCCAGGACGCGTGTCACGTGTCCTCTGTCCCGGCCGCGCCAACCTACGGCGTATCCCACCTGCTGTGGCCTCCGGGGAGCAAGAGTGATATTCCCTCGATGGCCGCAAGTCGCCCCTAGACTTGGAAGAGTTTCGATGCACAGACGCGCATCCGGACAAGGACGCTTTTCAGATTAATTGTGGCTTCGGAATTGGATTTGGGCTTT
This sequence comes from Symbiodinium sp. clade A Y106, assembly GCA_003297005.1. Classification (NCBI taxonomy): domain Eukaryota; class Dinophyceae; order Suessiales; family Symbiodiniaceae; genus Symbiodinium; species Symbiodinium sp. clade A. Next base: position 406,317 of record BGNK01000040.1, on the reverse strand, counting down.
TTGCTATCTGGACTGTTGCCAGAGAGAAGAAGGCAGGATCCCCGTACCGTAGATCAGAAAAGAGCCTCGGCAAAACCTCGGCACTATGCCATTATGATGATTCTAGGCATGTTGTTCTTCAGTAAAAGCCAAAGGGCAAGTCTGAAGTCCTTGAACTGCACCCTGTTTCGGATCTTAAGGCCATGCGCTTGAATTTTCTCCCAAGATTTCAGATAGCTTCCCCCCGGGGCCCTGGTGCCTTAGCTTCCTCTCTCTGTCTCGTTCGTTAGCAAAACATCTGTACCCCGATGTTTTTGGCTACCGGGCTCAAGTCTAGCCAGACCACGACCAAAAAAAACCCAACCCTGAACCAGAACAAGAACAAAGCTCTGAAACGCCAAAACCGAAAACCGCCAGAAAACAAAACAGCTGACACCAGATTCTTTCGCCGAGTTTCCCGAGCCGCCCCGGTGCCACGCTTCGCTGCCACAGCATCCTCTCATGGGTATCGGAGGTCCCTTTCTTGGTTCCTAAAGGGGATCTATAAGGGTTTCCACAGTTTTTCTATAAGGATACTATAAGCTATACGGGTAGTTCTCCAAAATTAGGGTGCCTTTTAGGGTCCTTTCCAGAAGAGTGCCGCAGTGTACTGTTTTGGGGACCTGCCTCTCACGGCCGTAGTATCCTAAACCGTACTCTGGGACCCTGCACCTTGATGCCCTAAGCCCAAGTTGGTGATGTAAGGCGGCTTGGCGGGCCAGGGGTTCGGGACTTTGCCCATTGCTGAAAGGGTTTAGGGTTTAGGGTGATGTGAGACGTCTTGGCGGGCCAGTGGCCTGGGGTGGGTTGTTGGTGTTAGCGCCCAGCCCGCTGACCTCCAACCACAAACCGAGATCTCAAACCCACAAGTTGTAATCATACACCCTAAACACAACAATGATCAAGTAGTGACTTGTCAGACCCTGGCTGAGGCCCGTGAAGGAATTCCGAGGATGGGAACTGTGCGAGTCCTATCCAATCCCAAACTCGGGAGTTTGTAAATGTAAAACCCGCAATCAGAACTTGTCGTCACTCTCTCGAATCTCTGAACCGTAACCATTACGTAAGCCTTAGGCCCCATACAACGCCCAAGCAGCCCATAACCCTCGCGAATCCCTGAAACGAGTATCCAGTATCCTTTTAAAGGGAAACCTTGTTATAGAAAGCCGTAGAGGACACCCATAAAAGAAAGTCTCTTGCATCCCTTAGAATTTTGGCTTACAGGGGACCCTTATGGATCCCTTCTTGTAAGGAACCCCCAACAAGAACTCCAAATCTGCGAAGGTCCAGCCAGCACTCGCCGTAGACCTCAGAGAGCTCGCCGAAGAAATCCAGCGCCTCGGAGCAGGAAAAACAATCAGGATAGGGTTCCTTTACAAGTTTCTTTTAAAATGGTTCAATAAATGCTACTGCTACTATATCTACAAGTGTTTCCGAAATTGAGTGGCCTCTGCGAATCTGCTGCGAGATACTGCTGCTAGTTGTCGGCGTTGTCGGCTGCTGCGGCTGCCGCTGATACAACGACAACGACGACTACTACTGCACCAGTACTTCTACTGCTACCACCACCACCACCACCACCACCACTGCAGTGACAATGAACATCTGACTCGAGGCCGGCTCCCCAGCTGCAAGACACAAGAGGCCTCGCATGAAATCTGGATGGGTCGGGCAGGGCGAATGCCAGAGCAAAGTGCTCCCCGCGCACGCCATGCAGAAACATTGCCCAGCAGGTCCGCAAATACACGGCTTTAGGGCTGAGCTGGGCGAACGAGCAACAATCGTGGCAGAATCAGGCTGAATGTGCAGCCCAAGCAGCAGGATGCCACCACATTCCTCCAACAGGCACTGGGCCTGTGGGTGGTGTACAGGCCTATTCAGGCACTTCGTGCGCATGTGTGCATGTGCACATATTACATATCAGGTCACGAATCACATCCGACCAGAGTCATCCCGAGACACATCGGAAGCACCCTGAACCCTAAACCCAGAGGTGTTCGGCTTTCGAGGCCCGCTTGGGCATTGTCCCCCCAACACCGTGAAGCCCTTGCCTGGCCGGCCCAGAATGAACCTGGAAGCTCGCAGGTTACGTCATGGAGCCTTGAGGTTTAGGAGCCTTGGGCTCAGGGCTGAGGGTGCCGATTCTCTGGAGAAATGATGCAAGGCTCAGGGCTTGTAATGTCGTTTCGAGGAGGCATATTACCACAAACTCACATAGATCGTATGCTGTTTCAGTTATGTCTCCCCGACAATAAGGTGCTACAGTCTAGGAAAGCTTTAGGGGTTTCGGCTTCGAACTCAAGAAGGCAAAGTTACCACGCAGCGACAGATCCTGCTGCCAAGGGCGAGGGGCACATCGTACTGCAGCCGGTCGAAGTGGGCAACCACCTGCTCTAAGTTCTAGACCTCATAGGCTATTTGGCTATTTGGCTGCCTTGCCATAAGCAAAAATGATCTGCAATTCACCCCGCCGGCGGGCCCTAGACGCTACGAGCTTTGAACCAAGGCACTCAAACCCTACTTGCCCCAAGCCCTATAAACCCTACGTAGTATACATACATCCTGAAGCAGCAGAAAACAGCGGGTACCTCTGGAAAGCCTTGTGTGGCACATGGCCCGCGACGCCAAAGATCGGAGACCTCCTGTGGACTCTGAAGGCTTTGAGGACAAGAGCTCAGGGTTTAACTAGAGTCCAAGGTATCAGGGTTCTCGGCTTCCGTCTTAATTATAAGTTAATGTAAGGATACATCCAGATAAAGTTCATGCAGCTTCGATTCGTTTGCGGTGCACGGTCTACAAGTTGTGATTTAAACATGCACAGCCTGTGCAATGTCTTGAAGGAGCATGCCAGTGATTCTTCATGGCTTCTTGCGCCTTCACAAGCTCCAGGAACGCACGAGCCGCCAACAAGTGCCCCCTTGTTTTGCAGGGTTCTTGGCATGTACAGTTTAATCCTAAACTCCAAATCCGCGAGAAAATCCAAACCCTTTGATCCTGCCAACCCCGCCCGATCCAACCTTAGAGGGTTCGGGCTTTAGGGGCTTCATGGTGAAGGGTTTTTGGGTTTTTGGGTTCGGGGTTCAGGGTACGGGGCTCAGGAATCTGAAGGTTTGGCTTGAAAAGGGGTGGGGGGGGGGGTCATGTTCAAAGTGCTGCGTACCAAAACCAGAGGCTCATCCCGCGGTAGGACCTAAAGCTACCATTCACGGGGTGCAGGGATGAGGGCATAGGGTCTAGGAGTCTAGGATTTGGGGGTCTCAGATTTTCTCGTTACAGCCTTTCAGTGCTTCTCAGGAGTTTACTTTGGGTTCTGGACTTTCTATTTCCAGGCCAGCTGCGAAGATCACCATTGCCACCCGCCCGGCACGCAGGGTTGCATCTGCGCCGCGCACGACGCAAGGCTCCTTAGGCAGATATGTTCTCTTTAAGGGTCCATGAGTACCCGCATAGCAGCAAGAAGGGTCTTGTCTTCGAAATCTTGCTGTCCTCCTACGGTCCTTGGGATCCCCCAGATTGCAGAGCCAGGCCGAACAAGCACGAGAAATACAAAGATCCAAGCACATACATGCCCGTAGAGAACCACAACCATAAATGCAAGCAAGCCAGCAAGCAAGCAAACAAAAACCCACACACAAAGGAAACAAACAAAACAATCTAACAATAGTCTTCTGTGCAGATATATGTGTGTGTGTGACTTCTATGTGTGATGAGACTGTCTTGGCTTCGTGTCGAAAAGCCTCGCATCGTTGCACTGTTGTGTGCCGATCCTCGGCTCACACTGTATACACCCTAATCCGTACAAAAGCCCCAAAGAAGACACACACCCATCGCGGGGACAAATCTATCAAACCCACAGTGCTGCTTTCATGGGAATACACGAACAGAGTTCGGTGTGGTCTCATTGCTTTTTCCTGACTTCACTCATTGCATTCTTGGTGTTCTTAGGCAGGGGTGAGCCTAAAATACCCGTGCAGCCAGGCGTCTTGCCCATCCACATCCACCTGCCGTTCACAACAAGACACCGCAAAACATGGGCCCCGAGCAACTATACACCTTGAACCGGCACAAACTCAAAACCCTGCAGTATCTGCCCCCGTTTCGCCTGAATACTACCCCTCAACCCTAAACCCGAAAACCGCAGCTCCTACAACCGGTCATGCCTTCAGAATGTCAATGGCTCCACGACCGTCCTGAGGGCTTCGCTTTAGGATTTAGGACTTGGGCTTGAGGACTTAATCCTATTCTTGATGCATCATGGGACTCAAAGGCCTAGGGTTATCAGTAAATTATCCAATAAGGCGCTTCTACTTACCGCCACAAGTTGCGGATCTTATGGCCGGGACAAGCCTGGCGAGGTGACTGGTCAAGAACACCACCGTTTACGGTTTACGGCTTGGGGCTTATGGGGTTTAGAAGCCAAGGTCGTCTCCGTGGGGCAGAAGCGACATTAAAGTCGGCGGCTACATGTAACCTGAATAGTAGGATCCTTATTATAAGGACCCCAAATAACATAAACAGACTCTCAAATTGTAGCTCTGTTGAGGATTCGTCTTGGACTCTCAATGGCCTCACAAAGAAACAACATCCCATGTCCTCAGCCAGTTCTCCTTCATTCTATGCTCCCGCTGCTAAACCATGTAACCCTCAAGCCCCACAGCGTCCACACCCCAATACCTGAGCCAGCAACAACCCTGAATCTTCGGACTCGGAAAATCCCAAGGGCGAGGAGGGTGTCGAGGGTCACCAGCTCTTCCGTGAACCGCTGCGGTTGATCGGGCTCCTGCGGGGGGGGGGGGAGAGTTTTTGTTTTGGATGATGGTGGTGCAAATTTCAGGTATTGAGTTAAGGCTTTGGGAGTTCTGGTGTGTCCCGATGCGGAGGCTTATCTTAACCTCCAAGAACCTACCCCTGGCACTCTGGATCCGGATCTCTTGTGCATAGACCGTGCTTGCAGCAGGATGGCCCGTGCGGGCCGCTGCCAAAGCCCTACAGCTGGAAAGTGCTTAGGTGAACATCCCAGATCTTAACCTTACATTCGCCATTCTCAAAACTAATCACCGCTATTTCTAACCCTATACAGTCTTGAATGTGTTTCCTTTTCCGTTACATGTATGGCAAAGATATACCAGGATCTTGTAACAAGAGATTTGTAACCAAGACCAGGAGTATCTACGATGGAGACTGCAGGTTGCTGTTGAGGTACAGTAGGCCAAGGCCTGTACGCTGTACTTCTCCACATGTACCAAGCCTAAAAGAGCTCGGCCCAAATGATTGCGAGATTTTATTTTGGATGGATATTTGCATTGATATGAAGGAGGTTTGCTGCGTCGGGGTTCAAGAACTGACCTTGTGTCAGCATGAAGGGTGTTGTGTAGACCTACTGGCGATGCAACACAACATCCAGACTTGGAACCACGAATGCTGGAGGTCCTCGGTGGTCTTCAGTTTAACCTTTGTTGTGTTTTTGGAGTCGCTCCCCTATCTTGAGCTCCTGTTAGTTTAATTAACGTTTAGGAGGCGGGGCTTGGTTCTACATTCTACACGAAACTTGAACCGTCGGGGCTGCCGAAGCTAAGCTGATGTCTGGTGGGCAGGTTGGACGAAACCCTCGTAAGTTACAAAGGAAAAAGAGCCCGTGAACGCCGGAAGCCGTCTAAGTCCCGACACTCCAACGATCTGAAGCAAGGGCCGAAGCACGTGGGGCGGATTTTTTGTATTGCCAAGTCTTCTGCAAAGTCCCATCACAGGCTCCACGATGCTACGGACATCGCGGAGCGTTTTGATCTCAGACATGCCTTCGCCAGGCTGTCAACAAGCCTTCTTTGCCAACTGGCTCTCTCTGGGTAAATTATGTGAACCACACCTACAGTCAATTAGGGCTTTCTGAACAAACTCACTCTGCGCCGGCTACACACTAGTGCAAACCGCAATGGCCATCACTCTTATATTGATCTTGCTCATCCTGATGCTGCTGTTCTTGCCACGGGAGGGGTTGGGTCTTCGGCTGCTCCGTGATCCTTACTGATATGCGCTGACCGTAAAACATGCGATGAGGTGAGCCCCGTTAAAGCCCGACAAACTCTAAATTGTGCTATAGACGGCAGAAGTAAATGTACAAACTGTGACCTGCTCGTCTCAATAGAACTTGAAACATAGATTTTCTTGTGACTATCGCGGTTCTCCCGATGAATTCTCTGACGAGTGATAGTAACGGTACTCAAGCACGACTCTGCCAATTGGAAGAAGTAGGTAAGTAGGACTTGAGCCTACGGGACTATGAAGTTGTGGAGCTGCATCTCAAGGCAAAGGGCTCAAAGCTTTACTGAAGCACTCACCAGTAGAGCGTGTCCGGGAAGAAGCGCTGGATCTCAATCATGCCACCGGCCTTCAACAGGCAGCCGTCTTGCTTCCACGGTGGTGCGGTGATCTGTGAAGATATCGGGGTTTCCGAAAATAGGGGACCCTAACCTAGTACCCTAGATGGTAGGATCCTTATTTTAAGGACCCCGAAATAGGGTACCCCCTAATTTTCGGAAACTCCCACATGACACTGTCTGAATATTTCAGAGGATGCAAGCGCTCTGGCATTCTCAACCCGAAAATCCCAACCCCAGTAGGTGCTCTTTTCCTCTTGACCCGTCATAGCCATAGCAACAAAGACCTGAAGGTGTAGGAGGCTGGCCTTAAGGGGTGTGAGGTACCAGTCATCATCATCCTTATAGAGTTCCTTTATGATGATCCCTAAACAAAATCCTAAACCGTAGTATTCCTTTATGAGGAACCCCAGACTACACCCTCAACCTGCAATAACTACTCGGTCTACTACATCAACCGCGAGGCTGTGAAGAGAATCAGGCCGGAGAAGAGGTTCACCTTTGCCGCAAGATTCGACTCTTCAGGCTTCGAGCTGAAGGGGTCAGGGTTTTCAGGTTCAGGGGCTTAGGGTTCTGCTTCTTTTAAAGTTGAACTGCACCTTTAGGGCTTAGGGTTCAGGGTTTTCAGGTTCAGGGCTTAAGGGGCTTAGGGTTCAGGGTTTAGGGGGTTAAGGGTTCAGGGTTTTCAGGTTCAGGGTTTAGGGCTTAAGGGGCTTAGGGTTCAGGGTTCAGGGGGTTAAGGGTTCAGGGTTTTCAGGTTCAGGGTTTCGGGGTTTAGGGTTTGGGGGTTCACGGCGGGTTGAGGCTTTAGGTCCTTTGGGGGTTAAGGGCTTCGAGAGTAGGGTTTGCTCGCTTTGGCAAGGATTCTGGGATTTAAATAAGCCACAAGAACCCAAACTGAAATCCCCGCACGTTTCTGGAGGTCAAGCGCATACATGCCTACACGGATATGCAATATATACCTATAGATCATACATGTTTAATATGTATACTTGCTTGTGTGTGTCTATGCATAAACATATATTTGGTACTTTATGGAATAAACCGGCCATACCTCCAATAGACTCCATTGCACACAAAGGCTAGGCCAATACCCCTTAGCCTTAGACTATGATAAGGAGGTTCCATATGAACCGTAGCAAGAAATAAAGATGCCCTGTCAACAGCTTCCTGGGGCCACGAACCCACTAGCTAAAGATGGGTTGTTTTGCTTTTGGTTGTCGTATAAAGCTTGCTTGCTTCCCATGAAAAGCTTTTGCATCATTCAGCCCACAAACCACGAGCAGAAACTTACTCTAAACCCTTTCTTCCCACCGGGCTCAGGTCTCCAAAACCATAAACTCGGGCAAAAGCTACGCCCTAAAGACCCTGGCCGTAAGCGCTAAACCAAGTTGCGTTGAGAGACAGCCAAGCCTTGATGTCCTCGGACTCGACGACGGGCGTGATGTAGGAGATCTGCCGTTTCTCTTAGGCTCTGGGGCTTAGTTTTCGAATTTCGGGTGCCCCAAACCCTAAACCCTAAACCGTAGAATTTCGGGTTTCGGCGCTCACACTCGGACGGGCGAGGCAAAGGGTTCGAGGTCTGCTGATGCGAAACAGGCTAAGGAGAGCTTGACGACCAAGATACCAGCAACCCTAGCAGGATTCGGGTTTGGGGCTTGGGGTTCTGGGCTCGTTTACGGTTCTATAAGGGTACAGTACAGCGGTTCCGTATGGGTTTGTGCTCTCGGCTCTCACAACTACGACAAGCCGGGGGAGGTGCATGTTTGAGCAGGATAGTAACAGCTGCAGGCCAGGCGGCCACATTAAGTCAGGCATCTGAACTGGACGATGTCTTGTCATTGGTGTTCGGGCACAAGTGCTCATGCAGCCGTGCGGGCTCTTCGAATGCCGTCTCGGCCGATGCGGCCATAGCGCCGGTAGTGGGCAGAGTCCAGTCGGCCACTCAACCAGCCAGAAATCTGGTGCCTCCGTCGGAGTGCCTGCTTTGCTGACAGGCTGAAGCGAAACCGGGCTGCCACCACTCGAGGCAGCCACGCTGACAGCCTTCAAAAAGCGAAGGCTAAAAAGCCGCCTCTTCCAGGTGCGTTCCTGTTCAGCACAAGCAGACAAGCTGAAGTTGCTACTGGACTTCGGAGGTACGGCCGGCGCAGGGTTCATAGGGTTTGAAAGGAGTTCGACAGGGACTTTGAAGGGGCTCTAGGCTCTAGGCTGGTGGGATCTAGAATTTGAGACTGTTGAAGAGTTTACAGCAGCTCGGGGTCGGGTTTGTACAAGCTGGGACGTCGGATTTAGACGTAAATCGTATCAGATGTAGGAGATGGGAAAGTGCTCCAGACTGTAATGTAGTTGTAGGCTTCCCAAAGACTCCGAAAATCCCCGAACGAAGGACTACTTCCTAAACAATATTGGCTTATGAGAACTAGGATTTCGGATTTTAGGGCTTGGGGTTTGTAGAAAGGGCTGTTCAGAGACTGCGTAGAAGGGTCGGACGGTTGGACTGTCGGGTTCAGTATTCAGGGGGCTCAAGCTGCAGGGACCTGCATCTCTGCGTCGGATGCATGTAATGTAGCAGCTCGTTTCCCCTCTTGCTTACACTCCCTATGCCCGCCATATGGGTCCAGGTACCTGGTAGTCAGATATATGTGATTGCTCTGTACGCTTCCCGTAGTTTGTAGCAAGTGCCTGGTTGCTGGCACCGGTGGACAGCTGGAGCTCCGGCTGGTCCCAGTCGTTGGTCTTGATGGCCTTGGGGTAACTCTTATACGACCCCAATCGGGATCTGATAGGGCACATATAACCCTTTTTTGCACAGACTTGTATTTGCCCATATGTGCCCTAAGCCCTATAAACCCTGAACCCTAAGCCCATAAGGGCTTGATGAGCTCTTACCTATTATCGGGCTATCTTGGGCCTCTTAAGATGAAAGGTATCCTTGGTATGAAGTCTCCGGCACTTTAGGATGTCAAGGGTGCCTTGCCGTCTTTGGATTCTATTTTTGTTTTCTCTGGGGTTTGGGATTCGGCGTATTTTGACACCCATTCGCGGACAAGCCTAAAAAGGTCCGCAGCGATACTGGTTCGACGGATCATTAGCAAGGTATCATCCAGTAAGCTGGTCTGTCAAGCACGACGAGGAAGCGAACAATACACAAGTATCAACCATACTCAATCGTCGAGTTGACAGCAGCCCTTCAAACAGGAACACTCATCCCTAACACCCACACCGGATACGCCCCCATTCCCTAGTTCGTCCTGAGAAGGGCTTGTGAAACACTCTGCCTATCCAAAGGATTGGTTCAGGTTTAGGGTTTAGGGCTCATCGCAAGTTTCTGGAGTGTAGGGCTTTAGGTTTCAGGGTTCTGAGTTTTGAGGTTTAGAGGTTTCGGTTTGGAGTTCAGGATTCAGGGCGTTTGGATTCAGGCGGGCTCGTTGTATGAATCCTTAAAGGGTAGAACCCCTAAAGCCTTCGGGAAATGGACATGCTTCGGGCTGAATATGGTGAAGATGGGGGCTGCAGTAAATTTTCGACTCGCCCTGGAGATTGAAGGCTAGGTTAGGGGTTTGGTTTCGGGGTTTGTCTCATTAAACACGGCCTTAACGGGGCTTGGGTGCGGACTTCGGCTTTTACACGCCTGACTGATAGAGTTTTCGAGAGCGACAAGTCGGTCTGGCGTTCAGAACAGGGGGCGCTGATCCTGAAAGCTCCTAACCCTTAATCCCAAAATGACCCAATGGCATGGTATGGAACCTCTGCTCCCCTTAGAGGGCAAGCAGCAGATACAGGTTTTGGAGATTAGAAATCCCCATGAACGAAACCATAAACTAAAGAACGACTTAAAGCAGAGTACCCGCGAGCCACGAAAGAAATCGGCGTGGGCCCTGTAACATAGGCCGGCATACTGCGGCTTTGATGCGAGGTGCTACTGCTAAATCCGAATTTGCGGCTGAAGGTAGAAATTACAGGCAAACGGTCGATGATGCAACGAATACGGCAGACTGCCACGATTTGCGTCGGCTCTTTATGCGATTTAAGATAGCATAAGGCACCAACAGCATTGGAAGTATTCGCTTCGAGCTGCAATGCGGGGCGGGTTGTTGTTCTTGTCCCTGGTGGTGATCTTCCCGGCATCCTTTCGAGAAGCAACAAAGCGCGAGTGGGGGTTTCTTCAGCGCCTCCTCGGGCCTAGCGTTATTACGCCGCTACCGCTACGCCTTATAGGGTTTATAGAGGAGTTTAGGGCTTAGGGACGCAATTTGGGTTCAGAACGGCTCCGGAAGTAACCACATCCAGTAGAAGGCAGGAGGAGGGGAGCAGGAGCCGAGACAAAACACAAGCTGCCAACTGTTGACTCAATGTATCTGTGCTTGACCCGAGGCGTTTGAGCCATCGCTGCCCCTCTGAGCTCGAAGAGTTTCGGATTCAGGCGTCAGATTGTCGGGGTTTAGGGTTTATAGGATGTTTTAAAAAAAACTGAAAACTAGCAGGTTTAGATGAGGATATATCGGCTCCAAGACGATCCCAGCTAAACCCAGAAAACCATTTCGCCAAGTCGTAAAACCCTTGCAGAAAAAGCCTGAAGCCAAGACCACTGGAACAGCATCCCTAACCGAACAGCGAAACCCTGAAACCCCACTGGGCGTAACATGGGGGCCTAAATAATTACCAATACTATTGTTTGGGGCTCCTTCTTATAAGTATAGTATACTGGGCCCCAAAACCCCCTTTAAGGCCCCTTTATTAGTAGCTCAGGGTTTGGCACTCGTAGGCCCTCAATTGGGTTTGCGCAGTACGACGAGAGCCCAAGCAAGCAAAAGCCCGATAGACCCAAAGCCCAGTACACCGATAAAAAGCCCCCCTAAGGCCTACCACACCCTGAACCTCTACCCTCGAGATGCCTCCACCCCAAGAAACCCTACAATACAGTGCTGTATCTCATACTGCCTTCTATTCCGCAATCCTAGACGGAAGGGAATGCTATCCGAATTCTCGACTTCCATGTGCTGCCAGGTCCTCTGGCTTGATCAAGCCTTCCTGGCTTCAAAAGTGCTAGGATCAAGGCTGAAGGCGGGGCGAGGGTGTCGGGTTAGGGTCTATTTGCCTCCTACTTCGCAAGGACGAGCCCTCGTGGCAGGGTTTAGGGTGTGGATTATAAGGGTTAGGAGTTGGGGATTTCCCGGGTTTTACCCGACTGATTGAAATACTTTGCGGGGCCCGGAAAGTTTTCAGGGTGTATAGCTTAGGGTTTGGCAAAGGTTGAAACCTTCTTGAATAACTTGTCCATGCAACTCTTCAACACCAAAACTTAAGCCTCTACCGTAGCCGTAGAACCATCAAGTTGCCACACAAGTATCTCCGACTCCGGAAGGTATGGCGATAAAAGCAAGGCGACAAGCACAGCAGCATAATACGGCTTGCGATGGTGTTCCAAATTTACGGCTTCTACTGCCAACTACTGTAGATTGATCTTATTCCGACGGTTGCAGGGTGTTGCAGGATTTGGGGCATCGTGCTCTTACTGTAAATCCGAAAACCGTCCGCATCCATAACTTGCCCTCGCGAGTTGAGGTGCGTTGTCATGCTACAGTTGGGCCTGGAAGATTGCAAGGCCCTCAGCTTCTGTCGTGAGGGTGCAAGGTTACGGGTCTGGGGCCTCGATGTTCAGGATATGTGGCTTGATGGGTCAAGGGTGCAAAACACTATAATCCTGTAGAGGAGTAGGATCTTGGCTTGCATGGTCTCGGATTTCAGGCTTGCTGGCTTAAGCTCAGACCTAAACCCCGGGAGAAAGCCGACAAACACCGCCTCCATTTGCTCAGCGCGCATGGCCACGTTTGAGCGCAGGCTGCCGGAAGACGACATGTTCGCGAAGAGCAAGCATCCGGCCTCTCCGGTGCAGAGGCTTCTTGTGGATGGTTGTCAATATTAGGGTCCCTTTTTGGGTCCTTATTGTACTACGGCACCTAATATTCAGGGAGGGGACCATAATTTTGACAACCACCCTTGTGTGTTTTTAGGCCTTGACAGGCCTTGTCAGGGCTTCTTTTTTACAAGGGCCTTGTAGTGCGGCTTTCTCTGGGTCATCAAGAGGTTTAGACGTGTGTCATACGGTTTTGCCGCTTTTTGAAAGGGTTTACAGTTGTAGAGAGCAAGCATACGGCGGGTCTGACAAAGAGGTTCCCAGCATACCCTCAAGCTTTCATGAGTTGCTAGAATGGGGTTTTGGAAAGGGAAGACAAAGCAGGTTAAGGGCTTCATAATGAGGTGTCGAAGACAGGATGTTATAATGTTTATTATACTAGTATACTGTAGGGCTGGGTTCAGGGAAGGGGGGTTGAGTGGGGTTAGTGCCGTTCGGATTGGGATGGAGGGCCCTTAGGCCTTGAACCACACCAGCAAAAACCCTAAGCCCTAAACGGCCCTAAACCCGAAACCCTGAACCCCTATATATATATATATATATATATCACTTCAAGGAGCCCTTATACTACATTTTACAGGAACCCCAACCCTTAAATCCTCCAGTCCTCATACCCTCAAACTCAAAGCTTAACCTTAAGTCTCTCACGCTCTGAAACCCTCAAGCCCTTGATCCCCTCAGCCCTTGAAAACTCAAACCCCGGACCATAAACCCTAAACCCTTAAACTCTAAACCGTGAAGCTCTGCACCCTCAAACCCTCCAAGCCCCCGGGCATGGCCCAAGATCAGGACGATGCAAGAGGCCACCACCTGGAGTCGGCGGTTTCGGGCTCAAAGGGGGGGTTTAGTCCTCAGCCATATCAGCCCTACACTGCCCTACACGAAAAACCAACCCCTGCACTGCATCCTGTCTGTCTTATGAACCTCTAAACCGCGAAATCTCGAAACATCTTTACGGTCCATACACACACACACGCACACTAATTACCATGCTTCGCACCGCCGCCTTGCCAGCGCACCTTCAAACCCGTAAACCCGAAAACACCAAACTCTGAACTCCAGGCCCCCGACCAGCGCAGGAAGAGCAGTGCGACGGGCCATGTTCGTTTGGCTTCCGTGAGCGGACGCTGGGAATGGCAAAGGAAGGCGCTTGAGCCACAAAAAGTCTCGAGATGAAGGTTCCTCCTTAGAAGACGCGGATTTACGATGCTTGCTTAAAGTGGTTTGGGTTTCGGGTGTTGGGTTTGCATCTTTAGACTTTCCGGGGCAAACGAGGGTGTAGGATTTAGGATTTGGGCCGAGGAGGTTCGGCATGAACCTAGTGCTTACAGGCAAACAAGGGGTTATACGTGACCGGTTCTGCAGGGCATTGTCGATGTTCTCCAAACCAAATCACAGAATACACAAATACGATGAGAGAGATAGACAGAGAAAGAAACAAACAAACGAAAGAAACAAAGAATGAACGAACGAAAGAAATGCAGTAATAAAGCAATAAATAAAGACAGACAGAAAGAACGAAAAATTCATAACAAGAACTACCGAGATCCCTATACACCTTTCTTACTGCAAATCCCCTCATCGACATACAAGACACCAACCGACAAGGCAAGCCAACATTACATTATTACAGGGTGTCTCAATGGATCAGGGCTTTTGAAATCCTCGCGTAGAGATTGTGGGTTGGTGTGGCAAGCACAGGACACCCTCCCATTCATAGATGGATACGGATCATGTAAGGAAGCCGAGTAGCAGCGGCGATGATAACTGCGATGGGTCTCATCGGCTGCATGACCAAATCCAGCTATAAATCCTAAATCACCAACAACCCAGAATCGTGAGTCCATAAATACCCGTCTAGCGGCCTAAAAGCCTAATCTCATCTAAACTCTGACAGCAAATCCCCTGTCTGCTCCTGGAGCGTTCCAGTATGCGGATCCCGCAGCATGTACTCCTCGTGCGATGGAGCTGGCCTGCTTAAAGTCATATAGCCTCACACTGTTTAAAGAAGGTGTAACAAGCTGTATGCACTCATACGGCCTGCTGGGGCTTTGTGGGAGTTTATATGGGGCCGGCATGAGGCTTAGGTGGAGGTAATACCAGGGCAATGAGTTGCTAATTAAGTTTCGATTGCAAAGGCGATGAACAGGACAACGCCCATTGTGTAGCCCAAATGACAACCTTGCTCCTGAATCCTCCTGATCCTTAATTGATGCGCAAGCGCTGACCACAAGGGAGATTTCAGAGCCGAGGACCTTCCACTGCTAGGGCCACCAGGACTGCAACGAGACACATAGAAGGATCACCCATGACTACGCAAGGCCGGCTTAAAACCAGAAGCAAAGTAGACCCAAAAGGCTATCAAACCTGCAAGAAGCGAGGAGAACGAGCGCGAGAAGACGAAGGCCTCTCTTAACAAATACCACCTACACACTAAACCGCCGAACCCTGGATAGATTTTCACAGTGCCTCAAAACTAAAATCCTGGTTTTTGCTCGTGGACTCAAGTCTAGCCCTTTGTCAACACTAATCACTAATAGTCCCGGTCAGCTCACAGGTGCAATTCGCCAGGGCCAATGACCCCTGCACACCGCATCGGCCCTTTCCGGCCTGCACCCTTGACGTCGAAGTCTTGTGTTGAGGGGCACATGGGGCACCCATGTTCACGGTCAACGTCCTTGGTCGCTGCGCAGCTGATTTTGGAGCCCTCCAGCACGTGGAAAGTGAGGGGGACGAAGCTTGATCCCAAACTTGCCACTGCTGCTCTGGCTCGTCTACAAGCATCGCCGACTGCACAATTTCTTGTCATGCGGGGTCAGCATGATGATCGATCGATCAGCTCCATCGCCCTGTTGTGCGAAAGTCGGTCGCCCCTGAAGCTCCAGCAGCTTTACCGCTAGCCAAGACCCCCTAGACACATTCACTGTCAGGCCCTAAACCCTAAACCCTAGAGCCCTTAACCCTCAAACCCTAAAATCTGAAACCCTAAATCCTGTAAACCCAAAACTCTGAAACCCTGAACCCTATACACTCTAAACTCTAAACCCCTAAACCCCTGAACCCAAAATGAAGCAAAATCAGGCCTGGTCTCCCCGGGTAGCTCCGCAGACACGGCGCCGCCGGCGCCAGAGAATTTGGCCTTGGCCGCGGGTGCGAAGTCATATTGGTAGGTTTTGTTTTTGTGTTGTTTGTTTAAAGCCCCTTTTCCATCCGCCACATGTGTTAGTTGGAAAGTCTATCATAGTGGTAGGGTTTAGGGTTTAGGTTCTCTCTTGTTGTTAAAGAGCGTTTTTTCGTTGCTTGCGCTTCAAAGGCGGAGATTCGGCCAGACTAGGTACGCTCACACCAAGTAGACTAGTGCCTCTCAAACGTGACCGGCAGCATCACAGAGTGTAGGGTTAGAGTTTAGGGCTTGGGTGTTTAGGGTTTCTTCGCTCCTAGCTAGCAAGGACAAGCCCGTTGCAGGGTAACTGGTGTAGGGGTGACGGGCTGTGGCTTTGGAGTGTTTGACTGGCTACTTGTATTGAACCGTCATTTAGGGTTTCGGTTTGGGTTTCAGGGCTCGGGGTATTTTGTTGGGGGGCCTCACAGGGGTCATCTAAACTTCCTTTTACATGCCAGAAATAGGCGGAGGAACAGTAACAAACTACTGTTTCATACTCAGCCTCCAAAACCCGTGACCAAAGCATCTCAACTTCACGAGCTGTACACACATCCTCTGCGAACTAAGGGGGAAGCTTGATAGGATGCCATCGATAGCAACACTCATCAGTCAAGTCAGACATAGACTGATGTACCCTCTGAACAACCTACCCAGGCAGCATTTAAAACTGCACAGAACCTTCCACAATTAACCTCTTCTCAAAATGCGGAGGACTCCTGCACGGGCCGCTGCCCATACGCGCTATCAACCCTGAAATGAAAACCTAAATACCTAACCCCAGCAACCCTAAACACCGTACAAGGGGTGAGAAGCAATCCTCGAAACCATAGTGCCAGCCAGTAGCAAAGTCTTTCTGCGCCCCTACGGCGTGCCTCGAAAGCCCGGCTTCTGGCTTCAGAGGCTTTGTTGTTCCCACATGTCACGGGGTTGTACTGGGTTCATGCAGTCTATCAGAGAGTCTATCATTGTGGAGTCCGCTCCCGACAGAAAAACATCACTGGCTTGAATTTTGGGCCCCACCCGGGCTTGGGTTGAAAACAACTTAGGATTGATTGTGTCGGGGTTTATGGACAAAACGCTGCTAGTGACGTCGTTTCGACCAGTCCACAAAGCATATGCTTCAAGCTTGTTCGTGGATGCTGGATACCCTAAAGCCTAAATCCTGGACCCTTCTGCCAGAAGCCTGAGACCATCTGAGACCTAAATGCCGGAATCCCTTGGACACCAAAGGCTTCCGTTCGTTAACCCGGTGCCCTAAATGCCTGCGAATCCTTATAAAACTACAAACTCAAATCAACACGACTCCTGAGGCCTGGATTTAGGGACTACTTAGAAAGCTGCAGCCCTTATTGGCATGGGGTATTATGTGCTTCTATACATGATTGCTCGAACAACGTTCGGGGTTTTCGGGCTTTGATTATGGCAAAACTTCAAGCCTAAGCCTTAACCCTATGCCAAAATCAAGCTGCATACCGCACCCTATAACCAACCCCAACCACCCTAAACCCGCTAAACACCAAGGGGCTGTCGAAGCTCCACTGTTGCCACGCAGCTCGCTGGCAAAGCATTCCTCGGCTGGGCCGGTGGTTCTTATGGGTTCCCTGAAAAGGTTTATGGTGTTGCTTCTAGGGCTCTTTCTGGGTGACAAAGGCATATCTACGGGAATTCTAAGGTGGAGGGTCCAGGGAATAGATTAGCCGTCCCTCGTCGGGGGTTCCTTTGTTCAAGCACGAAGGATCCTGTCCTATACTACCCAGCCCGTTGCATCGGAAAGCTTCAAAGTCAGTAACCAAATCATAGAGAATACCCAGTACGACTTTGAACATCACCGATAACAGCCAAGGCGCACTTCCGCCTGAATCTGAATTAACATCTTTTGCTTACTTTGTGATACTCCAATATGTGCAATCGGTGCAGATGGGTTCAGAGGGTTTAGGTGTAAAGGCTTAAGAACTGCACGGCTCAGTCCAAAGGAAACCACGACGAGGGTTTAGAGTTTAAAGGGCATCCGGCCACTCTTCAGAGATTGCCGACAGCTAGTTGAACTTCAAGCCGTATCCCGTAGCTAACCATGGCGAGGATTGGGTTGAGCTTTATGGCCACCGAACTAGCTTCTGAGATACTCGAGCCCCGGAGCTTTGACACCATCAACCAGGGATCAAGACTGAAGGGTCCAGGGTTTAGAGTAGCAGCTCGGAACAGACACTGGCTTCCGTTCTCACTTCCTTGACTACATTCGGTGACTCAGATGAGGACACATGCTATGGAAGGCTTCGAGGCCATTAGATTTGACAAAGCCCTATACCTGCAGGGCTTTCGGCGTTGGGTTTAGTTTGTTTCCGGCACTCACTCTGACTCACTCTACGTTTTGTGACGGCTTCTCGGGTTTATAATACGGTATTCCTAGCCCCCCTGCATATGTGCACATGAGGAATATGAGAGCCCCCTTCAAGGGGTACTAACCGCAAACCTTACGTATCGCCTACGCCCTTAGCTCAGCATTCCAGCCCAAACAATCCAACAGATCACGATGCTAATGCCTAGTAAGGGAAGCTTTCCTTGTACGGTGTTTTGGTGGGCTCTTGCGGAATAAGCTGCTGCCTGGTATGTATAAGAACCGTTGCAATCACTAGCGTTTTCTTCAATCAAGAGGCTCCAGCACCCAGACGGTCTCTGCGACGTTTAAGGGGCTCGCCTGCCACAGGACAAGGCTCAATGAGAAATCGCAAAGCCACACGACAATCCGGCTGACGACGCACCAGGACCCTTCGAAGACCTTGTACAAACCAACTACGGAACAACCTATACCAAGGCACGATTTGACAAGAAATCTAAGCTGTTTGAAACCCATATCAAAACACACACATACACACACACACATGTCAAGATCAATAGGTGTACACTCCGACAGAACAAGCGCAAAATAAACAAACAACGACTGATTCCGAAGGCTTCGCTTTACACCCCAAAACCTGCACCAAGACAGGGCAGAAAAAAACCAAGAGACGCCCAAAACTCGGAAGCCATGAAACCCCAATCCACCTCCAATGCCAAAACGCCTTCCAGCTCGCATCCAAAGGTGCGGAGGAACGCGGCCCTCATCCAAAGCAGAGATGAAGGGGTTTTGGACATAGGGGGGCCTTGCTCAGACATCCTCGTAAGCAGGATCCTACTTCTTCTCGGGTATATATACAATCCCGAGTAGTTCTTTAAGGCTTTGAACGAGTGTGCAAGGATTGGAAATCATGAGAGATTGACGTTGAACCCGCTTCTACCGGGTTGCACACGGCGTGCCTTGGACTTGGTAGTGCTACTGCCTTATAATGTTCCTAAAGCGAATATCTACGCTGTGGATAACAACACTCTGGTTGTACTTTTTGCTTTGTGATTAAGTCAGCCTATGATTAGCATGCATTTCGGGGTCCATGCAGCGCTAGCGGTCCTGTTCTTCCAATGCTCCCAGAGTTATGAGACATCGACCTTGGTACTGTCGACGTCTATATGGCTATAAGAGGTAAGCTTTGTGATTCATAGGTTTCAAGAAGCTCAACCGGAGACACGAGTCAGTCGACGCATCCTGGAACCCGGAAGCCCTCGAAGCCGATGAACCTGGGGTTTGTGGGGATTCTTTGCTATATTAAACTGTGAGGCGGGCCAAGCGGCGTAAAACACTCGGCGACTTCCGCCTGATTCAGAGCTTTATCCCACAAACCTACTACCTACTTCTTTGGCAAGGGAAGTGCTGGGCTTGAGAGAAATCAGGGCTCAACATGCGTCTTCTTCAGAGGGGTCCTTTTTGCCGTGGGGGGGGGGGGGGGGGTCTTACACAACCGCCCCGGGGGCCCTTTGGGCCTTTTAATTGCTGGCGGCAGGAGAAAAAATGGTTTGGCATTTGAAATTTGGGGGGCTCCGGGTATTGTGGCGGCGGTTCGCGTTGTAGNGGGGGGGGGGGGGCGTCTTACCACACAGCTCCGTGGGGCCTTTGGGTCCTCTAATTGCTGTCGGCAGTAGAAGAAATGTGATTGCACTTGCAATTTGGTGGGATCCTCGAATTTGGCCGTGCGTCCTGCTGTTAAGTAAGTTGACTGCCGGAGCAATGGGAGCCGGTGCCTAAAGTCTTGGGACTCATGGCTTCCTTCACGCGAAACCCCAGAGGAGGCCACTGTAGGAAAAAGAGCCGGAACTCTCAAACCCTAAGCTCTTCACTGGAGATGAGACACTAAACTGTAGGAAACTGAGCCGTACCTTAAACCCTTGAGATTTTCGGGGATTGAATTCCTGCAGCTGAAATCCTTTTGCGGAAGACCCTGTCCATACCACGGGGAGAGCCCAGGCTTGAGCACGTTGGCTTCAAGAATTGCCGGAGTCAATGAAGAATGACTCTGACTGGGCTAAAACATATTTTTAAGAGTAGCAGTCATAAATAACAATAATAATAACAATAACAGTATTAATAAAACAATACTGCGAATACAAATACTAATGATACTGATAATACTGCTAATAAATCGAATAACAAGACTAAGACTAATACTAATAACAATAGTAAGAACACCTGATGTCAAGTAGAAGCCTTCGAAGACCGACACACAGCTCATGCCGGTTGATGCGTTGAGTTTCGAGGGTGTGGGTGGTAGTCCTGCCTCAGCTGATCGCTGGGGGCAGTAAGCACCTGAGCAGCATGCCAACCTCATTTCTAACGTTACAAACAAAAACTTGGGCTCGGCCAACCTGCAAGTAAACCCAACATAAGAGACCCCAACCACCATACTCCTGCACAATCCCAAGAAGGAGCCTAAACAAGCAGGCATGCTGGGACCCAGTAACTGGTCAGCTCAGGGTGCTTGAAGCTAAGCCCTAATTTGCGTGTGGTGTATCTTAAAGCTCTGCTCTGCGGCTGCTTTGGACTAAACGATTGAACCCCACTTGCCGGCGAGCAGCCAACGTCCACGGTAAGTGACCTGGGGGTGTAGCCTTAGCTTGAGCGGCTCCAAAGGCATGAACCTCCAAAATCTAAGCACAGCCACCAACTGTTCACAGGCACTGCACCCATCTGATCCACCCAGTGGACAGTTTTGTGGCTTTAGCAAGTGCTGCCGAATTCTGTTGTCGTGTGCCGAATCTGCCCATGCTTGAGTCACGTCAATGTTGGAAGGGTTCATGTGCAGGCTAGACGGGTCGAACTTACAGCTACAAGCGTTCTGCGACGGCGACCCTGAAAGCCGCAACGAGCGCAATGTCCCAGCAAGCCGAAAATCTTCCCCGCCAGGGGAAGTGCTATCCTCAAAAAGTGTTGAGTACCGATATCGGTGGAATGCCTTGCCATAACCCCGGTCCCTATACACAAAGACTATGCTGCGTACCATGTAGGTAGGTCGGGCCCTACAGAAGGCGTTGGGGAATGGTTTTGTAGTACACGAATATTGCATTTGCTGAAAGCTGCAGGGCGAGAGATCATACTATAGTAGTCATAGTAGTATAATGGTAATAGAGGTACTAATAAATATGGTATTAGTAGTAAGAGTAATAGTAGTACTGGTCATAGTAATAGTGTCAGCAATAATAACTGTATAGTAGTCAATTGGTCATTGGGCACCATTGGAATTGTTGAGCCTTCATGTCGTGGGGGCCCCTGCCAAAGTCGCTCTTACTTGCTGCTTTGGGCGTGCAGGCGGTTAAGGCTTAAGGTTCTAGGACTTAGGTATTGCGGGGCTTGGACTTCAACTTCCAATAGTTGTTATATGGTAATGCTCTTCTCAGCTACTAGGCCGTTTAACACTGGCAAAGGCCATGCTGCCCGCGGCTTTCAGCGATTGCAGAAACCGCTCCAGCCTCCCCTGCGCTGACTGACGGATATCGAATAGATGTTTCTGGAATGAGGTCATAAGTTTCGGGCGCTTCTTGGGTATTCTAGCGCAGGGTTTAAGGAGTTAGGTTATTGGATGTTGTCGGACTACATGTAAAGGACTCAGACTCAACACCTTTTGCGCGATACTGCTGACACGAGTTATAAGGAGTTCCTTCGACTAACAGGTACATCATCACACGAAATGTAGCAGGAGCTCGTCGGTGGCATGAGGACATGGCATACTATTTCCTCACAGTACTCGAAGGGATCCAACAAAACACGCCAACAAATCAATCGGTTAAGGGGTTCGGTTGGGATTACGGTGTAGGCACCGACAGGAGTTGCCGCTTTTGCTTTGGGGATCCAGTGAGGTTGTCATGCCCGTCATCATGGTACAAACCCACAGGCCCCAACCCTTAAACGGTCCCCTTAGCTTGCACAACCCGGAATGCTGAAAGACAATAGGGTTTTGGGGTATATCATAATAATTACAATAATGGGCCCCCCAAACTAGTATAGGTAATTATGCGGGACCCCAAATCGTCCTGCGGCTCACAATAGTCCTCGCGCAGCCGGCCCACGACGAAGCGTGCCGTGGGCGGTGCATCCAGGGCACCGAGCACAGCGCCTTCAGAGCGATGGGGGTTTTGGTTTTTTTGACACTCACACTCGGACAAGCCTGGCAAGGTCTGCAGAGAATATAGGTCGTTGTTCAGGGTTTCGGCGCTCACACTCGGACAGTCCAGGCGAGGCATGTGGTTCTGTTCAGGGTTTAGGGTTTCGGGTGCCCGGGGATCCCGATACACTGCCCTTGCTCTCAGTCTTATAAGTCGTTGCCGTCCCGCCACACGCTGCTATCAGGAGCTATATATATATATATACATACATATGTATACATATATATATATACATATATATATATAGTGCCGACTCTAAATCTACTCAGCCCCAAAATTGATGGCCAAGGCCTTAACATAGAGGCAGGAAAGTTGGAACCAGTTGCCGCATCCCGTTGGAGCTACTAGTAGAAGTTAGCAAAGATGCGCTCTGGTGATTACTCAAGGGTCTTGTACAGGTTGGTTACTCAAGAGAAAATCGAAGCAACGCCCCTCTATAGAAACCCTCATCGAGCCCTCACAGCCTACACATGGGCCTCAACATGCCCTTGTGATCCAGGGTTTCGCCAAGTGTCCCGGAAACACCCTTACAATACCCTTACACATCTCTGGCCTGCAACCGTCCGAGCACGAAGGCATCAGATGCTATTAGCTACGCAAACTAGGCCCTGACCCTAAGCGGTCATTCCTGAACGGCAGGGATTGAAGCCCTCTTCGGCTTCCGTGAATCCAGGACTGAACTGGTCTCTGTGTCAAAGCCTATGTCTCTGGAGTCCCAGAAGATCCTCGAAGACTGTAGGGTTTGTATATTGGAAACTAATATTGTGGATTGGGGACGTCCCGTTATAATAATACCCAGGACCCTCTGAGAGTGGACCCCAAAGCCCACCCGTGGGCGCCCGCCCGCCAGTGCCTGCAGAGGCCGCAGAGAGCTGCGGGCTGCCGAAGCGATGAAGAAGTCGCTGGAGCCTCAGCAGACCATGGGATTTTGCCCCTTTCGCATGGCTAGGACTGGGATCAACGCAGCAGACCATGGATGTTGGGTTTTGGGTTTGGGGTCGGGGTTTCGGCTTTGAGAGGGTGTAGGCTGTTTTTGTTCGGGGTTGGGGTTTAACGTGCGAGGCGAGTGGGTCGGAGGTGAACCCTTTGTTGGAGCGTAGTCGATAGAACATCTAAAGGCCAAAAATTAGAACCAGCCGCTCGCTTGAAAGGACTGCTCCTTAAGCCACTCTTACCCCCGAGGTATTTAAAGCGACCCCGGGAAAACGAAAAAAGTCTCGTGCAGTGGAGCTGCACCGCCTCCTCTGCTTCGTATAGAGCACGCCAAAGCCTGAGGAAGAGGTTGCGGCGGGGTTTGTGTTTCAGGGTTTCGACGCGCACTCTCGGAGATATCAAGCGAAGTTCTCGGCACTGAGTCTGCGAGGGTTTAAGGGTTTGGGGTTCAGGGTGTAGGAACTTTTCGGTCATCCATCCTGAGATGAATTCTGGATTTTGCCAACGGTGGCTGGAACAGTAGCAAATACAGCAATCAACAAAAACAAATCGAATGCGCATGGTGTCCAGCCGAGTACCATTATGGTACTGACTTTGGTGGTGGGGACGAGGGACATGCTCAGATGCTCAGCATTTCGGATTTCAGAGCCCATATCAACAGAATAACATACTCTTGGGGACGTTTGGGGGCAAGAGGGTCGCCTGTGGATGTTACCGGTCTCAAGGGCGTTTTTCCGATTCTGCAGCCGTTTCTAGGTGTTGTTTTGAGGGCTGTAGGAACCAGAACAACAAACCGTGATGGTTGTTAGGACCGGTTATGAATATGGATCCTATTGTGTGGGTGGGGCGGGGGGTTAAACCAACAGCCCTTTCTCTAGTGCTTGTAGTATTGGGATCAATAGCAATAATTCCCTGAGAAAAGACCTTGCTTCTTGGTCGAGGTTGTGGATATGAAGCCAACATGTTGGCCACAGCCCGACCTCAGCACTCTTCGACCAGACCAAAATGTCAAGTGTCCAACGTCCATGTCTTGTCTTGTTCTTTTGAAATACAGCTAAGTTGGACATCTGCAATCATACAACTGGCCTTTTACAGCGCTACGTACTCCCAATGTATACGAAACAGGATCCAAAGCTGTCCAGGTCCTTGTCTTAACTACTTATTCTGTCCACAGATGCTAAACTGAAGCCGCACACCCGATCGGAGGCCAAGGTTACTGGAGGCCTTATGCTGGTAGGCTTAGGTTGAAGGGCATCAGGCCTTAAACCGAAAGGGATGAGCTGAGGAGAACCTTCGTTTTATGACTTGACGCTCTAAACGAAAGGCTTAGATCAGGCTCTGCGCTGAAGCCCTGGAACCCGAGGTTTCAGCCTTTCGGCTCTAACAGCTAACATGATTTAGGAATCTCCAAGATTCCGGCGAAGGTTTACATTGGAAATCTTGCTCTCCAGTTCGGTTTTGTGCTCCACATTATGAGGTTTTCCCTTATCCTGCGTCAACCGGACATTATCGTCGGGATTTTGCACTGGCTTGCGAAATGCTTCTGTTGGTAGGACGCTTAGACCAGGAAGGATCATCACCGAAGAAATGAAGCCCCTATCCTAAATCCCATGTTAAACCCTCAACAGGGCTTTTTCGTCTCCTGCACCGCACGCCAGAGCACTGCAGGCCTGCAGGTCAACAACTCACCAAACAGTGCTTAGGATTTAGTTTAGGGTTTAGGCTTTAACAAAGCAGTGCTTAGGTTCCAGTTTAGGGCTTTAGTGCTCTTGTAGGCCCTGGGCTTAAGTATAAGCTTGGATTCTCGGGGTTTAGGGCTCCATGGGATTCCAGAGTTATAGGGCCTTGGGCTTAGAACTTTTGTTATGGGTTCAGTGCGTAGGGGGGCGAAGTTGACCATGGAGACCGCAGCGCAAAGCTGAGTCATTGCCACACTGCACAGCAATGGCCCGTTGGCAATACTGGGGCTTTCCAAGTATCCTTCCGGCGATGATCAAGAGCCATGCGCTGCTTGGCGGCGCTGTGATTAAAGGTCCTTGACTAAGATCCTTCCTAAAGCCCAGCAATGCTCAAGCTGAGTCTCAGGGGCGCATGGCTCCTAGAAGCCTTCTTTGGCCCATCTCATTGTCCTACACATGGACCTCCACATGCCGCTCTTTGCAGGGCAATTCGGATACCTGTTCAAAGGGATCTATAGGTTTCGGAATGACTATGGCTATGGTGACAATATCCCCCTGTAGGCTCTGCACTGCGCTTCGACAATATGTCATAATATGTCCCAAGACTCTGCATACTATGGCTAGTTTCCAATCTATTTTTAAGAACCCGGGGGTGGCTGGAGACAAGACTGACCTGTTTGCTATGCATCACTCGAAGGTAGGCTCTCTAGTCTCTGGGGGCTGTTGCGGTTTGGGACTCGGAGTGAGGATGTTGGCGGAATGTATTGTCGAACTGCACCTTTTGAACCACAAGCCTCAGAACAAAGGGCTAAGCCTTGCCAGCCCAACATCTAAGTCAAGGTCCCTCCACTATTGTAGGCTTAGCCTTAGGATTGTGTCAAACAGCGACAGGAAGAAGTCCAGTGCGGTAGGCAGCCTCATAGCCTGAAAGGCAAATCTGACAAATGCAAATCTCTGTGTCAGCCTTCTTTGGGCAGCAAGTCACCAGCCACGACTGTACCAGCTCAACTCCGGGTGAAGAGCTCGAACCACCGGGATCTGATCGAACGCTGGAAACTAAACCGCAAAAGTGTGACACACCAACGAAGCTAAACACCTCACTCAAAGCCCAAAAGCCCGAAATCATCAGCCCGAAAGCGAAAACAGCACCCAAAAACCCTAGTTAAGCCTAGAGGATTTGGGGTTTGGCTTGCAAGGTTATAGGATTATAAGATGTAGGGTTTGGGAAGGGTGTTTTGGAACCGACAACGCCTCCCGCTCGGCACCTGCCGTGGAACCGCAAGTCAGCAAGAGAATACTTGCCGTTGCCCTTTTGCAGGTTTCTCGTGGTGTTCTGCTCGGCGATTTGATAGAACCTGCTCGGAACGAGGATGCTTCTATTTTGGGCGGTGGTTCTACCGGCTAATGGCTGCCAGAAACAGAGGACTCTCCGTCCATGACTTCAGGGTAACCATTAAATAAATTATATACGGGGATCCCAAAACCCTTTTGGCATCAGGGCTGAACCGAAAAAGCCCTTAACTCTAAAGGTTCTCAAGCTGTCAGGGTTCAGGGCTTGCAGAGATCGTGCTGCATGGAGTCCCATGGTTTGGGGTAGAACAGGTTCAAGGTGTGGGGCTTTAGGGTCTGAGGTCTTTTGGCTGTTTGGGCGTCAGGGTTTTTGGGCTTAGGGCTTTGGGTGCTTGGCAGTCCGGCAGTCTTAGGGCTTTTGGGTTTACGGTTTTCGGGCTTTCGGGCTTGGGTGTAGGATTGCAAGAGCCCCCTCCAGCTGATTTCAACATTCCGCAGCTTTAGCCCCTCAAACTCCTGGAACCTTGAACTGCCAAAACCCAATCCGTCACCCTATAGTACTGATTAGAAGTTTGAGTGAATTTTTCAGTACTGCTCCTCAGGGTTGCTGTTTAGAGTTGTACGATGATATGCCTAAAGATCCTATTCGAACTTATAACGAGCCTGTATTAAACCCTAGTCGGGATCAGCTCAGGTCTCATGTTGTACTGAGACTCTTGGTGCCAAGATGCACAAAGAAGCAGTACTTTGAAGAAACGCAATTTCCGATACCAGGTTAGGCAGCATAATAATCATGACCTACCCTACAACCTGAAACCATAAACCTTTAGCTTTAGCTATTTTTCTTGGAGGCGGGAGGAGGGGTGGGGGTTGAGAGCCGCTGCCTTAGTCTGCTTCTCAGATGAATCCTACATGTTGGGCACAACATAGCCGCACATGACTCCTGGCTTATTCGGCAAGTTCGTAAACAACGTAGTTTCGTCAGGGTTCGTTCAGGCAAGTCCTGCAGGGGAGCTATATACTACAACCTGAGTTATTGTTAAGGAATATGACCCAAAAGCTTAACGGGGAGTGTTCTGTGTGTGAGTTCCTATGGCAAGCGATAGTAATGAGTACACGCACATATATATATAATATGTACATTATGTATGTACGTATGTATGTAAGTATGTATACATGTGTGTATATACGTATGTACATACATGTATAAGTGTGTATATACGTATGTACACGCTTTGGGTATGATGCATTCCGAGGAGCTTTTCCATTCGGGCTTCCGCACCAGGCTCGAAGCGAAGGCCCAACAGCTTTTCCAAATGGCCAGGCTTGCTGCCAGAAGAGCCGCCCTCAGCGAAGCATATGGAGTGCGGAAAGTTTTTTTTGTTGCAGCGTTTTGCAGGGGTTTGGGGCCTTAGAGCCTTCGGGTTGCTGCGAGAGCTGCCAAAAGAACATCTACTTATAAGTGATGCCTCTATCGAATGATGTGTCTATCCAGCTATCTACCGACCTAATTATCTATCTATCCATCTACCTATCTAAAGTATCAAATATTCGAACCTCTCAGAATGCAGGCTTTTGGCCTTGGGGTTCCCGCCTGTTCCCCTTTCCCCCACGATGGCTCGACCTGCAAATTAGCCAAAAAAGCTTTAACACAAAAGCACAAGGACTCGAAATAAAGTAAGCACACTAACCTCTGGACGATAGTCCTGTAAGGGCTATGTAGACTTGTTCCTGGACTTGGCTGCATTGTACGGGGCTCCTCCGATGAAAAGCAAAACCGAGACAACACACTCCAAGTAAACCATTCAAACTCTCACCCCTTCCGTCTACTCTCCCTCCCTCTCTCTTTCGCTCTCTCCAAAACCCTACGCCCCAAAGCTCAACGCCCTGCAAAACTCTGCTCATAAAGGGGTTTATGGTTTGTACCGTTTAAGGTGTAGCGCCTCTGAGATTTCGGCGCTGTGGCGCGCAAGCTTCTTTGAAGGCTCTTTGCTCGAGTCCTGGGGTTCAAGCATTTAGGGCCTTACGGGGTTCTATCGGAGTTCATGGGGCTTTATGAACGAACATAATATAGGGCCCTAAACAATTAGAAAAGGGTTCCTTTCAAGGGTTTAAGGGATTTCGTTAAGAGACACTCTCAGCACAGAGCTACTATGAAACTTTGAGTGTAAGAGAATCAAAGCCTGAAGTATTAGAACAGAGCTTTGGGGCAGATAATCGTTGTGTTTAGGAACCCATAAATCAATAGCACTGTCAGACCAAAAGCCCCGAACCCTGATAAACCGAGAATAGTTTAGGGCCTGGGGTTCGGAGCTGTATAGATTGAAAAACACTTGATTTCTGGTGTCCTGTGCAAGAGATTATGATTAGTAAGAAGGATGCTTCAAGACCCTAAACACAACCCGGTAGAGACCCTAAACCCTACATCCTAAGCCCGAACCCAACATCCTCCATCAAATCAACGCTGGAATTTCCCTAATCCCTACACTGTACACCATGAAGGCCCTTATCTTGTGGAGACATCGTTGCGGCCTCGCCGGACTCGGACGCCGACTCCTCCGTGACCTCGTAGGCAGATGCCTGAAGAATTACCGGAGATCCGACAGTATCCAGGGTTGCGGGTTTAAGGTCCCCTGAGTGTTTTGCAACGACGGACGTACAACCAGCAGCGGCGACAGTGTCATCGTCACCCTCAACATCCGAGGCAGCACCGGCGAGGCATGGTCATGACATGGTTCTGACAAATGCAACACCAAAACTCCTTCATGATAGACCTCCACATACGGCTGTGCACCTTCCGAAGCGGATGGAGCTAAACGATGGGGCACTTGTGAAAGATCGTTCTGACACCTATACGGCTTAGGGTTGGAAACATCTCCATAGACTGATGCACACCAACAGCGGACTGTGTGTTTTGTAGAACAGCAAAGGGTCTTGCGTTGTGCCGGTCCCTGTCTAAGTTGCTAGGGCTCGGGGAACTGATCCCAACAGTACCCGAAACCGCGAGAATCCCAACTCCTAACCCATAGATCCCAACAACCCTTGATCAACAAGTTTTTCGTTGGGGTTCGGGTTTAGAGCAAAAGTCGTCGGCGTATTGCCTGGTTCAGAAGCACTGGGCTCGCTGAGAACCCACCGGAGTAGGAAGAACCGCTTTGTCCCAGCCACTATTTCCCCCAGCTAAACCAGACCCGAGACCCTAAACCCCAAACGCCTTCGGCATCGCCCTGAAAGACCCTTCCAGATTCCGGCGCTTCGAGTTTCAGGTTGGAGATGGTGAGATTTTCAGGTAGGGGTCGCACTCTTTGGGTTTAGGGCTTCCAGTTTTGGGGTTGGGATCAGGATTTCGGGTTTGGTTTGGCTAGGGCTTCAGCTAGTTTCAGCACTCACAACTGGCACAAGCCAGGGTTGCCGGGTTAGGGGGTTCTAGTCTGAAACTTGGGGAGGTTACGCCCTCGTAGATCCAAAACTCTATAACGAATACTCTCCATGTTCCTAAGGAGCCCTATATACTTTCATCAAAATGAATGGAATGCTATTTCGCTCAACCAACCGAAACGCTCTGACGATGCCTTCCGCGAGCCACGGGCGGGAGCAGACGGCCTGGAACAAAACCAAGAATGTATCAGTGGGGCGTCTTGTCACGACGGAACTCCTATGTTAAACCCCTACGTATATACAGGACCGTGATGTAAAACCCCAACAGCAACTGTAAGAGCCTTGCGAGACCCTGACGAAACCGGAAAAGAGCAACACACACACACACACAACCTGTGTAGGACCTTGTAGAACCCTACTGTAAGCCTTTCTGACACCCACATAGCGCCCTTGTAGGACCAGGATACGACCCCTCTGAATCCTTCTAATACCCTATTGGATGGCATTGCGCTGCTAGGAACCCTCAACTTTACTGGCATTGAGCCGCATGGCGTTTCTGGCTTCTTTTGGCTGGGCTTGTTGCCTTTGTTCTTTTTCTTCTTCTGATTGACCCCGGCATCCTCCTTGTCACTGTCACTGTCCTTGTCAGCTGTCATCAAAAAAGCCATGAATTGAAGGTTCAGGCCACTCTCCTCCTTGTCCTTGCCGTGGGGTGGATCCATGTCTTTGTCATCCGGTGACTCCTGCAGCAGTGGGTGTAGGATTTAAGGCCCAGCCTCCCCACTCGAGCTGGCAGGGACAGTGACGACCTCGGTGGCAGCGGAGGAGTTTGAAGCCCATCTTGTGTCACTGACTGCTTGCTGCCGAGGTTACTGTCGTCGCCGGCGTCGGCGGCATTGCAACACCAGCCGGCGCAGGAATAACATCGAGATCATCCGGAAGTCCGGGCTTCAGGGTTATTAAGTTAAGGCTTGAGGGTTTCTTAAATTTAAATGACCAATGATATGCTTTCTTCCTTTATGCATGAATATGTCGTCGTTTGTGGCCACTGCCGGACTTGTCGGTGCAATAACGGTGGTCAAGGGGCAGCATGTGCGGGCTCACTATCGATGGGCCAGGAAGTGGAGTCGATGGTACCTCCGTAGGAGAAGTTCCGGAAACAGAGACTGAAATCTCCATAGCCGCAGAAATGACATGTTTCGGACAAGCTGCGCCAATTTCGGTCGGCACCTCCACCTCCTCGTTCTCAGACGCCTGCAGATGACGCTTCTTCGTATGGTGAGGTCGGCACCCGTATGTGCTCCTCGACAAACTTTTGGAATTCAGGCTGCTTGTTGTACTGGTACTAGTACTAGTACTAGTATTTGTAGTAAGTAAGTAAGCAGCAGTAGTAAAAAAATAGATAGTGGCAGTGGCACCCCTCCCTCCCTCCCTCCCTCAGGCCTTCCCATCCAACTCCAAACCCTCATGAGTCATGTGTGTCGTGATGTGTTGCGGCATGCAAGCTGCAATCATGACAAAACACAGTTTGCCAGCCTCGAGGCCGGTGGTGTTCAGAGACCCAGGGCCAGGTGGACCCAGTCCGACAAAGGCCCGCCACGAAGCCAAGTGGAGTCCGCAGGACCCACCGAGCCAGCCTCGGGGCCAGGTGACCGACCCCAAGTCTGGCGAACTGACATAAACCCTAGTCAAGCCTCCCAAAGCCGACTCAAAGCCGAAACCCCTAGGCCCTAAACTTAACCTAAACCCCAAAGACTCAAAACTCTAAACCCCAGGCCCTAAACCTCAGGCCTACTTAAACCCTAAGGACCAAAACACAGGCCTTGAAGCTGTAGGTCGTCAACACGATCAGACTCAATTCTAAGTACCATGGAGCCGTTCTCCGGGTCCAGCCAGGCCATGTAAAGACAGCCATTGCAAGGAAAGAGTGCCACAGACAGGTACCAAGCGACGCACTCAGAGCTGCGGAAAGCATCCCTCCAGGACGACCACAACAGCTCCGAAAAGTACCCTGTGTGCATCACATATACGAAAGTGCAACAACAACAACAGTGTCAGCTCTGGCATTCCAAGCTGCCTTGTCCATGACAAGAGAGCGGAGATCAGCTACCCCCAAACATCCGCAGATACCGAGTCCGAAACTGAAGATCGTATTCCACGACGCAGGCACAGCTTGCATATGCTGAGCGGGGTCAGAGCAGAAAAGCAACGTAGACTCCAAGGCAGTTTCGTTTCGCCGTAAGCAGTGACCCATAGCACCATTTTCGTCTGACCACAAGATAGGACCAAGACTTACGTGGCAGCAGCTGTTTAACACACCTTCTCCTCTGCCTGTTTAGGGTCACCGCCCTGGCTTGCACAAGGCCAGACGGAAGGTACAGCTTGAGCATCAACAGCACATATTGCAAGGGTTCAAAAATCGGTCCAAACGAAGCCCATTTGGTGAAGATGTACAGGTTGACCATGTGTAAAGCAGTGTGCACATGGCTCCAGTTGCAGCATTTAGCCGGCGCAGCGAGTCTTTCCCATCCCGCGTGCGAGAGAGCACGAGCGGCAGACAGAGCCTAGTCCGACAGATTGGTGGCCCCAGCGAAGTGCTTGAAAGGTTTGCGCAAGTAGATCCCCCCTGAACCCATTTACAAAGGAAACCAGGATGATCGGGATCATCCCTGAAGTAAGCGAGTCCGTCCTGCAGAAGACTGGGATGCACGATGAGGTAGGTTTTGCTCGAACTGATACTCAAACCAAGCTCCTCAAAAGCAAGAAGCAAAGAATAGAAACCCTTCTTGTAATCAGACCAGCCCAAGAAGTTGAGGATGCAATCATCTGCGAAGGCCCAGCCATGTAGCGGCCGTCCCATGGCATCGCGGTGTCTAGCCCGACTATTTTGATGTGTATCCCAGGAACAGAACAGTGCATCGAGTCTCTCCCAGGATCAGAGCAAATAATCCCGCGCTAGGCGGCGAGCCCTGTTGAATGCCGGTGCTCGTGAGATCTGTCCAAGCGTGGCCTCCCCAATGGAAGACCATGAAGGACTTGAGATATTCAAACAGTGCAGCAGCTTCTTTGGAGAGCTCCGGGGGCCCGCTGATGAGGTACTCAAGGATCCGCGATCTTCGCAACTAGTCGAAAGCTTGTGCAACATCAACCAACAACCATAAACCCGGTTTCGCTGTTTTGTGCGAGAAACAATGCGGAAAAAAGTCTGGCAACCTGGCAAGGCACCTTTCTGTGCTTGTGGGATGCGGCATCGTGCAACCCATCTTCTGAACAGGAGAC
Organism: Symbiodinium sp. clade A Y106; assembly: GCA_003297005.1. Classification (NCBI taxonomy): domain Eukaryota; class Dinophyceae; order Suessiales; family Symbiodiniaceae; genus Symbiodinium; species Symbiodinium sp. clade A. Next base: position 373,758 of record BGNK01000040.1, on the reverse strand, counting down.
CCGAGAATAGCTTCAATGTATAGACTCCAATAGGGCAATGGGTCGGAGGTCAGAGGGGAGCTTGATGTCGGGTTTTTTGGTGATCAGACATACAAAAGCTCTAACACAGTCTTCTGGAGCAGCTTGAGGGCAAGACATCATCATCGTCAGATGGTTGCACAAGAAGGTGATGCCATCCTCATCCCGAGGGAGTGCTGCCAGGAGCTCGTTGGGTATACCACTCATACCAGAAGTTTTCCTGTCGTGACTGTAGTTGCAGATATGGGCCCGAACTTCCGCAGGAAAGAAAGGCAAAAGCTCAGATTGAGAAGCCTTAGCATGCAGCTCACCCAGAAGCTGGGAGCAGCGATCCTTCTCGCCCTGAGAAGCTGATGCCAACACCCGTCGAAAATGTGTCTGTATGCCTTCCGCAACCCTAGACCCTCTCTCTCTCCCTCCCTCCCTCCCTTTCCCGATCGCTATGTATCTATCCCTCTCTCGCAATCTCGCTTTCTCACTCCTTCCTGTCTGTCTCTCTCACATAAGTTAAGTGTATTTATCTCTCTCGCTCTCGCTGCCTGTCTATCTCGCCTTTGTTTCTGTGGCGTGCTCTCTCTCTCTCTCTCGCTCTCTCTCTGTCTGTCACTCTCTCTCTCTCTCTCACACGCTCCCTGAATCCCTCACCCACTGGGGTCCGCGGCTGATGCTTTCGTCGGCGAGCGTATACTATTCCATACATATGTATACATATATATATATATATGTGGATATATATATATATATATACATATATACATATACAGAACCCATATGTCTATACTTATACATATGTGTGTGTATGTGTGCAAATACCTATCCTATCCCGGATGTCGGCGAGAAACGTATTTCACTGCATTTATTGACCATACATGTAGGTGTGTGTATTTGTCCAAACACACACACACACACAAACACACACACACACACTTTGGTCCCTGTATGTGTCCAAAGCACACACTTGCATTTCGACATGCGTTCATACATTCCTACCCAATGTATCACCCTGATGGCCACAGACCCAACCTCCACCAGAAGGGGTGCTCAGGGCTTATGAGTTTCGGGTGAAGTGTCTAGAAAGCATAAACCCTGCCCGACCCTAGACCAACCCCTGAACCCCAAGGCTGTGTCCTTGAGGGTTGACGAGGCCAAGTTTAAGGTTTTTGAGCTAGGAGTATCCCGGGTTCGGGGCAGGGTTTAGAGTTTAGGGCTTCGGCTCCATGACACCGAAATGAGGCTAGAATAGAGGGTGCTTGAAGAATTTAGGAGATTGGGAGGTTTTGGGGGTTTCGGCTTTTTAAGGTTTGGGTTGCTCAGAAGCATACTCTACATCAAGGTCTATGACTCCAAAACCTACTGCCTGAAACCTAAACGGCCTAGCGCCATCAACCCTATATAAAACCACCGACCCCTCAAGACTTCCCAGACACTAGACCTCTCAAACCCTTACAACACAGAAACCTGAGACATGCCTTTGTGCCCTCCAGCTCTTGTTTATATAAGGAAGGACAAAGGGCACCTTGACCTAGGGGCACCTTTGACACCAGCCGAAAATAGAACATTGGCCAAAAACATCTTATAGCAACCTTTACCATCGGCAGAAGCTCCCTTTTATGAAAAGAAGTTTGCATGGTCATAACATGTAGCAGAAACCAGAATAACAGTACTAAGACTAAAACATAAAGAATAGCAATAACAATGGGTTTAATAATCCTGGGCATACTCAAAATCCGAACCAAATTCACGATCATAAACCCAATGATAACCGCAAGAAGGAAGATGGTCACAGTAACAGGACCCAATCATAATTGACCACCGAAAATATTAGGAACAGACTCTCCGCCTTTTGCCACAGTCGCCGACAATGCGGGGATGCCCAAAAGCCGGGCTCGGGCTCCTGGGAAGCTACATCGATATCTTAGTTACAACACACTTGTAGACTCCCAACTACCCACCACTATATCCGAAGAACCCATTATTACGGCATTGCTATATCCTAAATACATCTAAACACCCACTATTGAATGAGACACCACTACATCCTTTATACCCACGATGAAGCACCACGAGGGCTCTGTTTTTCGTGGATTTGGGGGTCCTGGACAACCCCGACACCCATACCCCAGTCCCTCGAGTGCCTCGGTCGACCACGGTTGGACGCAGATTTCGGGGCGGCTCTCGCAGTCTTCCTGGTCTGGGGGTTCAGGTTTGGGCTTTTAACAAGCACTACAAGTTACTAAGCTATGACCTAAGGACCTAGTTTCAAAACATGCGAAGATATGAACATATGGCATAATGGCTACACTCAAGCCTTAACCCCTCAAATTCCAGACCATGGATCTTTTGGTGCTTGAGGCTATGGGGTCGATGGCTTGAAACCCGAAGCCTAAACCCGAAAACCCTAAACCAGGTACAGAGCTGGGGCCTGCGCGGGGGAGCGGGCAGATCACTGGTCAGTAATCCGTCAACTCTGGCATGAATTGCACTTTCCTCGATCTCTGCCTTTTTGGCCAGCCCCCCCACAACCTTCCACACCCTGAACCGGCTGACTAAACGCCGAGCTTCTGGGGCGAGTAGGTGCGACTCCTCGACCTCTCTGCCGGCAGCCTCTTGCTTAAAGCAATATACGGTCCCATATGGCAAAAAGCATCAACAATTGGGGGTCGAGGCATCCTGGAATCCTGGATCCAAACCCCGAGAGCCATGTAACACCATGTGCAACCTCAAGCAGATCCTTGTATATTGCGTATACAAGCCTTCGTATAGAACCGCACAGAGATTATCATAGAACCCCTGCAAGGCCCGCGTAGCGCCCTCAGTAAAGACCACGAGCCCTCTAGTCCCTCATAGCCCACACAGAAAAGTCTCAGAACACTTCTCAACAAAATTCATAGCAGCACCCTTATCATACAACCCTAAACCCTAAACCCCAAACCCTAAAACCTAAGTAGAGCGGCCACCCTTCAAAGAAACGACTGGCTTCGTCGCCTTTGGCTGCGCCGGCTCATGAATCGGGGTGTCCCAAACTCAGAGGCTCTTCGGATCGGGCTCCTGCGATGCTAGGCTATTTTTGTATAATATACCCTACTATACTATGTTCTCCTATGGCTATATGTATAATATAGTATACTCTATACTAGAATGTCTAGGGTTTACGATTGCTCGTTTGCAGGACTGTCGGGGCATAGGGTTTCGACTCGAGTTGCGCAAGGCTCCATAAGGCTTGGGGTTTAGGCTGCAGGGTTATCGGGTTCTTTTAGGTCTGGGGTGACGGGGCTCAGGATCTAGGGATGTATAGGGGTTCAGGACGCACTCGTGGTCAAGGTTTTCCAAGGGAGGGTGGAATGACATGCTCAAGCTACCGACTCCGGCACAACAGCCCAATCGTACCGTCCAGATCGAACACAGCGCACCGGCGAAGGTAGACTGACCAGCACAGTGAAAATCTAAAACCCCATTCACATAAAACACGTACGCATCCATTAACGGCCCCGTGATTTGTGCTTGGAACAGGACGACGGTTGCTGTCACCCTGAACTCTGCTCGACTGTATCCCCACTGGCCTGGATCTCCTGCGCGCCAATTTCTCGCCAAACTCGTCTTCTGAGAATCCATCCTCAGGGGGGCGGTTCCGCAGCCAGGCGTCCGGTCGCCGTCGCCTCCGCAAAGCGTCTGTCCAGTCTGTCTTGGACTCTTCATCAGCACAATCGGCCTGTCTTCAAGCGTTCATCCCAACTTGCCAAGTCTGACGACATCCACTACGAGCAACAGCGTAGTGGCATAGTGAGGAGGCGTCCTACACTCACGTACGTTTTATCTGCGGTATTGCATTCGGAATGCTGGAGCCCCCACAAATCTTTTACCCAATGCTCACATCGAGCTGCAAGTTCAAGGAACTCGGATTCAACGCACCTCGGTTACTAGTTTTATGATTCGGTGGAAGGCTTCTTCTTTTCAAGCTTCGGGACTCTAAATGCATGACGAGCGAGACCGCCTCTGCTGCCAACATCATTACTATTAGTAGTATAACAAGTAGGTTTATTCCTACTGTTTCTCTTCTCAATTCAACCACAGCAGCAGCAGGAGCAACTGCTACAACCACTACCACCACCACCACCATCACCACCACCACCATGAACACCACCACCTGCTGCCATGTGAAGACTTGGGCTGTAGCACCTACAGTACAGTCACCCATAGACCAAATGAGCTAAACATTCTTTACATAAACTCATCTGAGAACCTCGAAGAGTGGTGACGGCTGTCAGCGGTCTCCTTCCAGGCCCGCAGAACACCCGGCGGCGGGTGCGGCGGTTGCCTGGGACCCTCGGCAGCCGACGATCGCTGCTGTTTCTCGAGAACCTTCTTCCTGCAAAGCGGCTCCTTCACCGAAGCCTCGTCCTGGGACAAAGCTGAGACTGATAGTTTTGTTGAGTCGTTTGCTTTGTTTGGGGTTGCTGGGGTTCTGATTTCGGCGCTCACACTCGGACAATCCAGGCGAGGGTTTCTGATTTTGGGGTTCGGGGTTTTACGGCTCGGGATTCAGATTCCTGGGTTTGGGGGGTTGCGAATCCCGGCCTCTGGGGGAGTTTTTGGAGTTACCGGTGAATACCCTAGGACGACAGCACTGTCCATAAACGATGCTTGTCGTGAATGTAACTGTTAGATTTCCTGTCAGGATAGACCTGAGGGTTTCAAGGATGTGAAGCTTCGACCGGCCCAGATTTCACTGACCGAGCACCGGCCTTCCTGGTGACAAGAAGCTGACCAAGCCCTTACGGATCGGGCAGTTGGTAGGTAGGAAATCACCAAGGTTCTCCTATTAAGATTGTAAGTAAGGCTCTACACTTCTAACCTGATTACGTAGTCCCGCGGTCGTTTCCTGAGCAGTAAACATGATTCAATCACCTTGAGCCCTCTGCGATGCTACGGACACTTCGCAAGAACTCCTCATCCAAATTTCTGCTCCATGCCACGACCTCCTTCGTTGAAGACATAATTGCCCATAGGCCCCAAAGTAGTTCCTTTTTGGGGTTGCCTTATAGGATTCTATATATGAACCCCAAAAAAGAACTACTTTGGGGCCTGTGGGTATTCAACCCCGGAGCGAACAAAAACTCTGAGAGCTGAGCCTTTGGTAGTTGATGGCAAACATATGTGACAAGAGCTCAGGACAGTTCGAAGCTTGGTCTTGGGGAACCCGAACTCCAGAACCTACTGCCAACCCAACCTGAAAGGAATCCTCAAAACAAAAAACCTACTATAGAAGCCAGAAAAATTACGCATACTAACTACTCGGTTCTTACTAGAACGGTAGAGTATAAAGGAAGCAAGAGCTCTTTAACCTGGCTTCAACATTCAAAAACAAACCTGAACGCAAGGCCCACGTTTCCGGCGAGACCACCCTACCCGAAAACCATGGTCGGATCAGGTGTTCTGCTGGGGTCTAGGTCTAGGGTTTTTTTTTGAACTCCTTTTTGCGTCTGCCCCAAGGTCAGCAGAGACAAGGCACATACGCACCAGGAGACCGTGGTCAGACTTACGCCAACCACGAAGACAAGCTTACCCTCACAGCCCTCAGTCAACAGTGTCGCCATACGAGTCGGGCCCCCTCTTGTTCACGTTCACATTTCGTAGCCCTGAAAAACTGCTCTCCATTCATGTAGAGGAGGTGTTCAGCGTGGAGTGCCTCCAGCACCTCAGGGCCAAAATCCTCCTGGATTTGCTGCGCGGAAACCTGCCCAGCACGCCAGTTCAGGTAGAGGTTGGACAGCTGCTCACCCCCCAGCGAAACATTATTCCATCCCGACCCTTTGCTCACAGTGGCTGCACCACCCGAACCTCCCTGCGAAGGGACGGGGTCCATCATCGTGGCGGGCAGGGTTGAGGTTCCACAACTGCCAGTCCCCAAAGCCTCACCCGAGTACAGGTTGAGCTTCAGACGGACTCCACCATCTTGCAACACTTTCAGAGGAATGTGAACATGGCCGAGTCGAGTGTCCCCGGAAGGTCGCGACCATGTGGCTTCCAAGTGCAAGCCTCTTTGCCGTTTGGGTCGGTGCATTTCATCATGCATTGCCCGATCCTCCCACATGTGGTAGACGAAGGCCTCGTGTTGACGCAGCAGCTCCACATTGTAGGCATCGAACTCTGCTTCCTCTTGCTCATGCGCCTCTTGTTCCCTGAGTCTCTGCTCCCGTTCACATTGCGAAGCTATAGCGTCCAGCTCATCATCAGGGACCGAATCCATGTGCTGCATCCACACAGGTACCGGTGGTGGGGGGCCTCGCGGAGCACCATCAGGTGAAGGTGCCGCCTCCGAGCCATCGTCTACGTCGTTCTCAGGCAGAGGCTTCATGAAGGCCACCGGCATCGGATCATCCCTGAGGACCGGCTGGCCATCGGCAAACAGAGATCCTGGGTGGATCGGAAGGAAGGCCTCAAGCCGACTCCACCATTCTGCACACCAGGTCGTGCATGCCACAGTCGAGCCCGCGTCAACATCCTCCAACTCTGCCGCAGCGCAGGCCAGCAAGGCCATCAGGTCCCCCGGATCATGCCGAAGTAGGCCAAGTAGCTGACCACGTTGGGAATCAACACAGCGGTGATGAAGGCGTCTTTGCAACCACTGGACGTTCCTTTGCAGTGCAGCCTTAGTTTGCTGTTCAAGGGCCTCCCTCAGCTCATGCAGAAGACTATGCCACGGTGAGGTCCTCAGCGTCAGCTCCGTTTGCATGAGCAGGTGATCCTCGCTGTCATCATCTTCATCCTCCAAGACCCGCGGGGCATCCTTCGAACAGGAGGACGATGTCTCACGATTGGCTCGTTCCAGGAGGCTACCAATGGTCGCCATCATGCTCTGCAGCAATCTCGTGAACCCCAGAGTAAGTGTGAGTCTGTCCTGCGGGTTGCGCATGAGGTAGCTGTCCACAATGGTGTTCTCCACGAAGTCAGGGAGTAGCCGACCAGGCTCTGGCTCCTGATCCACATCCGTGACACCGAGAACTGCGAAGCTTCATCCAGACTTAGTGGTCTGTCCCCATCAGTGCCAGTCGGGCGGAAATTGATCTGGGTGTGGGTCACGGCCGTCCCCTCGCGAGCTGCGAGACTTATCAGATGGTCTGGTCTCATCGCAGGCTTCAAACAGCGTCCCAGGTGATAGGTCTCACTGGTTTCCCTGGTGGGTCTCCCTTCGTGGGCAGCCTTCGAAGAAGTTCGGCCCTTGTCACAGTCCATGAAAGACGTCTCGTCCTCCAGGCCAGCTTCAAGTTCGTCTGGTACTTCATTCTGTGCTGAACTTCAAGAGATGACTCAAACAGCTTGTAAGAGATCGGTGCTTCATCATCAGCTAGCTGTCTGAAACATTCGGAAATTTCCCATTCAGTTCGCAACAAGCCAGTTCTCCGCTGATACTCAACCCTAATTTGCTTGCGAAGATTCCGAAATCTGGGTAGCTTTGACAGAGCGAGATCACGACATCTCGAGATCAAATGTGCGCGTCGAGGATGGAATCCAATCTCGAAACAAATGTTGCCTAAAATCCTACCAGACGATGAAGCTGCAATGGCATCAGTCGAACATGTGTGTTCACACCAACCAGACTGATAACTAGAACTGTGTGCCCTGCCACAGGCACACAAACTGTGGCAGGGCACACAAGCGCTTGTCTGGATCTGTAGGAGAGACAAACAAATGATCAATCGAAGCCGCTCCAACAACGTCATAGTAGCTCTCGACTTTGACGTATCGAGATTCTTTGGCACAATTCCGGCGAAATCTGGCTGGCATGTCAGGCTTGACACAAAATTTCCCAGTTTGCTGATCTCTCAGAATAGTGAAAACTCTGCCTCCGGCCCCAGCTTTTCGAACAGCAGCGCCATGAGCTTCCTCATGACTGTCATACCAAAGGCATTTGGCTGATCCAGGCCGTTCATCCTCCCAGGAATCAGGAATATCTCGAATGGAGGGCTGAGAACGTACAGTACTAACTGATCCTACGACAGTGTGATCACCAACTTCGCGAGCCTCAGGAGGAATAGAGACGTTACGCGGCTCAGATCCCACAGAATCGAGTTGGCCAATCTTATGGATGTCATCCAAAGAATCATCGATAGCTGTGATCTGAACCCTGCCATGCGGCTCATGCCTGAGAACCTGCTTGGTGTCAACATTCAAGAAACAGTAAGTACCATCTCGATCAACAAACCTCAACCACTTCTGAATTCCCTGGTCGGACCTTTCAGACTTTGGCGGGCCTGGATTCTTTGCTTCGCCCAATCGGCAGAGGCTTGTCCAAGGTTTTCCATCCCATGAATAAATAGCTGAGCCTAGGTCTAGGGGTTTAGGGGTTTAGGGTTTAGGGTTTAGGGTCTAGGTCTGGGGCTTTGTGTGCTGAGCTTCAGGGATGTAGATTCTGGGGTTTAGATGATAAGCGGTCGCAGAAGACTCCTTGTTCTACACTATCACACCCGACCTTTAGTTAGGCACTGCTCCTGAAACCATAAACCCCTGGGCGGTTAACCTACATGCCCTCCAAACTCCAAGCGCTACGTCGAAGTACCGGATACTCAGCAGAGTGGCTGGGCTGGGTTTTGCAGCTTTGCATTTGCTGCACCGCAAGTCTTTGAGCTGCGCGTAGCTCTGAAGTTTCATGGCAGCTTTGCTTGTGGCCTGCGGAGGCTCAGCGCAAATTCGCCGATCTTTAGGCGCTAAAGGTCCACCTGGCCCTTTTGAAGCTATTGTTTACCTCATTATCAGAAGAGGGCATCTTATCCCTAAACGGGTTTCCGAGTTCATGTTGCAGTCCAGAGTCTAGGTAGGGTCTCAGCTTGTATACCTTCAGCGAAGCTATAACAAATCCGGAGTTTAGGGTTGGTGGTGCCGCGTGCTCTGGAACGATTTCCTTATACCAGCTTCACTGACCTGCCTTTTCAATGGGATTATGCAGTATGTTTGCCTCAGAAGAAAGCATGAATCCACTAGTTATACTGGGACTTCAGGCACCAGAATCAGGTACACTTCCTCCTAGGTGAAAGACACGGATGACCTCCAATACAAAGTAGGAGTCCCACCTATAGAGACCCAGGAACGAAGTAGAGGTCGAATAGAAGTTCGGTGTACGCTAAAAAGGTTGTCTTAGCTACAAGTGAAAAACAAAGCCTTACCAGAATGTTACGTCAGTTCCCAAAAGCTCCTCCGGCATGTGTTGCAGGAAGTTGGTATTCTGAACTGTTGCATTCAATTACGCAGGCTTTGGAGTCTAGGGTTTGGGATCTGGAACTTCAGGGGTGTAGGCCTCCCCACCTACGGTCCCGGATACCGCTTCTATCCACAGTCTTTAGGGTTTAGGGCCATTGTGGTTCCTTTACCTGATGACTTTTTTGCAGTAAACCCTGCCCGGCACACGAACTCTGAAACCCTACACTCTGGAACCAAACGCTGAGCCCTAGCCCTAGGCTCCCCACCTACGCCTTGAGCCCTTGAACCCTGAACCCTACCAAGCCCTAAACCCTACGTACCCTGAAGCCTAGACCCGTAACATTTTTGCATCGAGGCCTCTTCCAACTGCCGGGCTAAACCCTACACCTGAAGCCCGAAACCCTACCTCAATTCTGAACCCTGCACCCTTGGCCTGAACCCTTTAATCCCAAACCCTACCTAACCCTACACTCTTAAACCCGAAGCCTGAAGCCCTGAACCCTGCCTAAGCCTAACTTACCCTCAAGGTCGAAGCCTTCTGGTCGAAAAAAGCCCAGAAAGGCAAACTACAAATCCCAAAGCCGTAGACATCCGGGGCACCTTAGGGTTCCGGGTTTAGTTGGATTTGTTGTTTGTGTTTGTTATCGTCCCTTTTCCGTCTCGCATGATCATTCGGGTTTTAGGGTTTAGGGTGCTTAGGGACTAGTTTGTTGGACGTTTCGCCTCCTGCTTCGCAGGGGCGAGCCCGCATAGCAGGGTAGTTTGTTGGAGTTTGGGATCCAGGGTCGAGTTTGAAGTTTAAAGTTTAGGGTTCTTTTGCCTCGTACGTTGCAGGGACCAGCCCTCATAGCTGGGCCGTTCAGAGAGACCGAGAGTTCACTCATCTCATCATTGCGAGCTTATTGGAGTTTAAGAATGTCTAGGGCTTAGGGTTAGGGACACCGACACGTGCAACCCAGAACTTGCACCTGTAGTGTTTTAGGTTTTAGGGGTAGCCTTTACCTGAAGGTTCCATGGGTTAGGGTGAAAACACGGCCTGAAAAGACTGCACATCCTGTATAGTAATGTATAATGTATAGTCTAAGGGCCTTAATAATCAAAGTAAGGGTTTGGGGTACATTTAAGAATAGTTTAAGCTGTGGAAATTTTCCAGAATACAATAAAATAAGGAACTTTGAGGACCATTATTTATTATTAGTAGCTAACTAACTATTGAGGCCCCTACATTCAACTCTTGAACCCGCACGCCAGAAATCTTGACTCAAGAGCCTTTTGGGCTTAGGGTACAGTTTTTGTTCGGGCCTGTTTCCCCAGCGTTAGGTCGGGTTTACAGAGGGGATGAAGGGTTTAGGACCTGCGTTATGCTTTTAACCTCCCCTCAACACGACCCCAAATCCAAAATCCGCAAAACCCTGAAGCCTTAATCTAGGTTCTCTGGCTAAGGGTGTCGAGTCTTATTGGGGACAGTTCTCTGGAGCCTCCTAAAATCCAGACCGCTAAGTTTCAGAAAATCGGGGACAATAACTGTATGGGTGTGTATTTATGTGTATATATATATATAGATCTACATATAGATATCTATATATATATATGTAACTCTGAAGCACAGGCATGGGCCTCTGCAGGAAGCGGATCCTTCGGTATCACCGGATCTGCTCTCGGGATGTCCGCTGTTCGTGCCTCCTCCAGTCGGGAAGGGCTTTGATGGGTTTTCGGTAGGCTTTGTTTAGGGCTTAGGGTTTATGGGCGTTAGGGTTTACGCTCAGGGTTCTTTAGGGCTTCCTTCCGTTAACGATGTAGAGGGCTTCACAGGAATCCTTTACGGCCTAAGTTAGGCGGCCTAAGTTCTCATTTCGCCGGGCTTAGACTCTAAGCTGAAAGGATTTTCAGGAAGGTGAAACCCTAACCCCTAAACCCTAAACCGAAACCCCAAACCTTCAACCCTACAGGAACCCTAGGGCTTGGGGGTGGCAGGGCCGTTGAGTGAAACAAAAGTCGGATTCTTTGAGTGGGCTCGCAGCGGCGTCGCTTCTTCTGCTTGAAGGATCAAGGGACTTAGTATGTAGGTTGTTTGGAGTTGTCACTGCAGACCTTAGTTGAGGGTTGCGACAATTGCACATATCATTTGCTTAAAACCAGGTACACAGGTAGGGTTTAGGGGCTTGGAGTGTTCAGGGTGCGTTCCGCATCAGTAGCGGCAGTGTGTCTGCAGGCTACAACCCTAAAACCCGAAACCTGCAGGCCCAAAGCCTAAGCCCTGAAATATCCTGAGCTCGGAAGCCTACTGTAAACCTCACTCTGGTAGCCTTTCGCTCCACCCTCCGACCCCTTTCTTCCCCAAACCCGAAACCGACTGGTTCGGGGTTTCAGGGTTTTGGGTTCAGGGGTTAGGTTTTAGAGTTTCAGGGTTTAGGGTTCAGGGGTTAGGGTTTAGGGTTTAAGGGTTTCGGCGCTCACAGGGTTTAAGGGTTTAGGGTTTAAGGGTTTAGGGCTTTGGCTTCCGAACCTCCGTAACTGTCAGGCTTTAAGGGGTCTCTGAGACTCGGCTCCTTCTTGGCACACTTCTCGCCGTGGCCTCGTTCACAAACACACCGAAGCTCGAACCTCGTCCCGGCAAAGGCTTTTAGGTGTGATTCTGTTTTGGGGGGTCAAGCACACCGGTTGCACCCTCTGATGTGATAGAAGATGGCGGCTACTATATATTGCTGTGCTCTAAACCATGATGAAGATTCAGGTTGCTGCTCAAGTTAACTTCACTACCATACTGAATACAGACTTCCGCTAGGCATTCTCAGTCTTACCCCGAATGCGTCTAACCCCCCACGAACCAAAGACATCAAGCGCCCCCATCCTCTGCAGATCTAGTTAGAACAGGGCTTCGGGGTTCTATTTAAGTAGATGTAGTTGTAACACTGAGGCACCTCCAGGAGGAATAGCGGCTACTATTCCGGTTTCTTCTTGTTTACTTCCTGTAGTACGAGCCAAGTGGCAAATATGGTATCTTCCCCCACATTGTATATATTAACCTTATAAACTCTAAACCCTGAACCGTATCGAACGGAACTTGGCGCACCTCTCTCACAGATTAGTCATCCTAAGCGCAACAAAGTGGGTAGAATGAAATCCGAGGTTTTGCGTTGGGGCGTGGCCATTTCTTGCCGGGGCTTGAAGTTGTTGTGGCTTAATTAGGACCTTCATTTAGGCATTTAGGGTTTGAGGACCTAAACAGCGAACAGTCTAGGCTTTGGGCTTCGGGACTTTCTTGCGCGATGTTGAAAGGCTTTGCAGGGGTCTCGAAAATGAGTTTAGCCAATAGGGCTCCGGCACTTAGGGGGTTCAGGGTTTATAGGGTCGATGTATATTGATCAGGGGACTTCAGACAAACTGCATGCCGGTTCAGCAGGCTGAGAAGCACCGCTATGACACACACACACACACACAGATACACATATATATATATATATACATATACGGAGAGAGAGCAGAGCAACCTGCGAACAGTAGAGAGTAGGATCCTATAGGGAAACATGCGTCGCCCGACTATTACTGCAAGACTTCCGTCACAACACAAAAACCTGAAACCCGGCCTGACATGGTTCGCGTAGCAGCGCTTGCAGCAAAAGCCACCGCTTTCTTCGAAGGTCACCAGGAAATTACAGTGCTCGTTTGCACATAGCCGACCGATCTGGCTGATCTCCGACATTCACAAGGACCCTACAAGAAAGTAAGTTATGGGTTATGGTAGCTTCGGGTGCCAGTGAAGCCCAATCTTATCTGATATAGCTTCGGGCTCAGGTTTTTTCTGGGGTCGCAGACCACCGCAGACCTCTTCATGCACATCTTGTCTGGGTTTTCCTACACGCTTTGAACGTTAACCCCAAACCGTTCTGGAAGCGGTTAGTACGACTTTGCTGTTGAAGCCTGAGGTCAGGGAGTTCATTTCTCTGTGCTTGATGTGCTTCGGGACTTCCGCTTACCAAGGGCTTTGTTAATTCGAGCTGCACGCATTATGACATGAAACTCAGATGTTCAGCAGAGCCAGATGGGCAGAACATGCAATGCATCCCTAGCAGCACATATGCCAAATGCCTTCTATACGGCTAAATGAGAGGCACCTCTGAAAACTGTACGTATATAGGACTTACAGGGTTAGAGATAGAACTGTATTTCCATTACGGAGCTTCAACAAGAAAGCGCTATGAACCGTGATCTCATGGTTTAGGGTTTAGGGTCCATGGGCCAAGGGTTCCCGATCCGTTGGGCGATCTTGGACAGTGCAGTCCCTAAGCACAGAATCAACAACCTTCTACCGCTCCTGTTCAAAGGTAACGTAATTAATGCCAGGGTCTATACTGTAATTGTTCCTATATAGAGGTGGGATTGCTAAGCACGGTCCCAACTATGTCAATCCTCTCAGGTTTTGTATATAAGGTCTAAGTGATTGTTGAGCAAGTACCACAGGAAAAGGAAACGAAGCTTCAACAATCCTCAACTGGATCAATGTCAACCACGTAATTAGCTGAGCCTTAAATATGGTCTACATGGCATTGCTGGTCGAAGCAGTAAGCCCCGCAACCAGCATCCCACCCCATTTCTCAGCCGGAAACGGCCATGGACCAATCACGCTGCGAGCGCAGAGGGGCGTGGCGTCGTCGCCAAAGCTGAGTGAAAGTGCAAAAAGGTAACGGGCTAAGGCCGAGGTCTCGCAGGGTGTCAACTCGGAAAAGCTAGCGGTTCCTCAAGGTGCGGGGTTGCCTGATGTCATCAAGGATCCGAGGATGCTACTACAACTTGGGATTAGGGTCTTGCCGGGGGTTATATAAGGGCTAGAGATGAATTCTCTTGCAGCTGTTGGCAGTCTGTCTCAGGAACTACTATGTAGACACTTGTAATTACCACATGCCAATGGAACCGACCTCAATAGCTTCACTCATTTTCGCCCTGAAAAACAACTTCAGGCTAGCTCTTAACCAATGCAGACAGCTTAGATAAAGGCTCAATTCGACAACATGTGCCTGTAAGGTCTAACACGACTAGTTAAGATGAAGAAACTCCTGTCACTCCTGTCTTCTTCATATCACGACCCGAAGCCACACAACACACATGTGCTACCATGAGTTCGCACCATGCTCGAGGACTTTGTCGTGACGTCGACAAACACGAGCCGGAGTTCCAAAGCCACTGAGCCAATGTCCAGCTGTGTTGCGACGGCGGCGACAACGGCCACTGTTAGACATCCTGCTGCTGATGATGATACGACTGAACTTGTAGTCGTCATTCTAACAGCAAATACCGAATTTACAACAATCAGCAAACAAAAACAACGGCCAATGACAACAAATCGTGTAGGTACATACCTACCACCTCACACAACATGCAACCCTAAACCCCCAAAATCTATCAACATCTCTCATCAGAACAAACTGGGGCGAGGCACTCCTTCAGCAGCTTCTGCTGGACCTTTCGAGCCGCGTTGAGGAGAGGCTCCACCTCGCCGGAGGCGCTACCTCCGGCGTTGAAGGGTTTGGTCTCTTGTAAGGGCTTTTCAAGGTTTAGGGTTTCGGGTTTGGGGTTTGGGCTTAGCGGCTTATAAAGGGGGTTATAAAGGGGGTGTAAAGGTGTAGGGTGCAGGGATGCAGGGTTTTGGTTACAGGGTTTGGGCTGAGGGGCTCATAAAAGGCGGTGTGAAGGTGTGAAGGTGCAGGGATGTAGGGTTTCGACGCTCACACTCGCACACAGCAGGCAAGGCTCCACATAGGGATGTAGGGTTTAGGGTTTAGAGTTTAGGACGTTCAGGACGCATTAACAAACATGAGGCGTTCTAGGCCCTAGGCCTGGCCAGACAATGATCCAAGGGAGACGGTGCCGCACATGTAGTGGAACCGCGAGACCAACCAACGCACAGACTAAAAACCGAACCCCAAGAGGCCAAAATCTCTCTCTCTCTCTCTCATCTCTCATTGTCTGTCTCCCTCTCTCTGTCTCTCTCTCTCTCGCTCTCTCTGTCTCTCTCTGAGGAATTCTGATGTGTGTGTTTGTGTGCGCGCTCGCATGCTTCTTGCGTCCCACACTCACAGACTTTATTTTCTAGAGCGCCCGGGACTTGGGCTTTTGCGACAGGTTCGAAAGACAGCGGCACGATGCCTGCCGTCGCAGCTGCCAGCCGCGTGACGGCCCACCTGAGGGCCTCGGATCGTCAATCCGCGTAGAGCTCAACGGTTGCCAGGTTTGTGGTGGAGGTCCGAACCTCACGCGTCTAAGGCTGTGGGTATTTTCATCAAACGCGAGTGGGAGCCAGTATTAAAATCGAACTTTGGCTCGCGACTCCGGAAATTAGCATAGCCCAGCGGGCTGAAGGGGCAGAAGCCATGGGCCCATGTCTGGGTTCTGTTAGCATCTGGGAGGTTCCTGCCTGAGCAGCTAGCAGCAGGCGATGGAAGCGAGGTTAAAGGGAGTATGAAGTTCGTGGATTTCGGTTACTCTTGGTTTATGTACAAACATTAGGGGTTGCGATCGGGACATTCGGGCCCTCACATTCGTGCATATCTACCCTGGCTCCCAAAAACTCAGGAACTCCAAGCTGCTGTACCCTGGAAAGAAAAGGTACGTCTCCGGTTGCAGTTGAGGGAAGAAAAGCGCCTGACCCTGCACCGGAGCATCTCTATGCTGGACGACTTCATAAACCATCTTGAACCCGAACCGCCAAAACCGAAAACCCTAAACCATCAAGCTTCAAACCAGCTGAGCGCCTCGTCGGCACGTTTGGCGATGGAATCGCCCGGGTCATCCTTGGATCTGCTATTTCCGGCTAGAATCCTTGACCGGAGTGTTTAGGGCTGTAGGGCTTAGGATTTTACGTCTTGCAGGGCTTGAAGCCTTAACAGGGGCTCGGATTACTCTTAGTGCCGGGGTCAGCCGACAACGGCATCTCTCCTAAGCACACGGCATACACCAGAACCCTAAACCTCAAAGGGTCATCCGCCCAACCGAGAAACACCGGCCACATCACATCCCACACCCTGCTTGAAGGACCTCGGTGGTATGCAGGATCTACATGGGGTACCAAGTACCCATGCCACTCAAACTCTATGTCTAAGGCTTTTGACCGCGTGCAAAATCGATTCCCCAAGAACTGAAAGCAATTCACCTTTCAAACCTCGAAGACTCCAAAGTATACTAGAATAAGCCCGCAAGATGGAATTGGTAATTATTTAGGCCCCTACGTTACCTATTTTGGGTTGTGATGTCTCAAGGAGATCCTGCTGAACAGTCCGAAGGTGCTGGAGCGATCAGCTCGGCCACGTCCGCGGGCGTGGGGACGGAGGATCCCACCCTCCCGAAGGCTCTTTGGGGCTTCGGGGACTGTCCCATCCGCCCAGCTGACAGAGTCGCACCGCAGGGAACAACAATCCGAACTGAAGAAGAAAACGCCTAGATGCAAACCCCGGGCAACATGTACCCGTCTGAGATGCCAAACCAACCACAAGTGTCGGCCGGTAAACTACGGAGGAATACACCACGGAGCTCGCTACCTAGAGAGAACCTGCAAATGTGAACCCGGTTTTGGGTTTGGGTTTCATAATAGTTAGAGTTTACAAGGGTAGGGCTTAGGGGCACATCTAGAGCTTCAGGGAAAAGTGCTTGTGACAAAACGTGATTCACCTTTCATTGCACTTCTGATGCTGAGATGCTGGGAGTGGAAGGAAAGGAGTGTCGAGCAAAGCTTGGAGGTATGAAGATGCCCAGGTGCCCTCTTTTGGGAGCTACCACGAAATTTGACGAACTTTAAGAAGGCGAATTGCCTGTGGCTCAGGCTTCATGGGGTCCAAGGGCCTGAGGCGTAAACGCGACAGGACTGGTTCAGTGTTTCGTGGTTTTTCCATGTCTCCGGAATCTGTTAAAGAGCCGGGCGCGAGCTTGCAAACCCAAAAGGTTCCTGAACCCTAAGCCCTAAGCCGTGCTTCCTTGATCTTTGAAAACTAAACCCTGCAGCCTGGCCTTGACCTTCCGCTCAGCTGAACCCCGGCGAGAAGGGCAAAAAGCTTCCAGCCAGTGCCCAACACCTGGCAGTCGGTTTCTTGTTGATGAAGCTGACCGACTATGCCGGTACCCGGCGCACTTGGAGTACCGCGTGTTGGGTCGGATGGAGAACTACATGGCTTCATACGTTTCTACTGCCGGTGCTTATGAATGCTTTGTCGTACCAACCGCAACCTTTAAATTACATAATTGCATGACTATGTAACTCAGCCGAACAGAGGGCTGTAGGCCATACTCACACTGGGTAGGCAAGGCTTCACGAGGACTTCATAATCTTCTTTTCCAATATGCCTAACTAACAACCTCAGAGATTTGTGGGCATGGGACCATCTCTCGCCAGGGGAAGCGGAAGGCAGCGCAGGCGCGTTCCGTGGCATACCTGGGAGCTCGCGCTTCAGAACTGAAAAAGCACCGGAAAAGTTGCCCCCCCCNCCCCCCCCCCCCCCCACAACAGAATTTCTAAGGCAAACCCCTACTATTGCATTCCCGCTTGGGCGTCGATGCCCAGAGCCTACTTTGGGGATCCTTTGGGGTTGTTAGCATTTATTGCCGGAGCCTTATGCTAGCAGCAGCTGGTGCTTGAGCGGGTGTTGGAGCCGATCCTATCAGATCACATCCCGGAATGCAGGTCCAGGTCTAGCCTTTCGGGATCTGGTGGCGATGGGCTTTATTATCGGCTTATAAGTTCCAAGTTCAGAAGGCTGTAGGAACTTCCATGTCCAGCCCTTTAGGCCCAAGTCCAAAACAAAAGCAAGGAGGCCTTGTGCTCTTTCAAGAAAGCTGCTGCTGCCATATGTCTGGCGCGGCATCTGCCAGCAGGAAAACATCGACGATCAAGAGGCATGTCCTTGACATCCGGTAGTTTAGCAAATGCAAGTTCAATTGATTGGAAGACGGGCTGGAAGGCTTGAACCGTTCGAATCCAAACAGTAGCCATTCAGACCCTTTGAACACGAACCAGGCCGTGTCCGATGCTATGAGAGTTGGCCCCTTCCAGCCTGACTTGCAGGTACTAACATGACAGCAGATATGCATGGTGCTGTAAGCTGGCATCGGCGGCATCCAGCGGATTTCACGGCTCATTTCTTTCTTGATCTCCGACACCCTTCCACAGTCGTCAGATCAGATCCAGCCGTCGACTTGGCAGCTGACTTCGTCGGATCAGGCAGATGCTGGGTATTGCAAACTTCCATATTTTAACGGCACAGTAAAGGCATTCCCCGCAAGTGTGCCATCATGGCAAACCTAGACGAGATGCAGGCCGAGGTTGCATTCCCGGATGGATGCATATCCTGGGTTGACAGACTGCTACATTCATCAAGTGTTTCAGGCATGGGTATCCAGACCTTCTATAATCGCTGCCAGCAGAGATGGCCTGTCTACACTGTACTTGGCGGGTTATGCTACTCTGATGGTGTATTCGCGTGTCTAAGTTGAAGTAAGTTGGGTGCCGACGAATTTCTACGGTCCTTGAACTCAAGCCCTTATACAACCAATACTCTAAGATACACGAAACCGACGAAACCCTTCAAGTTCACCACCCAGCTGCTTGCACTCTCCTCCGCGACCGTGGATCCAACCCTGCAGGGCTTGCCATGGGGTGTATGCCACAAGAACTATACTAACCGCAAGCAAGAAACACAAGTGCAAACATGCCCTTGCTTGGCGTTCTTTCCTCTCTCTTTCTCTCTCTATCTCTCTCTCTCTCTCTCTCTCCTCATCAAGAGTATCGCAATGCAAGGCACGAAACTGAAGCCTAGAGTATCAGGAGGCATTGCACGAACACTGTGGGCGTTCTTTGGTTTACGGCATTCTCGCTTTTGCCACCTGCTCAGTACCGACAGTATTACATGCTTCTTGGGCACACACTCATGAAGCACTGCACCCGCGTAGCCAGGAATCAACTGTGCAAGCTTTCGAACTTGCTACACTTGGCTTCGTGGGTGGGATGCTGAGGACGTGCGTCTATATCTGCTGACCCCGAATATCACAAGCACCTTGACTTTCAATTGTTGGTTTTAAAGCACACATTGACAGCACACATATAACTACAGGGAGCCACGAAGAGAGAGAGAGAGAGAAAGGCAGAGATAAGGCGACAAAGAGAGGCAAGTAGAGGAAGGAGGGAGAAAGGAAAAAAAAAACAAGTGTCAGACAGAGAAGCCCCAAACCCTAAAGCCCAAGACCCTGATCACAACCTCAACGTCTTCGAAAGACCCTTAGAAGCTTTTTGTGTCGTCATCAGCTCAGGAACCTTGCAGCACGTTCTCCCGCATCATGGAGCCGACGATGTAGGCCGGCGTCCACACGGCCGAAGTGAAGCAAAGACAACCTGAGAAACTCCGAAAGCTCCTGCTGCATGGCCTAAGAATGTTGTGGGTTAGAGCGTAGGGAACGAACCCGGTGTCCGAAAGCGCGGAACCGAGTCCTTTCGGATCTTCGCGCCCGGATTGGAGGTCTTGCCGAGTCTTACCCCTCTGTGAACTCTTCAGGTCAGATATAGCCAGAAACCAGCGAGCAACAGTCGACTTCAAAGACTCAACACAACGGATCTCAAATTTAAACGCCATAGCAGTTAGGTCCTAACCCGCTCTAGCCCCAGCCAGATTCCTGAACCTCAATCTGCCTCGAGGGCAACGACAAAAAGCGAAGGCCAGGAGGCGCGAGCGTGGACAGATCCTTGCGGAGCTGTGGCCAGGGCAGCTGTGGGGTGGGGCGGCAGCGCCTGGGCTGGGGTGTAAAGGTTCTGCTATCTACATGTATGGCTGAAGCGTGACAAGTCTTCTGAACAAGTTCTCAGGTTGTCTAGCTACTGCTCTATGGGTCTAGCCTCTGGCGATTTTGATCGGAGATTTAGGTTTAGGATCATTACTGCTACCAGCAAGCCCAATACCCCTCAATTGATGAATTCATTCGTTACGTACTGGCAGCAAGAATACATGAATCTGGGATTGCGGGTTCAGGCGGCGTAGTTGATTTGACAGACTTCTTGTTGAGCCTGGGGCTTGTGGGTCGAGAGATTTCTTGGGTCGAGGGTTGCATTCGGTTCTGGCTGGTCTCCTATAAGCCTCTCCTATACGCCTCAAGACGGAGCGAGATGATTAAAACGCAGTCTACACCGCAGCCTTATTGCACTGCTCAAATCGATCTATCTATGTACCTAATTATCTACTTATTGGCTATCTATCTATCGATCTATCTATGTATATATAAATATACGTATCTATAGACATTTGCACACTCTGAACCCGAACTCAGTAAATGAAAGGACCAAAACGTGGTCAAGCAGCTGCTGCGTCGCCCATGTACGCTGCAAAGCGTCGTAGGGCCCTGGGCCTTGGACGTGATTCTGGTGGGGGAGGCTGCCTTTGTCAAGCTGATGCTATCGGATGTTGGGAAGTTGGGAATCTAGGGCCTCAGATCGGTAGACCCTAAACCATTTAACCGGTTGAAGATGGTTTAAGCTTGAGGTTTGGGGACGTTACGGTTTCACTCGTCAAAAGCTCCGCACTCCTCGGAGTACGGTTGAACACCGGCAAGGCTGGGAGCAGTTTAGGTTCATTCAAGAATGAGGGGCACTGGAAGACAACAGGACCTGCAAACATATAAACCAGGCTGCACACATACACATGCCAATGGAATTGTGTAGTTTCGTGAACTGTCTGTCGACCTCGACCTGTCGTCGTGCTCACGATTGCATAAGTGTCGACAAATCTCGACAGATGCAGTGCTGGTGCCTGCATGCAGACAAACATTGTTCAATATGTGCTTACACAAAACATGCATATGCTGGATGCACACATGCACACCAAACAAACATGGGCCGGAATAGAAGAGGTTCTTTATTTTATTTGACTTTCTGCTACGCCGTGCTGCTTGCTGGCGCCGGCTGCAGAGCTGCTTCCAGCATGGCTCTTGAAGCACACACCGCAAAGGATGATGAATTCCTAGTTCTGAGGCTACGAGAGCTCTGGGCTTTGGGTGAAGAGGGGACTGGGTTTGAGATCTCTTCGGCTGCGGGCTCCTGGTGCCTGCAGAAACCCGGACATTCTGGTGGATGCACGTCCCGGCTTCATACCTCCCGGCTTTCGATTGAAGGCCTGAGCGGGGTTGAAAAGCTGAACCTTCCAGTCCTGCTTTCCAGAGGCGTTTATTCCAGTCCATTTTGGAGTCCCACGTATGTGCCATAGGGGCAGTTTGAGTCAGTTTGAGCCTCAAAGGCCGGTAAGAAAGGGTCCCTGTCAACAAGTGCACATGCAGCAAGCGAAGAACTCACCATTAACATGTTGCCAAAAGCATGCAAATGGTCAGTGCTAACACCGACAACAAGCGCACCTCGAGCCAAACCCAAACAAAGCCCTGTCAAAAGCCCCAAACCGTACAGGCACTTCGATTGCATTTTCGCTTTCCCCGACATGATGGACAGCATTGCTATTGCGGCGTCTTTGAAACTTACAGATGCTGAATCTTCGGCAGGCCTATGTTCCTAAATCCTGAAACCCCAACTGTTCCCTGAACAAGACACACGCATCAGCTCAGTGCCTGCGATAGAACACATGACGCAAAAGAGGGCCCATGATGTGGAACAACCTTCTGTTTAAACGCCGGCAATTTCATGATGGATCACGAGACCTATCAAGTTCAATGCAGACCTGAACGGGAGCTCACTGTTCGGGGCCTACTTTTCCTACACTCAAGATTGGAATTTGGGAGTAGATTCCAACACAGGTCTAAGTATCAATATAGTTATAATCTATATAGTCTACCTTGAAGGCCGAAATGTCTGCTATGTTGGTACTTAGACACTACGGAGTTGCTTTAGCATACCACCTTTCCTGCAGTAGCTTGAAGCTCTCTGCCTATAGCTCTCCAGAACTCCTAGAGCCCTGACCTACCTGTAGAGTCGCATGCTCACGGCTTCCTATGCCGTCAGACGGGCTCGTACTTGACGCAACGCTTCTACTCTACCCTTCCTTAGTTTGCTGATGTCTGCAGCAGCTTCGAACTTAAAGGAACCTTCAACGATTCAATTCCTCCACCCTGAGCCCTCAGCCCTTGAACCTGCAACTGCAACCACTAAACCCAAGATCCTAAGCTCCAACCATAAACTCAAGGACCCGAGACTGAGACCCTGAACCCCAAAGCTCTAAGGGGTAAAAACCCAAAATCCGGAACCCTCAACCCCCGACTCAACGTCTCGGCTTAAGTGCACCGCGAGATCGCCCACAACGAAGCTGCCATCGGGAAGCCGAACGGACAACCTGCCGACGGTTTGGGCTTGGGTTTGCTTGTTGATTTGTTTATGGCTCATGGGTAGTTAAAGCCATGGAGGGTTTCAGCTGAGGGTCTATGCCCAGGGTCTAGGGCTTCGGTTGTCTTTGAGACTTCAGACTCTGACCCAAACACGCAACCGCATCCTCCCGAGCCCCAACATGTCGAAACATGATACACTCAGGTTCCAACGACGTTTTTCGGTCTCTCTAAGAAATAGAAGCACTATAGGAGCCCGACAAATCGCGCGCATAAACCCACAACGAAGCAACACCGCACCCCCAAAGCTGCAAACTCTCAGGAAGCCAAGGCCTGATGGCTGGCGAGATGGCGACCTGGCAGAGCTGCGTGCTGAGCGACACTTTGGGTCCGATTTGGGGGTTCATGAGGCTCAAGGTGCAGGAATCGCTTTAAAAACTATGGGATCCAGGAGGTTCAGGGTTCAGGAAGGTTTAGGAAGTAAAGGATTTGAGGTAGGGGTTTGAGTCTCGGGGGTCTCTGGGTTCCGGACTCAGGGTTTGGAGTCAGGAGGCTTGTGGCTTCGACTTTGACTTTGGATTTTGCCAGATTGCTCCTTTCATCCTTACCCTGAAAGGCTGCAACTACAGAGACCGTGCTTTTTCTGCTCACAAGCGAAACGTTCGCCATGCGTCGTGCGCCGCACGGTGAACTGCCGCATGGCCTGAGGTCGGCTGCTGCAGTTGAACGCTTTGACAATGGGCACAGTCGTGCAACCACTTCTTTGGATACCGGGGTTGTCAGTTGTAAACAGACTCGCAGTAGGACACGCTAAACGGCTTATGATGGCATAAGAGACATCCAAGCCTGAAGCTTTCCCTAGATTTACTTTGGCTCGGGGTTTGTAGGTGAAGCGTGAATCTATGAATGGCCTTGAGCAGTGAGGGGAATTCAGTAGGTAGGCTTCGTCGGTTGTGTTGCATTAATTTTGGGGTGTACAGACCTAAGTACAACGCCTGATTCAACCGTATCTTGGCTTGCACCTGACTTTGAAGGTTGGGTCTGGGATGGAGGGGTGTGGCTTTGTACAGATGTTGAGGAGCTATGGTGGTGTGCTGCTGACTGGAGCATCTGATTAGTCTGATTAGCGTGCAAGTGGATCCAGGTTCTTTCCGACACAAACCCTTGCCTCTCATGTGCAACAGATGCTGGCAACTTGTCGAGCGGCCCGTGGTCGGGTTCGATTCCGACTGATTTATCTAAGCATGGTTTGGGCCAGTGCTGAATTTTTTTAGTTAGGACCATTGAGGAAAAGGGGAAAGCCAGCGAAACCCTGCTTCGGCTTCGAACGCTACCTGTAGCAGCAAAAGAGAAGCAAACAGGAGCTCACACGTCCCCCAAGCATCCCCAAGCAAACCTTCAACCCGAAATTGTAACACCCGGGAAATGTGTGTAAGGTCTTGGCTTTGTAGGGCTCAGGGATCCGGCTTCGGTGCTTATCTTGCTGTCCAAGAGCGATGGGCCAAATGTCGAGCATCTCGATCGTAACCGCCCCCGATGACCTGGAACTCTGGTCTGCAATCTCCGAACCATGTCAATCCAAAGCCCCAGACCTGGGTGTAGGACGATTCAATCTTCGTCCAGCTTGAAACTTTATTTGAAGGACCCCTGTAGCCGTGAGAGCGTGGAACGAATGCACACGTACTGGGGATAAACCGAGCCGCGCAGGCGATCGGAATGCGCTTGGACAGGCAGGCGTTAATCACCAGGTCCTGATGTCAATGAAGAATTTATTACTTCTCGAGAGATTGAAGTTGAAGGTTGGATGGGGCTCGAAAAACCCACGGCGTAATGGCACTCTGACTGACTTATAAACCGGTCAAACGGACGCGACACAAATTTCTGCTCTGTGTCTCGCCAGAACTTGCAGCTAAGACTTGTGCTGCTCCAGGGTCTTACGAAGGTGCTTGTCTCAAGCGCTTCGGCTCGTGACGATGCACCTAGAGAGCCTTTGGGCTCGGATGACAAATGCATAGTCTGAAACCTCCAAACCTGCTGGCCCCAGAGAGAACCCAATAGCTTGACACTGTCCTCGCGCTTCCGAAGGCCGTCCCAAGAGATGCACCTGAACCACGAGTCTGGCGGTGGGGTTTGTCTAGAGTGCAGTTTATGACAGTATCATGTTTGAGTCTTGCTGTTTCGGGTTCAGGCGATGTCACTCGTTTATGACCAGCCTTACAAACAGAAACAGGCGAGCACTTGCGAAAAATACGCTCTGTTCTGTTCGAAACACCCACAAACCACATCACTGGGACACGCAATTTCTGTCTTCCTCTCAAATCCGAACGTGACACCCGCAATTGCAACTGGATCTGAGAAGCTGATATAGGCCTCGCCAATCCCCTCAGACCCACACCTGCCCCAGGTGCTTTCCAAGGGGCAAATTCCCGAGATCATCGTCCACATGGATGTCGACGCCGGCGTCGTAGAGAACCAGGTCCGGCCGAAAGTCGTCCAAGGCGCCCAACCTGAACCCCAACTCTATCTAAACCCCTACAGCGACCGCTTGTGAACCCTATGAAAACCTACAGGATAAGGGGCCGAAAGCTCTAAAGTTCTGCTACGGGATCGGGGAATCAAAGGATCGGGTTGCAGACTCCCGGGCTCTCGGGTGCAAGCCAGCAGCAGGCTCTCGGAAACGGTGGACAGGAAAACTTCATCGTTGGTTCCTTTCCTCGGGGAATGAGCACTTGCACTCTGTTTCGGAGAAGCCCTGCCTGCTTCAAAGACCTCCGAAATGAGTCTGGGCTTCGAGATTTCGGGCTTCAGTGGGCACTTATGGCAGTTCTGTAGCTGCCAGAAGTCGCCAGTCCGACGTCCAGGTCGCTCTTGTCCTTTCCCAGATGGGTCATGCCCTTGAAGCCGAAAGGAAAATTGTCCTCCCACAAAAGGTTCTTCGGTTTACAGGGATCTTGATTGACTGATCGTCCGGCACGCGGGCTTTGGTTACCCTGGGTGACATTGTGACTTCGGAAATGTACTTGATCTGCCAGGGCTACAGACCCCTCAGGCTTGGACATGATGCTTCACTCGTTCTGAGCAATAACTCACCAAGCAGTGGAGGCCCAGCTCTGAGAACCGCAAACTATGTCCTTGCAGTGTACGGACAGCGTGAAGGCTGGTGCATCCTCGCCAAGGATCTCCGCCGTGCCGTCACCCTGGTGAACATCCAAGTCCTCGTGTTCCCGAGAGAAAGCCCCGCGTAGCAGTGAAGAGGTGGATAGGTTGCAAGTGTCGCGTATGCATGCCCTGAACTTCATGATTTAGCATTCGTTTCTAATGATTTACAAGCCATTCTCAGGGTCCCGATGTGCACAATTGCACTTCATGATTACATGCCTCGCATCTTCAGCGCGACGGCTTACACACTCCACACTAGTAGCTACTAGTAATGGTTATAAACCCGCAATTCGAAAGCTCCATGCGCAACTGCTGAACGAGGCCAAGCATACCGAGTCTGAGACGACTTGAACATAGGTTATAAGAGAATAATTACCTTCTAACGCAAGCGAGGGTCGCAAATTAGGATGCGGTTCACCAGGCCCTCCTGCAGCAGAACCTGTCTGACAGCATGTTTCGAAGCAAGACCAGCTGATCTGTTAAGGCACACTATCAGGACTTCTGCATCTATGGCAGGTTCTGGATCCCCAATCCAATTGTCACAGCGACAACTTGGATCCGAATGGCCGTCTATCAGAACGCCCAGCAATGAGAAAACAACAGCAGAGCAGCTTCAACATCTCGCCCCATCTGAGCCCCGAACCCTGAAGCTCGAAGCCTCATTCTTCGGAAATCTGAACACTGGAGCCCTCAACCTCGGATGCCTTGCTGGTCACCGCCAAATCGTTGAGCGCAGTGTATCCGCTACCAAGCTCGATGGGCATGGTGTGTCCTAGCAATCTTTTTTCGAAGTTTGGCTTGCGGAGTTAGGCTTCAAGGCTATATAGAGTTTCATTCTTCGGGAACTACTCAGAACCAATGCAATATCCTGGCTTCGTCATGCTTATGCCGAACGGCAAAGCCAACGCACCAGCCGTGCAGCACCCATGCCCATCCGATCATAAGAATCACTAAGCGCAAAACATTAGAAGTACTCTGCAGCAGCAGCAACATCACAGAACGGAAACCCCGATCCCCAAAAGCCCTCAAACCCTATAGTTAGGGACCCAGAAAAGGACCTAAACAAAAACCATAAGGTTGGGATATCCCAGAATCTCCTCTTTAAATAAGCCAACTGTATTTTTGGGTGCGGCCCTCGAACATTGAAGGCTAGAGTCCCGCCGGCAGTGTTGCAAGCCAAGCCCGTCTCCAGAGCCAGCCGGGCCGTGAGCAGCGTGCCCGCGACCTCAAGCCTTCAGGTGCTGTCTCTGACGACAAGATGCGAAACGCACGGTGGCTTTGATGCTAGGGCAATGACAATGATAGGATATCAGGGGCGTGTCCAGGAGCTGTTCATCCGACACTCACAAGTAGCACGGCGAGCCGAAACCACGTTGATTAGTCATGACTGCAGATACTCTACTTTATTGTCGATCAGATGCCGAAGCGCGAATGTGTGCAGCCTGTCCGTCGACGGCAGTTGGCTGCATAAGCCATCATAAGCTATGTGCAGTCTGTCGGTCTGCATGTATGTGCGCGACGATCATAACGGCCCCAGTCTGCCCAGCCTAGTCCGACGGACAAGAGCACTGTGATCCGGTCGCTGAGTAAACCTTAGTTGGTCTCAAATGTTACATTTGAGTGCACCGGTAGTCACTTGCACCGAATAGAATTGATGCAAGGTGTTCCCTAACCAAATTTCTATACATCGCGAGTCGTTGCACTCCCCTCTAGGATCGCAGCCGGAATCGCGGATGGGTGGTTAGCTGATGTTATAGTGGACATGAAGTTTGAGTGAGATGCTGGACACTACCTTGTCTGCGCAGGCTCCTCGAGCTTTTGGATTAGCTCCATCAGGCTAGCATGGCTGCTAGAATCCAAGCAGGCCCCTTTGCCTTTCCATCTCCGCAGATCCACGAAGTGATCCAACTGCCACCCGTGTTTCCTTGCGACTGCTGGGCGCCTGGGCTGTGCCCATGGAGGATATAGTCCCAGATTTACTGCCTCGTGTCCGATGAGCTTGCGCTTCGCCAGAACAGAGTTTGGAACAATATAAATCCCCACGAGTCGTTCATCGTCGCCGTTTTGCCTGTGCGTTGCCTTCTCCTGCACACGCCACTGATGGTCCCGCCATCTGAGGACGGAGTCCACCGCATCAGGCACACTGATCGGCCGATCAAGCTGAAGCCCAATTGCTGCAAATTCCGAATCAAGTTGGGCATGAGAAAGCTCTTCCACAATATAGTTGCCGCCATATTGCAGAATTGCATCCTGCATTGATATGCTTGGAAAGCTACTATTCCTGAAGTGTTCCATCAGCACCAGCCCCACCTGGCTCACTCCCCATGCCTCGTCCCGCTGGGATCCAAGCGTGATCCAAAGGTTTTGCTGTGACACCTCGCTTCCCGGAACCACCCAAATCGTATCATGGTCCAAAGCGAGTAGAATCAGGAGCATGCCATCGTAGCCGTTGGTGTTCCGAAATTAATGGCATTCGTCACCACTGCTGCTACCCTTGTTCCGGCAGCTCGAGGACTCAAGCTGAAAGGCCAAGCCCTTCGCTCTTCGAGCCACGGAGTCGAAATACTGCGTCGATGCGCGACTGGGAAGGGATGTTCACGGTCTCGAATTCTGACGCCTGCGGAGATTTGGAGAAGCGATCCTGTAGGCGTTGGTGTGACTCCCGCTCTTTGGCTTTGTTTTGTGAATTTGTTTTCAGGCCCCGGGAGCGTCTCTGCGACAAGCTTTCTTCATATGATGCTTCCTGATTCCTGATCCGTTGGGAAGTTCAGAGATTTTTTCAGTCGCACTGGATCATTGCATATGGATCGCAACTTTTCATCAAAGGCACAAGCAGCTTCCGACTCGTTCAAAGCAGCCCGCATTAATGAGTTTGTGTTGATGCCGAACTCGTGCTCGAAACTTCTGTAACCGCCTGTCCCAGTGCACACCGTTGAACAGGCTTGTGCCAAAGCGAAGATGCTCAAAGTCTCTCTGGGCTTGTGTGTCTCTCAAGCAGAAGACAGCAGGACTTCCAAGCATGGCGCGCCCACAGAAACAGGACAACAGCAAGCCTGCCCACAGCACATACGCTCGCTCTTGCCAGCCCACGCGCACAGCAGTCATGATGCCCCCAAGCCGAAAGCACTGATACCACCTTTCAACCAAAGGACTTTGCGATTTGACTGCTTGATGGTGAAATGGCTGCTGGCTATGGTACTGATAGAATGTGATCACATGGGGCAAAACATTGTGGTGCGGATTTGGATCTTGCCTCTTCTCATTCTCTCTTTTCACAAAAACCTGACAGCCCTCACAAAGGTCCGTCACAAACAGCTTCCATCAGTGCTATGACCCCCGATGCTCCGCATAGTGGGCTCTCAAAATTCAACATAGAATACACTCTCTTCAGAAGCTGCAGACTTCATTCAAGCCGTGGGGGCCCGATGCGACGCCAGCGAACAGGATCCAGGCTGTTCTCAACGAAGCCTCGGTAGTATTCCTCCTGGGATGAGCATCGAAGTCAAGTAGCCGGGGAAAGGCTCCTACCTGAAAGACAGCTGAGCATCGAATCTTTTAATGCGCCTACTAGCGTGCTTCCGTGCACGGTGCATATAAAGCAGTTTGTTCTCTGAAACTGTCCCTTCATGGTTTCCGAACAACGAGACCCTGCACGGACTCACTGCAGACCGAAAACATCCCAAGCTTTGGGAACGACATGAATGCAGACCGTCTCCTCATGAGCCAGAACAAACCACTCATCGGGCAGATCTTCGGGAGTGACGAAGTCAGAAAAGGACCTGGGCAGGTAGAATAAAGCAGGCCAGCCTCGCACCATGCCCGTTTTTTCCGTCAGCTTAGGAATTTCATACATTCTCTAGTCACACAGAGTCCATCGGCGTAACACGCTAAGACACCGTTCTGAACCTGCACCTACACCCGAAACCTGCAAAGTAAACAAAAACGAGCAAGAGACTCCACGAGACCTTCCTCCACCAGAAGCTCGGCCAAATCCTTCGGCAAGGAGCAGTTTGGCTGAGTGTGCTGAAACGCTGAGCAACTCTTGCAGTCTGTCTAACAGGTATTGAGTTTTAAATAAGCATCCAGAGCTCAAGGCTTGCAGCTGGAAGTTTGACTTATCATGAAGCATCCAGGGACTACAATGCTCACACGGCTGAAAATTCGTTGCAGCTGCCTTTATAGCTGGAAACTCTGGTCTACACCACGTAGGGATCGACTCTTGCCCGAGGATGATGCCGCCCAGCACTTTTCGACTATTTCGGTACTATTATGGCCGTCACAAAACACCGCGCCAGACTCTCTCTCAACCCTAAACCCGAAAGCCCGGAGCCTTGAATTTCCACATTGGGAAGCGGTGTGTCGCCGGCCATTCCGGCGAGTATGCCTCAAGACACCGCCACCGAGATCAGAAGATCAAGGCAACCGGGGTTGAAGTCTAGACTTGGGTATGGTTCAATATGTGCTCTGCTCGGCAGTGCTAGCAACCTGAAGCCTCACTGAGAGCTGTGCCCCGCACTCTATTGCAAGGCTCGACCAATATCAGGACCCCAGAGGGAAGACTGTTAAACTTTGCAAACTCGGCAGAAGCAGGTTCTCACCAGCCAGCAGCGAAAAATACACAAGCTTGCAAAGCCAGACACCTATTAGACCACGAAGTCTCAAGAGCCTCATGCTCGAAGCCTCGTGGTACACCGTCGGCGGACCAGCCCGGCGCGGTTGGTAGCCGGCGAACCGTGCTCGGCAAGGGCGGAGGCCGCGGCGAAGCGATGGGAGCATGTGGATCTGAAACTCGCTGGAAATTTCGGAGATAGAGGCGGGGGGCTTACATGTTCGAGTGTAACACAATCGGAAGAACTTGCAGAAGCTCCTTTGTCTCATACGGCAAAGCAAAATCTTCATGACTTGAAGTGACGGTCGGAGCATCATGCTTCCAAGATGAATTTGATCAAGCTGAAGAACAGTGGGCAGAGGGTGGGCCGCCAATTCTAACGACCTGGGGCCAACACGGCATGCAAACGATCCGTCGATAATCACTGTCCTGAAGACTTTAGGGAGTGACCGAGAATGGGGGAGGGCTTGGACTTTTGTGAGACTTCACAGTCTGAACGCACCAGCATGTAGGAAAGCTCCTTTTCGATGGATTCAATTCTAGCCACTCATACTCCGTGCCTTTTGTTTGAGTCGTTCAATGCAGAGCTCTCCTTCGGCCAGCCTGTCGAGCAGCTCGGTCAGTCTATCCTTGCTGCTGGAATCCAGGTGGATTGCATTCCCCTTCCAGCTTCGCAGATCCACGAAGTAATC
Source organism: Symbiodinium sp. clade A Y106 (assembly GCA_003297005.1). Lineage (NCBI taxonomy): Eukaryota > Dinophyceae > Suessiales > Symbiodiniaceae > Symbiodinium > Symbiodinium sp. clade A. The sequence continues at coordinate 342,795 of BGNK01000040.1, read as the reverse complement.
TAACTGCCAGCTGCGTTTTCCTGCCACGGCTGGAAATTTGGGCAAAGCCCACGGCGGGTAAAGTGTCAGATCTGCTGCTTTGTGCCCTATCAGCCTTCGTTTCGCCAGAACGCAGCTCGGAAGCAGAAAGATTCCAACCAGACGGTCTAAAGTGTCCAGAAGCGAGACTACGAGGATATCAAAATCTGCCCTCGCATAGGCAAGCTTGCCAAGGCAGCCGCCGTACTTCCGAAGGGAGCAGCGATACTTGCCATGGGCCTGCTTGTGGGTTGCCTTCTCCTGCACACGCCACTTATGTTCCTGCCAGCTGAGCACAGAGTCCACTGCACCAGACACACCTATCGGCCGATGAAGCTGAAGCCCAACTGATCCCAGTACGGAAGCAAGTTGGGCGTGAGAATGCTGTTCCACAATATGGTTTCTTGCGCATTGCATCAGTGCATCCTGCAATGAAATGTGTTGAAATCTGCCCTTCTTGAAGTACTCCACCAGCGCAAGCCCGAGGTGGCTCACTCGCCATGCCTTGTCTCGTTCGGACCCAAGTGTTACTGAAAGGCTTTGCTGGGACACGTTGCTCCCGGGAACCAACCAAATCACGTCACGGTCCAGGGCGATCAGAACCAGGAGAATGCCATCGTAGCCCCCTGTCCTTCCAAACACATAGTATTCACTACTGCTCGTCTTATGGCAGCTGGAGGACTTGAGCTGAAGCGCCAAGCCTCCACTCTTCGACCCCAGCGGCTGAAGCACCGCGTCAACTCGAGACTGGGAGGGGACATTGACAATCTCATATTCTGATGCTTGTGGAGACTTCCAGAAGCGCTGCTGCAAACGCTGGAGCGACTCCACATCTTTGGCGTTGCTTTGTGAATACATTTTCAAGCACCGGGAGCGCTTTTCCGACAATGTTTCTTCATAGGATGCCTCCTCCTTCGTGGGAAAATTCAATGATTTTTTTAATCGTACAGGATCTGAGCAAATTGCACGCAACTTTGCATCAAAGGCGTAGCCTGCTTCCGAGTCATTCGAAAAGAATCCCGCAGAGTGATATTTTCCTTGGAACCATACTCTCACATGAAACGTCTGATGCCGCATGTCCCAGGAAACGCCATTGAACCTGCTTTTACGGGAATCTGCCTTCTTGGGCCTGCTGCAGAATGCCCTTGTGGCAAAGCAGAGCTGCTGAGAGGCTCTCTCTGCTTGCCTATATGTCGCAAGCACCAGCGACCGAGACACATAGTTCCTATGCTCCGGGTGCTCACAACCCAAGAAACAGCAGTCAGTGGCGATACCAAGACCAGATCGACACCGAGGCCGGCAACATTTCCACGCGCAGAACATCAACAAACCGATGCACAAAACATGCAGCCGAGGTCGAAATGGCCAGCCCACCCGTGCAGTATCATGGCTGACGGCATGCAACAGCACGTAGTACAAGCTTGGGCTCTCGCCGTGTACGGCTGCGGTGCTAGCTTGGCATTGAAAGTCTGGTGAGCATCCTGTGCATACAGCAAGGCTCCACGAAGAGAGCACTTAGCACTTGAGCACGTGGTGCATGGCTAGGCAGGTTGTCAAACTATAAAAGCCTCGGGGTTCAGTCTTTGTGGGACTCAAGATCGGTGGGGAAGGGCTCGTGGAGCGGTAGATTCTTGATGGTGGTGGCTTTTCGACAAGAGTCCTAGAGCCTAGCGGACACAATAGACAACAATTGCAACGATCTCGGGTCACATCAGAGTCATATGTCTCAAATCATTCAAGCAAGACATCCTTCAGCTGTTGAAGCCAGACTATAGAGGAAGGCACTGGAAGTTTGTACTGTAGCTCCTAGTTTGATTCTCTTTGTTGAATTGAAATTAACTTGAAGTTGAGCTTTGTGTGAAAATGTTTGAGCAGACTCTAGACAGCCATAATGCCGAGTGATCTGCTGTGCCCTGGCAGGAAATGTGCAATGCGCAGCTGTCCACATACAGATCTGCATGTAATGATCGCAACATTATGAACCTGCAGGTCGAGCCTACAACAGCCCCAAAGCTGTAGGGAAATCAGCTCTTGGCCTTGACCTCAAGCGCAACTATCTCCTGAAGACGCTCCTATAGCACATGAAGCACAGTACACCCTAAACAGGCGGGTGAGCCAAGCTCGGCAGCCGCCATCGTTCCGTGGTGGTGGGTGGAGTTGACTCCCTGCACGCAAGACTCGCCGTCTTTCTCGGCCGCAGCTCCGGCTCGGGGCTTCGATGCAGCAAAGGATGGAGGGATGGTGCCCCCGGGGCCCCTACACCATAAACCCCGGCCTGTGCCACTTGGAGCTCTCGGTCGAAGGTGGACTGAGACCAGAGGCAGAGGCGCCTTTCCAGGAATCGGGGGTGTTGGGCCTGTAAGGGTTTAGGGCTTTAGGGTTGCGCAGCTGTCCGGCTGTACAGGTCTTGGACCCAACCAGGCGGAATCTCAAGTTTGGAGCCTCGTAACTTTCACAGGCGTCTTTTCTGGTTCTACATTCCTGGTCTTGAAAGAGGGTTGTTTGTACAGGGTGTCTTGAGGGCCTTGGCGGCTTCTCGGGGTCCGGCTAATCTATGCGGGTTCAGCCGTTTCCTGCAAGTCTGGGCAAGCCAGTGAGCCATGCCCAACCCGTTTAAAACACGGACAACTCCAGGCTGAAACCTCGCTCGAACTTCTCCCTCGATTGTTTTTGAACACGCAGAAGCACGAAACACTTCTGGCCACGGCCTTCCGCTTCGCGTGGCCTTGGGCTGTGCGAGGCTTGTGGGTAGAGACCGCCCGGAGGATGGGTTCAGGATTCAGGGCGCGAGAACTTGCGCTGCAAAGACCAAGGATGCGGGCTTGGGTGAGTTTTTGGGTTCGGGCATATGGGAAATACCGATTCGATGTTCTGGCATCAGCTACCGAATGCTATGGTACGACCACTTCTTCACCATATTGCCTGTCAAAAGGCTCGGGTCCAACCCCTGGTCCAACCCCGAGCCATAACAGTCGCTTGCAATCTGCAGTGGAGGGTGTCGGCACTCTGAATTTGCAGCGGAGATCTCAAGACGAGAGCCTTGGGAGCGCACCCTGCGCGCTGTAAGCAGTGCGATATGAGTCGATCCTCAAATCTATAAGGCCTTCTGCGATAGACAACTATGGGGATCTCTAAAGGGCTCATGGCACCAGCCCTGCAGGCGGTGAGTGCAACCCTACCCGAAAAGTTTGTCTCCTGCGAACTTCCCCGTAAATGATTCGAGGGATGCCGAGCATGAATCACGATGTCGAGGATCCTGCAAGTAGCCTTAAATTGAACTCTTATGGCCCCTAATAGTGGGTATTTGACGTATGATAAAGGGTAATTAGTTGGGGGGGTTAAGGTCGAAGGACAAAGAAAGCCTTGGAAGTTAAAGGAGGAGGCTCTGGGCATAAGACGCTGCCGGAGCAGGACGCAAACCTCCAGCTGCCAGCAGGAGGACATGAACCTCATGTCCATGGTTGCACGTTTAGCTTTCTAGGGGCTTAGGGTTAAGGGTTGGGCTTATTGGGTTTAAGATTTAATGAACTTAAAGTCTTTCAGGTCGCGCCCGGGGTTGAATACGAGGCTGACTTGAGTATGTTTTTGGGTAGTGTATGTTTTTCTTTAAATCAATCTACTATACCGTGTCTTGTTGCAGGAGTAGAAGCATGATTCATTCAGCATGATGCAATATGCAAGCATGTTGATGTTCGCTTCGAGCACAACTTCGACAATTGGGGTTCCTCGACGGCAGGTAGCCATGATCACTACACTGCTACTTCACGACTCACATCGAACAAGGACTTCAAACCTAACACTCCCGCAAACACCTGAGGCCTCAAACTAAACAGTAGCAGAACGCTACAGAAGCCCCCCGGCTGCCAGGAACGTCTGGGGCCGCTACCGACTGGGGACAAAGGTTCGCGCAAATAGGAAGACCTCGGAAGACATGTTGCCGTGGAAAGGCTATGTCGGGTTAGGGCTTTTTGACGCTCGCACTCGGCAATACCAGGCGAGGTCTGCGGACAACTGTGGGATTCGGGTTTAGGGTTTTGTTGTTTTCATGTTTAGGATTTTAGGGAACATCAGAACGGGGACGGACTCCGAGAACAAATAAGGCCTAAATAGGGCATCCAACCTCCAAAGTCCAAAGGCCCTCAAAGCTTACAGCGATGCCAGGAAACCCACAGTTTCCACGGGGATATTCTGCATGAACAGACCAGGCACATTGGATCGAAAGGAAACTTCATAAATAGGTCATTGTCTGATGATCGTCGGGGCGACGTCCTGTTCGCCAACAACTTGAATTGCGAAGCTTAACTTGTGTGGCGATGCCCATTGGGGGGGCGGGGGTGATACTGACGAAAATGCTCTGGATGCCGTGACATACCAAGCAGGAGGACACAAAGGAACACAAGTATTCTTGGAGTACTGAATCGGCGGGTGCTACTACTGCCCGCAATGGGCAGACGAAGTGCTGTAAAAAAATAATAGCAATTTTATTATTATGTTAATGCTAACGCCAATACTAAGTCTTCTGCTTTGAGTCTTTCTACTGGTACCCTGTCTCTGGCACACCCGAATCCTAGTCTGCTAGGTCTGCGGCAGCTCGCTCGGATGCACTTGGCCTGCCCCTGGCCACCTTCCTGACGAAAGAACAGAAATGGGCGGGGCCCGTGCTTTGAGATACAAGTTGAGGGAACCGGTACTGTAGAATTTGAGTTTCATCTGGGGCCCCCTGAACCGTAAAGCCCAAAAAGAAACAACAAACACTAAACCCATACCAACCACAACCCCAAAACACTTTGTCCTAAAGCCTAATCAGAGCTGGTTCATGCTCCCGGGCTGGTCCGTTAGGCTTGAGTGAAGATGCGTTAGCCTTAGAACAGCAAGAATGGTGCGTGGCGATGTTCCTGGCAAAAGCCCTAAACCCTAAAAAGCCGCAACCCCACAACCGTGAATCCCTGAACCTAGATTTAGCGGGGACTCAGCTACAACTAGCATATAATGAAGGAGCAGCCCTTTAAGGAACAGTATCAATTACAATTTGCTCCGCCGCCATAGTATAGACACCGACGAAAAGTGACTAAAACACGAAACCCTAAGCCCCGATGAAGAAGGAACGCCGAGGGGAGCACCAGCTCGGAGAGTTCGGTGCGGACCTGAGAGGAATCGAACACTTCACGAACAAAATGTGCTAATCGGGCTGAGTAGACCATCGGAACACATATGTTTACACGTATGCGTGCATGAAAGATTCATGCAAACACAACGCGCTTGCGCAGTATCTTATAAAGCTTTCGTGTGCACTGTTTAGGGTGCTACTTATTATTATCTAGACAGTCGTAGGTGTCGAAGGTAGTCGAAACAATAGTCTGGGCTTGTGCCTTACCGAAGTTACCGTATAGCAGGTTCGGAAGCCACAGATGGGACGAGAGCAGAGCTTCTTGGGTTTGGGCTGCAGCCGTGTCTGTCCCTCACACAGTTCTTCCTCAGAAACAAACACTGCGTGGTTTCGGCAGCTGCCATTCCATCCTGGTCAGTAAGTTTCAGACTCGAATTAGCAATTTTATGCTGGCAGGCCCACCACGTGACATTTGCAATTTGAAACCCTGAGCCCTAAATGCCCCCTCTGTGCAAGGAAGGGGCCCAGATTTGCTTCGACTCCTTCCAAGGCTCGGCACCTCCTGCATTTCAGCACGGCAGAGGGACACATCGTGAGGCACAGCACAGATCTGACCATGGCGTCCGCAAGGCAACGACCTCCGAAGCTATGATATGCCAAAAGCACTCCAGACAAAAACCTCCCTTGTAGGTCTGCGTAGCGACTTCGCTGCGAGCCCACTTCTGAATTCTGTTTACCGTCATGCAGACGGCAGGCCTGTTGCATGCCCCAGTGTGCTCCAGATGGGATGGCTGGGACCTGTCACGGCGACTGAGTCTCTTGTTTGCTAAAATCGACCACTGCATCCTGAAGTGAACTTTACCCGTGTTGTTCTTGCTTCGGAGAGGTGGGCATGTCGAATTTGCATATGCACGCATGAGGTTGGTTAATGCAACCCCATCCCTTGGTCAGTCAATGTGCTGTCCTGGCAGGCTATAAGGCGCAAGCTAAAATTCGGGACAGGGACGCAGCACAGGACCATCACAGCTTCCCAGATCTTGCTTGAAGGGCTCTACATCGGCAAGTCAAGAAATTGACCCATTCTGCGCCCGAAGCCCAAAAGCCTTTGGCCGTGGCGACGGGCAGTCGCAATGCACACCGAAATCCAACACAATCCAAGAGGGTCCATGAACACTCCCATTATGGAGTTAGGGTCCCAAAACCATAGTAGGGATGGTCTTTTGGGACCTAATTTCGTAGTGGTAGTGTATATGGACCCTCTGGGAATTAAATTCCTCTTGGCAACCTTTCGGCTCTGAACCCGAAACCCTTGCGTTTTCGAGCCGAGGCTCGCGCCCCGTAGCCCTGTGATTTATGGCCCTTATAAAAACCCTTAACCCACAGCCCCCAAACCTCACCCCTATGAAAACGTACCTCCGGAACCCTTTATAAACCCTGACCCCATATAAAGCACTAAGTCCAAATCTTGCTCTCTAAAACGATCGTCGGCCAATATTCTGCACCTGGCACAGGCGGCGGCGGTCCCGGTCCTAGGAATGCGGAGGCCTAACATAGAGCGTTTAGGGCTCAAGGCTTCGGGTCTTGATGAAAACAACGGGTCTTTTGTTCAGGGCCTAGTCTATACTCAGATAAGGGTACCTTGCTTTGTCAGAGGTTTTCCTGCGGATCCGAGGTCGAGACCCCAGAGGGCTGAGGGTTTAGGAGTTTACGACAACGAATCTGCACCTAGGCTGGACAAGAGAAGGAGAGAAGAGCTCGGTACTCAAACTGAAACAAATCATCAAACCATCACACAGTCGTGCAACCTCAGACGATGGAATCCTGTCAGAGCACATTCAGATCTGAACCTTGAACCCATCCCTCAATTCCACGTTACCAGTACCAAACGACATTTGTAGAGGCCAGGTCACTGGATGTGCTGCTTGTGCTCCCTGGCAAGGGCTGCAGCATGTGCAGGGCATTACGATGGATTCAAAATCCAGGCTCCCTCCTGGAATAGGTTGTTCGACATCCTGAAAGTGATTCATCACGTCTACATGCGTGTGAGCACTGCGATTCACACGAAAAGCTGATGAGTTCATGGTGTCACAGGAAGCCTAGCGGGATGCACATCGAAGGCTTCGCGCAAGAAGAACAACTAAACTAGATTCTAGCCCACTGCTGCTGAGCGAAAGGGAACCTGCAATGCTCTACTGCTCGGGATCCAATAGTGGAGTCGTGGATGTTCGCTTCCGGCTTCAATGAGCTGAGAGCACAGCCTGCAGGAAGCGAGGGCTTGAAACCTTAAACCCTAAACTGCCCTAAACCCCAAAGCCTCTGAACGGTCCAGTTTCAACCACCACGCCTCAAACCTAAGCCCTAAACCCTGAACCCCAACACGAAGCCGCAAGGCCCGCACTGGCCTAAGAATCCTTGAATAAACGCCTGACAAACTAAACTCAACCCTGTGCAAAGAAACTAACGCCCGAACCCACCATCCGGAATGCCTTATCCCCTAAAGGCATAGCCGCAGAGCAGACTTTTCGCGGGCCTCCGTGGCCGTCGAAGCTGGCGACGAATTCCAGCACCTACAGGGCTGAGGGTGTAAGCGTCAGGTTGCTTGTCGTTGGTATAGAGGCCCAAGCCCCAAGCCCTAGACCCCTAAACCCTTAAAAGCCTAGCCCTAAAAGCCCTATAAACCGTAAACCCTGGTTTGACCACCGACTTGAACCCGAGCTCCAGACTCCTGAAGCCCTTGCCCGGCCTGCTTCGACTGGAAGCCCGATGCCGTCGATCGCCACCTTCCTGGAGCTTAGAACACCGGCCGAAGTGGGCACGAAAGCTGCTGTGGCGATCCTAAACGGATTCAGGGTTTGGGTTTAGGGCGCATATAACAGTAACCTATGCCGAAGCTGCAGGAACCTTGGATCAAGCAGGTATTTCCTTCAGATACAACAGCCTAACATCGAAGCGTGCATTGACTTCATGCTGCATCTTTCGAGGATTCACCGTCGGAAATTGCCTGGGGAGCAGGGGCTCTTCTGCGCCCTTGGACCGAGGCTGGACGGGCTCCTGAAAATCGCTAGCTGCTAGTCCCTTCGTTAAGGTTTCTGGAGGGAGGAATTGAAACATCGGCTAATACAGGATGGATCTAAAACTGAAGACGGCGCACCAGCGATCCAAACTTCAACCTGCGGAACAGAAACCCCTACAAGCAGGCATTGGGGTTGAAGTATGAGGCTCAGTACTCGAGAGAAGTTGACGGCCCTGAAGCCAGACATGCTACAACCCCGACCTCCTCCGGCACTTCGTCGGTGTGGTGCCCGCCTCCGTGGGGCCTTGAGAAGCACTCGGACACTGCAGTCTGGCGGGTTTAGGGTTTGCGGGTTCCTGTATGAATCATATCCTAAACCCGAAATCCGAAGTACTGAACCAAACCATCCCAGTCCAGTTTTTTACGAGGATTTATGCGGCTTGAGACTTCTCGCCATCATGAGCTTTGCATCCTAGATCTTGGATACTTCCTGCAAGGCTTCCTTTAAGAGTTCCTTTTGGCAGAAGGCCAGGGTCCGGAGACCGCTCCGGAGAAATAGAGGAAAACCTTGCATGGCCTATGGTGACGAGGCTTGAATAAGCTAGACTACGTCGGCGGCGCCCTTTCAACTAAACCGGTTCTCCTGTCCTGCAAAAATCCGAAGCAAGTGCATACAGGCACCCAACAACAAACCCCTAAGCTTCCAAACCGACAGCAATCCCCTGGAAAACCCGGAATCCTCAAAGAAATTCGCCCTAAACCACAAAAGCAAAAGCGGGAGGGAGGCCCTATAGACTCCAAGCCCGAATTCCCGCACCCAAAATCTGCTATAATGGTACTTGAACCCTTGAGGTTTAGGGGTTTAGGGTTTAGGGTTCGGGGTTTAGGGTTTGTTTAGGGTTTAGGGTTTCCCTTTGAAGGAACCCTCAAGGTACCCGTGCAATGAACCCTTCGGGTACTCTTTGGGTTTTGCAGGCCTTGAGCTGGAGCAGGTCGCTGAGCGCCGAGTTCCGATCCAAGAAGCGCTGCTCCAGCGTGGCCTGCGCCGAGGCTTCGACTCCCCCAGTCGTGGCTTAGGGTTTAGGGGTTCAGGGGTTTAGGGTAGGCTGCCTTGTTGGGGTGACTGTGGGGGGCCTCCTTGAGGCTTCGGGCGATCTGGACATGATAGACTTCAGGCTTGAAGAGTTTTCGGTCTGCATGTCTCTGGCACTGGTTTGGGTTGGGGGACTGTTTGCCGGGTTGGGGCTCATGCTTTTGCTTCACTGCTGCATGGCGGGCCCGTGGTAGGCTAATCGGGCGGAGGGTTCCGGGGTATGGTCTGCGATATACCACCTCTGCCAGAGTCTGGTCTTCCCAGGAATTGAATTTTGGGGGCTTCGGCCTCTGGATGCTTGAAGGGTTTCTGGTCAAAGGGCGTGGAGGAATTTAACTACTCATTTCTAAATCTAAGCCTTATAACCCTAAACACCAGAATTCAGGATCACACGTTGACGTATCCTGGCAACACCGACCAAAGCTGCAGGCTTCTAAATGAGGGTTCAATCTGGAGGGCGAACTACACGCAAGCCGGCAAGTTCAAAATTCACTAACTCCAGCATTCAGGCAGGGTACAAGATTGAGCTTTTAGGGACGATTCTCTCGGACTGCGGCGACGCCCTGAACCTGAAAGCCTTTACCAGGAGGCCGAAGGCCCTTTCATCGGGGTCCTATGCTCCTTCTTAGTGACGACTTATAGTGACGACTTATTAGGGACTTGGAGGAGGTGCTTGGGGGTTCCTTACTATATTTATGGCATAATGGTCCCCAAAACCCTGTTCTCATTATTGTAAGCCACGCAATCCACGAGGTTGCTGGGCCGCTTTTTCGTCGCTTGGACGTCATGTGGTCTGAGCGGCTGGCAGCTCGCTGAACAACAGGCATATGACGCAGGCATCAGTATAGCTGTGAGTTCAAGTTTAACACTGAGCTCGCAAGGCGAAATCCTGAACCCTAACTCCTGTTCTGCTCCCTAATTTATAAGCTCGAAGGCACGACCCTAAACGTGGAATTGCACAAGCCGCCACTTCCTGTCTGAGCTGTCCGCTCGGCTGCATACACTTCGAGTGTGGAGCACGCAAGTTAAAGGAAGGACCAAGCTTTCCAGGGAATACTGTCCGTCTGGATCGTTTTGATTAGTCTCAGTACTAGACTCACTAGACCTTCAGCCGCAATACTGTCAGCGGTCTTATCACTCTCATCGTCTGCAAGGGATTTCTTATATCTGTATAAGCCTCTTCAATGACAGAGGTTTTTGGGTTTATGGCTTCTCGGTGTTACAGATCAGCTCATCGGTGAAGAACTTGTGTACCGCCCACAAGCACCTAGACGTAAACTTGCTTGAGAAGGCTACATCATTGTAAACGTCTGGGGTTACATCCTTGCAGGAAAGTAGACTTCAATATCTATTATGTCCGTAGTTGCATTCTCATCCTTAACTACATTCCGCGGAGTACAATCTTTTCAGCCCCATGTCTGGGAATCTAACTAGCGCTTGAAGCTACAACCTGCTAACCTGCTCTGAAGATTCGTTCCTTGAACCCTACCTACATAGCCTCCATTGTAGTTGAGTTGCAAACATTACAGGGCTTGCTTACGAATGTTCCTACCGAAAACAAGCAACTACATCTGAGACTCCAAGTAAACCCTGTGCGGAACCCTAAACCTTACACCCTAAACCATGGAACTGCCCAGTTCTTCCGGGGTATGAAATCTCTGAAGATTTCGCGACACAAATGCAGCATCGCGGCAGTAGCAAGAGACTCCTCAAATTCGGAGCTTAGGGTCCCGGGGCTTTTTCGTGGCTTTACCGGATGGCAATTCGGAACTGTTGTTTCAGCTCTCTTTGGTCTCTTGCAATGCCAAAACTTGTCAGCAAGCGCTGACCCATAAAGCAACGGGCATGAAAAACCCGGTGCAAAAAGCATCCGTGGTAGCCGAAGCTAGGAGACTCCCACGGGGTAGTGCCTGCTCCTGCTATGCAGGAAGAAGCATGCAGTTGAATTGCCGGGAAACGGCTCTGTGTCAGAAGTAAAGGAATGGGTTCAGGGATGCCCCAGCCACTCAGACCGACTCATTAGAGTTAGTGTGCTTCTTCTATACTCTCAAGGACCTCGCTTTTTGCAAGGAAGTGTGGGCTGTTTCCGCAGGAGCGACGTGGCTAGGGGAAGGGCACCATACCCGAGGGCTTGCGTCATGGGGGTTTTTGGGATACGAGGCTCTTGAGCTTCGTGAACGGACGTGGTGGTGCAGCTCCAGTCATGACAACTGTCTCAAGCAGCCCCGGTATTATGCCGGCACTAGTGATTCCTGATTGTTACACAGATCCTGAAGACTTTCAATGGCGAATATCCAAAACGGGAGCTGCACTAGAGGTTGACAGGTGCTAAACGTAGTCTACAGCGATGCGGTGTTCGCCTTCCGCACCTGTGACGTCTCCGGCGGCAGAGGTCCAGCCTTTGCATGCAAAGCAGCTTTGGCAACTTCGTGGTCCGAGGTATAATTATTGGAAACCCTTGAGAGAAAGTGTATAGACGCAAGGATCACTCATTTCCGGAATTCTCCTGTGCATCCTCATGGAGTGCCAATCGAATTCTCGTGTTCTCCAGATTTGGAGCTGCGGTGAAGGATAGGAATCAACCAATAGTCTCCAGTCTTCAGCTCAGCGTGGATGCTAGATCTTATAAAAACCCGAAGCCGGAACTCCTACAGCTCAGCCCTATGAATACCAAACCGCCAAAGCCTACTGTGAAAAAGATACAACTGAAGCCACGTCCTACCTGCCAAGACCCTCAACTGTACTTGGACGTACCTTTGGATTTGGCTACCTTGCTTTCCTAGAAAGACTCCCAATCATGAACTGGGTCATGCAGGGCACCACCATCCAACCCTAAAACTCACATACTACCATCAGAAGCGCAGCTGAGGGTCTTCAATGTCTCCTTGCTCAGCCGCCCCAGTCTCCTTTTAACGGCAGAGTCATTACGGCTACTTCGTTCCAGCTCTGCCACTTGGATCCGCTTGGAACCCCGCAGGACTTGTAATTAGGGTACTCCGGGGTAGTTTTAGTACAGGGTGTAAACGTAAGCCTTAGCTTTACTGCGCGAGGCTCAAGAACGGCGTTTTAGTACGTGTCTGTGTGATAACTACATAGACACCAAAAAAGGTAGCTCCGTGGGGAAGTCGATGTCAAGTGAAATGGGCGACTCGCAAGACAGCAGTGACAGAAAATCGAGGTTATATAGGACACGCGCAAAACTCTTGCTTGAGGGGATCCTGCTTCTAGGTTCTATAGGCACTATGGCCCATGCATCGTGTGGTACCTCAGCATACACGAAGGGGTCTTACCCCCTTGGGCTTTGTGTTTGATTGGACACTTCCACGACTGTCAGCGCTTTTTGGTGAAGGGTTGAACTTGAAACAACGGGGTCTCAGACAGGTCGCGGGCAGATCTGTAGACCTAAAGGTCCAAGCTCTCCTTGGAGGGGGCCGTTTGATCCTTCCTTGGGTCTTACTGTTCAGGGACCAGAACCATAAGCAAGGACCTGTGTGAATGCTTCGGGCAGGGTGTGGAGCTCTCGAACCTTAACAGGGCTTATACTGACCATCGTTAACCCTGGGCTTCGTCGCAAGCGGTCCTCCTCCGAACGTGGCGTGCCTGAAGGCTTTTGAACCACGAGCCGAGAAATCCTATCACCACCAATCTTTGGGTACACTTAGTCCCATGACTTCTGCGCGATTTGGGTGAGTTTTCTAGTGGTGACACCACCATTTGATTAACATTTGGGTGGGCGAGTAGGAAAGGGTAGATGCATCGCCTGCATCATCCCAGCAAACTATGTCTGCAGTAGCGCTACTTGCCTTGCAGACCAAGCGAAACATTGCAAGGGTGGTAACCCTGGAGAACGCTGGGTTGCTAACCGGCGTCACTGCGGTCACTGCTGTCGCAGCACAGGCAAATTCACAGGTGGAAGCAGTCGATTGAATTCCAAGTGCAATGCCAGTAAGAGCGAAAGTAATAACACAAATAATCAATTTAGAGGGCTTACTAATTTCCAACATGGTTGTGGGGTATATTTTACTCTAAGTAAATAAGGATTACGAGGGGATACTCTTAGCAAGAACAGTGTTCAGACCCCTATAGTCGGCTTATAAAACCAAAACCCGGGCTCACGGGATTGGGTCTTTCCATGTGACCGTGAACGGCAAAGTTTCAGACCTCATATACCCTGATGTGAAATATGCAGGAGCACCAACCTTTAGCAAGTTCCACTTCCGGCAGATCAAGACTTGACCGCATTAAGCGTGAAGCAAGAAAAATAAATGTACTGGGGGTAAATGTGTTCTTAGGGTTTCGTAAACTCTCTAGCCTTTACCGCGAACCTTAAACCCTGCAGTAAACCCTAAAACCCTTAACACATACAGACCCCTAGAACCAACCCCGACACCCGGAAATCTACACATCCTAGAATCATCCAACACAAAGCCGTGCAGTGCATGCTGTAGGGAACACTTACCCCCGCAACTGGGCTCCTAGGAAGCATCCGAACCCAAAGACTCCAATAACCCTTAATTAAGGAATATACCTTAACTAATAGGGTCCCTAATATGATTTAAGGTATACATTCCTTAATTAAGGGTTTTAGAGTCTCTGGGAACAAATTATCCGAGAGGCGAGAAGGATCCACAGCGACTCTGAGGGACTGAGCATCTGGTTTCGGGGCCTCACCATTTCAGGACCCTTTTTCTTTAACCGATCTTTATGGAAAACAAAGATTGTTTTATAGTTTTTTGGGCTCAAAGTTTCAGGTTCTGGCCGGTAGTGTTGAAAGTTGTAGGTTTAAGGTTCAAAGTTTTAGGGTAGAGTTAAGGGTTAAGGCCTGTTCTTGAGTTCCGGTTTGGGGGATATATGCGGCTCTTGGTCGAAAGTTTGCACTTCCGGCTTTTGAGCTTTAGCAACAGGCTCGGGGCTAGGAAGATACGCTGTGCTGCAAACCGTGCAACTCCGACGCAGTTCGGATTTTTTGATTTCGAACCCAAGCCCAAACATGTTGGGCCGCTACGCAATAAAGCTGTCTGGACGTCCCTTGGGATGAGATGTTCACCTATGACATATGAGCCCTCTCAACCTCTGAAAGCCCTATAAATCCCAATCTCGTAACAAGCGCTCCGTAACCCTGAGCTCCCTTGTGCATATCCCTTGTCAACAAACCCCGTCTGTTTGTCAGGGCCTGAACATGAGGATCCCGATTGCCACCCGTGTTCTAGGAGGTGGGCTCCATCATGTGTCGGGTGTCTAGATAAAAGCCGAACCCCTACGAATCTTGAAAGCGGCTTTCTTTGTGATTTAGGTTTAGCAGCCAAGAGGCATCTTGAAAACTGGGGTTGTGCAAACCCGCTCCAGCCGCCCTGGCGAAAGCTTCGTCTTTCCTGTAGCCGAAAAATTCATCGGCTTTGAGCTGTAGGGCTTCAGGCTAAACTTCAAGGTTTCGAGCCCCCGCTCCACAGTCTGGGATCGTCCTCTCCCTCTCCCTCTGCCGCTCTCTCTCTCTCTCTCTTTCTCTTCTTCCTTCTTCCGCAGGGCACTCTGTGTCTCTCTCCCTGTGTCTGCTTGGACTGAGTATGTGTGCATTTCTTCCGCAGGGCGCTCTGTGTCTCTCTCCCTGTGTCTGCTTGGACTCAGTATGTGTGCGTTTCTTCCGAGTGTCTCTCTCCCTGTGTCTGCCTGGACTGAGTATGTGTGCGAGAACCTACTTTTGAACCAGGAGCTTGGTATATGCCTGGAAATGCGAGAACTTGGAAACCAAACGGTGCTTCCAGCGGAAATCAATGTAGCTACACCTTGCGGCTTCGGGGAAGCACTAAGCCACTAAGCTATTCAAGTCGGCTCCTCGTAGCATGTTGCTCCCCTCAAAATGCGGTGGCAAATGGGCTTCGAATTTCCTGTCAAGGCTTCTGTACTTGCAACAGTCCAATTTATCATCACCAACCCTTGCCTAGTGTTGTTGACCTGGTGATGACTTGTGAGCATGGCTATCAAGGCTATCACGATCATGAGTACGACCAAGGCGACCTGCTACCGGACGAAGCCCGAGAGCCTCGAGAGGTTATTTTTTGTTGAATGCCCCTTTTCCTCGCTCTTGAGGCTCGGTAGTCAGGATTTGGGTGGTTCTCAAAATTCGGGTCCCTTTTTGGGTCGTTAATATAATATTGCACCTATTATTTAGGGTACCCAGAAGGGGGACCACAATTTTGACAACCACCCATTTAAGACTGAACTACATGTTCAGGATGTGCTACACTGAAACCGACATCCTACACCCCCCTACCTCCTGGTACTTCTTGACTCGAAGCCCAGCCAATTCGATCTGATTTGTTCTAATTAAACCATAGTAGACCCAAAAGCAAACTAAGCCCTATGGAGGCTATGTCCTTGTCCGTAAACTAAACTGCACTGGAGCCCTAAACCCTGCTCTGCAAAGGGAGACGAGCTTCGACTTCGCTGCAGCATCTCGTCGCCGAGCTCGCTCAGCTCTGACATGGCGCAGCCTCAGAAGTCGCTTGAAGCTCAGGACTATGGTTTCGGGGGTCAAGCTTTAGGGATTTGCGGCCTTCGGGTTCGGGCTTTTAGATTTTAGGAACCGGGTGGTAGGCTTCGAGATTTGGGGTTAGCCTTGAGGTTTAGGCCAGATGTACAGTGTCTTCTGTCACGCACACATGGAACAGGTCTGTTTCAGAGCAAAGAATAAACCATGATTGTCAGGCCCTAGCTGTGACCCACAGTTTCTTTTAGTGGAGTCGGCTTGTGTTTCATGCATGCTTGCATCGTAATCGTAGCGTTCGTAGCCTGGCCCGGGTAGGGCACTTGTGGGCGAGAAGGCTCTTGGGAGAATCTCAATATGTCTGGCCTCGAGACGGTCCAGCATTTCATCGCTGCCCAGGACTCAATGCGGTGTGCTTGGAGCTTCAAGAACCGCATGTGCAAAGAGACATCCCCCCTAGCCCAAAAACCTTGAAGCCCAAACCCCAAACTATAGATTCCGTAGACACTCTACAAGCCTTTTTTGAACCAGAATTGAGGCCGAGGCTTATGACAGGAGAGACATGCACACAGCACAGCTAACTTCCACAACAAGCCCCACTGCGACACATCAGCAATCACAGGGAAAATGCACCCTAAACCCCCGAACGCCGACAGCTTGCAAAAAAAAATACGGCTATTAGAGCCCCAAACAACCAATTCATCGGTCATATGAGGAGCTCGAAGCAGAGCACCGCGGCGCAGCACCCAAACAGCACAACGCCCACCAGTGCTATCCAGAAGCCTGACAGGTTCGAAGAGTTCGTGGTTTTCGGGCTTTGTAAGTGTAAAAGCTTAAGGTTTATAAAGTTTCGGCTATATATAGGGTGCATGAACACTATAGAATCCTGAACCCTCAATCTCACTCGTCGAGCTACGCGTGTCGCGAAGGGCCGTCTCCCACCAATCGGGCACTGTGACCTTAGCAGTCGCAGCTGTAAGGGTGAGAGTTAAGCTTTACACGCCAGGGTTCCAGGTTGAAAACTGCAGCTTGTCCATAGCAGGAAAGCTTATAAGATGTACTAACATATTGGGGTAAAATTTTTTCCCCAATATGTTAGGGCTTAAATCTGGGGCTTTTAGGGGGCTCACACTCTTACGACTCGGACTTGCAGGATGGTGCAAATCTCGGGCCGGTGTGGGTCCTCACTACCTGCACTTGTCGCGCACGTCTGACGGTTATGTTGTAGGGTTTCGGTGCTCACACTCGGGCAATCCAGGCGAGGCATGTGGTTCGAGGTATAGGGTTTAGGGTTAGGCGGTTTAGGGGTTAGGGCTTAGGGTGGGGCTTTCCGGGAGCATAAGCATTGACTAGCTGGTTTGGCTGAGCAGCGAGCAAGGCATGCCATATTTTACAATAACAATGTTCTTCAACGGTGGGTGCACATGGCATATAACGGCTTTTGTGATCTTTCGGAAATGCGAAATCCGGGCGAGTCATGTGCTTCGAGGTCTGATGGGTGATTTTTGGGGGAGGCTTCGCCTTGATGAGGGCTCCTGTAGCTTGCAGCCCCAAGTCTAAACGACTTAAAATCCTGATCCCCCGAGAACATCTCGGCTTAGGGCTTACCGCGCGGATGCTCGAACGTATGCGGGGCTTTGCGGTTTCACGGCTGGTTTGTTGTGTGGTTCTGAAGTTTTGTCTTCAGCTGTTACAGATTGACCACGATGTGGTACAGGAGTTGGACAGGTCTTGATTGTCAGCAACCAGCACGGTCCTACTGCCTGCATCTTGAGGCTTAAAAGTTGCATCCCAAACTCTGAATTCATAGACCCTTAACCCTAAACTCCTACATCCCCCAGTTCGCATTGATGGAACTTTGATTTTTGTCAGCACCCTTATGACTGGAGTGAAACGTGTCAGAGGCAGCCGTTCTGGGCTAAACAGAGATTTGATGCAAACGCCAAGCCAACAGCCTGAAATCCAGTCCCTTAAAAACGTATCAGCGAAGCTCATGTTCGTGCCAAGCCCAAGCTTCAGAGGCTTGGAGTTGACGGAGCTTACAGGTTCATAGCGGCTCTGGCTTACCAGGCAGAACATGAAGGAACTGAGCCCACTTTGTCTGGTGCGAGCTTGGGCTTAGGGTGGTTGAAAGAATCAATGAACAAAAAGTATAACACCACATGCCTCGAACCCGGATCCCTAGACCCAAGCCCTATATCAACCCGTACCAACTGCAGGCTTCAAGGGCCGCCGGACAGCTGCTATCGTCGAAGGCCATGTCAGGTTCGAAGACGGCCAAAGCGCCGTCCACGGCCTGCAGTGTCACAAAGGGGTCACACGCATCAAATTGTAAGGCAAGTCAGTTTTTCGGGCTTCAAGCATTTCAAGCCTCTGCTCGCCAGCAACGGTCTACATCCAGAGTAGAAGGCCTCACTATTATAATACTCGTGTTACTCGCTATTAGTATTGGTATGATTATATTTGTATTCAACATTAGGCTTGTCCTTGCTGGGAATACAGAAAACACGGACGATAAATTCATCTGCAGAGTTCCAGACAGTTTCTCTGGAGGGTTCAGGATGATGGATGACTGTAGACTGGCTGCGGTACTTCGATAATGGGACAAGGTTCCGGGTGGAAATTTTCTATACATGGAATGCCGTACAGTAGCCACGAACCGGAAAGCCTGACGGCATAACTGAACCCTAATCGTGCCAAAAGTCCGACAGCGGGCCCCTTAACCCCTACACCCTAAAGGATACCTTACGCCTGAAGCCCTACCCGGGGCTCCATTTACTTTCGACCTTAAAGTATGGGGTCATGCCCACTATATTGTTTTGCCAGTTTTGAAGCTACAGGTACCTTTACTTAGGGAGAGACTCTTACCTTGCCCTCGCGAAGCCCGTGTGGCGCGCTCGTGGGGCTACCCCCGCAAAGCCGCATTGACGTGCTACAGGTCCTCTTATAACCCAATGGCCCAACCGAAGACGGCGTTGCCTCGACGCTCAGCACCATGTTCGCTTGCTCAACCTCTGTCGCCGGCCCTGGGGCGGGCTGTAGGACGTAGGCGTGGGGCTGAGGAATCAAAGTCTTTTGGATTCAGGGTTCGGGGTACACAATTTGGGAGCTTAGTGTTCAGAATGTATCATGCTTCAGGAATTGGGCAGTATGAGGGTGTAGGATAGAGGGCGTAGAGCCCAGAATTTAAGGAGTCAGGGTTTGGGCCTTCATGCCGGGGCCAGGACTTCAAACCCTATATGGCCCTAGGTACTATAAACCGCGAACTCCAAACAACATAAACCCCATGAGTCCCATGAGACAGAAAACTTGGACCTGGGTTTATTCCGAGGACTGCGCAGGGTGTTTTAGGGGTCCCCGGGCTATACATATATATATATATACACACACATATTTTTGTATACGTGAAAGAAGAGCTCAAACCAAAAGTCTGCTCTTTTTCAAGACTGCCTCCATTTACCATGGAACCAGGAAATGCAAAAGGCCAAGCCTCGTTCGAGGATTGCAGGAACGAATCTTCTCATTCGTCTCGGCCCTATGCATAAATCTTAAACCCTGGTTCTCTAACCTCTAATCCTATACATCCCTAAACCTTGAACCCTAAACCCTGTGCGTTGTCCAGCGGCCGCACGTGAGGAGGGCGAAGTGCCAATCGCGGGCGTATGTCTCCTGGGGAAGAAGACTCCCAAGCTAAATCCTAAAACCTGAAGCTTTTAAGCCCCTGCTGTACTATGGAAGCTGGAAGTTGGAACATCCCCTTGTCCTCAACTGAACACTAAGGTAGGAGGGTATCTCGGATTGATAATCTATATAAGTCTATAACGCTCAAGGCTTCTCACATGCGGTTTGGTGAAGAATCATACCTTATGGGGATCTTTGTCCGACACCACGCATTGGAGTTCTGGGAACGGCGCCAGTGGTGGAATGCCGCAAGCAGGGTGCCGTGAAATTGCCGATCAAGATCCGAAGACGAGAATGGTAGGTGGTGGCATCAGCCTTAGACCCCAAGGCCTTAGGGCGGTAAACCTTGACCTCTAAAACCTCAAGCGCCAGTCCTGGTGCACGTCCACGCGGAACCAATATTGAAACTGGCCCAACTTGCGGACCTCGCCAGTTTAGGGTGGGTGTAGGGTTTAGGGTTTATAGGGCCTTCGGCTGTATGGGAATGTACTTCCACTAGCGATGCAAACTCCGAGCGTTTGGGGTCTGAGGGGCAGGGGTGAGCTTCAACGTTTAAGCACAACTAAACAAGCCTCATGTTGGGAACTAACTGCAGAAGGCTCAGCTTCCGGGCACTGTGAGGGGTTTGGGGTTCAAGGTGCCTGCAAACTAAACTTCTGCAAGCACAGCCCCAGGCCCCTCCTACCCGGGCAATAATTTCCAAATCCAAGGGACAGTTGCTTGGCCAAACGCATCTGATAGTTAATATGGTATCAAACACTAAACTCGAAACATTGAACCAACAACCCAACCCTTCTAGTGACCGTGTTGAAACCCGTGTAGGTCGGAAACCTCATAGTAGCCCTTACAGACCTTACAGAACCCTTAGCCCCGAACCCACAAGCTCAAATGTCCAAACCCGTTAGACCTGAAACCCGTCAGCTTACAGTAACACATATAGCGGCCCGTCTAGCAACCTTCATAGAACCCTTAGCCCCTAAACCCTAACGAAGACCCTTATCAAGAAACCCGGCCCTCCCCTAGCCCCTAAACAGCGAAGACCCGTATCAAGAACCCTTATGTATAGTAACTCTTATGGAACCCTTATCCCCTTAAACCCCTAACGAAGACCCTTATAAGAAGCCTTGTAGTGACTCTTGTGGAACCCTGTGCTGCCCGAGAGGCCCAGGTGGCAGCCTGCAGTTTCGCCTCGCAGGACTTCTCGCCCCAGTGGTCCTTCGGTTGATGGTCAAAATCCTGCATTACCCATAATAAGGAATATACCATAATTCCCATACTTTAGGGTCCTTAAGGTCATGCAGGATTTTGTCCATCAACCCATCAACCGTTAGGCATAGCTTCGTCTCTCATAGCCATGCTTACAAGTATATAGAAACGAAAGTAAATATGAATGGCTGGAACTAAGTATAGAGGTATGTATGAATCCTATGAATTGTGAGTATTTAAGTATGTCGACGCACATATTGTAGGCCCCTTTCCTAAAACCCTGAGCCCGTCCTTCACAGCTCCCCAGCTCTCGGGTCTGGCATCGAAGGCGGCCAGCGCCTGAGTGGATTTATAAGGAATTAATTACGTTTTGATGTAGGTGGGTTTGGGGTTGAGGGTTTAGGGTTTAGGGTTTGAGCTCCTTTTCTCGTTTAGGCTCTAAGGTTTCGGTGCTCATGCTCACGCTCGGACTGGTTCGAGGTCGGCTGAGTTTTTTTTTCAGAAAGCGTCACACACTCTTTTTTTAAAGCTCCTTTTTATGGTCTGCCCAACCATCGGAGCTTACATAAGGCCATTGGCCAGGAGAACGCCACGGGAGACGTACGCTCCTATGCCTCAGAAACCCTCCTTCAGACGGGTGTGTTTTTAGGGTTTAAACGGGCTTGGGGGATTACGGGTTGAATGGCCTAAAAGCTTTTCAGGGTTGTTGTGATAAGTTTGAAGATTTCGGGTTCGGGGATTGAGGCTTGAATACAGCTTATCCAGGATTTTAGAGGTTCGTCGAGGGCTTAGGTGTAACGGCTTTGATGGGATTTAGATGTAGGCTTCTGGAACTTGTGATAAAGGGGTTGCGGAAGCGTCTCCTAACCGAGTGGCCCTACTTGCTGTTCGGATCAGCAAGTCACTTTATGGGTTTGTCTTTCAATTGAGACCACCACAGTCACCGACCAATACAACCAAATTGTATCAAAGGAACCCTGATTATATGGGTGGTTGTCAAAATTAGGGTCCCTTTTTGGGTACCATAAATATGAGGTGCCGTATTATAGTAAGGACCCAAAAAGGGACCCTAATTTTGACAACCACCCATATGGATACGCCCTTAAAGGTGCAGTTAAAATTGGTGCCGCGCTCTTTACGAGTCTGTTGCCCGGCCGGAACCGGAACCTCATCCCTTATCTCAGCCCTGGGGTCTTAAAGCGTCCTAAAACAAGACAACCCGACCTAAGGAACCAAACCCTCGTGCTTTGGATCTTTTTTCGTAATATGCATCCACTACAGAACCTCCAACATGGAACCCTTGTTGTTAGAAACATGTTTGTTTTTTCTCCACCTTGCTTCAAAACTCTATCTAGAACAAACCTAAACCGTCTAAACCCTTTGAAACACTACGTAAGCCCCCGAACCCTAAACCCTAAACCCTTGAAGAACCTAAGGCCCCAAGCCCCGAGGCCCAGCTGAAGGGGTTCAGGGCACCACTGGGCCGTTCTTCTCCAGAGGCTTCTTGCCATCCCACTGCACGTGGATCCAAAGCTCTCCCACCTGATTTTGGCTTTGCCCCCTCAACCCGAAACCCTCAGCGGCTTTGCACTTCAAGATTTCGGGCTTCGAGGCCTTTAGGAGTTTATGTTCCTAACTCCAGACCTCGGATCGAATCCCCCAGAACCATAAGCCTAGACCTCTGCATGACGAAGCCCCAGCCCCAAATTGGGGGCCTAAACAATTCGAACAGGGCTTTGGGGGGTCCATATCACAGTATAGTTTCAATATATTAAAATCCATAGTGCTTGTGCTTGTCATAAAACTCCGGTGCCCTAAAGCAGAACATTGGTAGTTCTCTGGGCTTCTACAACATGAACCAAACCCCGAAGCCCCGAGCCATCCAATTCCCCAGCCTTGGTGTCGTTGCCGCTGTCGCTGTTGGCATAGCCGAAGCAGAAACCCCCGAGGTGCCTCAGATTGGGCATTCTAACCTCTATAATATAGGGGCCCTAGTATATAATTAGAATGAGTTGGTAATTATTGAGGCCCCTCTACTATATACTGAGTTTCCAATCGCTGTCCTTTCAAAGTGTAGGGCGGGCTAGATTCGATAGCCTATTAACCCTAAACCTTAATCTTACACCCTTGTGAGTCCGTTCCAAACCATGAGGCTTGAACAGGAAAGCAGGGTATTCAAACACAGGTAATACAGTTAGCAGTCTATGTAGTTTGGGTGTCTGAGATGTCTGGCAGAGCGGAGGGTTGAGCCACCCCTAAGTCATCTGGTGTCAGTGGTGTCAGAGCTCCGCCCGGGGTGATTCACGAATTGAGAGATTATTGATGCATCCTATGCTCTATGTTTCTGGATTGTTCAGTCTCCAAGTCCGAGTCCGAGCATCTTCGAATCTGCAAGGAGACTGGTGGAGTAACAGTGGAAGCTGCTAGCACTTGATGATGTTCGAACGATCGGTACTACGACAACCAAGTGCTTAAAACGCTCTGCCACCCGAACATAGCATGATAAACCCTCAAAGCTTACCAGCTTTGCACCCAAAGTAGCTTGCTGGTTCTACCTCGACCCCTCGCTATCGACTATGGTAGCACCTAAGCTACGCTTCTGCGAACGAAGAATATATGGGACCTCTTACAAGAGGATAGTTGGGTGGTGCCGTCGGGGATGAGGTTTTCGGGGATTAGCTTCAACCTCTGGGTCCAAAGAAACCTTTGCCTCAACCGATGATACCTTAATCAGCCACGCTGCCAAGAGTTTTGAGGAAGGAGAGTCATGTTAGCCTGACGGGCACGCTGGGCTTCGCAGATGCGGGGTCCGGTAATAGTCTAGGACCTAGGAGTCTAGGCCGAGGCCACGCCCCTCAAAGGCTTCGCCCTAGCATGAACCCCAATGATTGAAAACAGCTTCGCCAGCACAGAAGCTGAAGCGAGCTTGAGTTGCCGCAATTGGCAATTGATCCCTGTAGTTTACCTGTGCAGCACATTTCCGAGCAAGTCCCGGCCCAAAGCCCAAAGTGGAAAGATTTGAATTCGAAAACCAAGAACCGTCATCGAGAGACGACTCACGACAGACAAACGCGGACAGCGGAGACCACAATCGCGAAACCCAAAAAATCCAAGCCTTAAAAGCAACCTTACTAAAACCAGATCTTAGGAGTATTTTCTGGCAACCTTGATTCCTTACTGCAGAAATCCAGGCCGAAGAGACTTTACCTTGAAGCAAGTGCTACAATTCAGGGTCGGGGTAGCCCCACACCCCTCATCCATAGCTGGGGGGGCATCGCTTTTTCGAGGGTCTAAAGGTGTATAAGCGAAGGGCCAATGCTCTAGATCGCTAGAGTTACGGAATGCGTTGGAGTGTCCTCTGCTTTTATGTGTGAGTCATGACATTATCACATCCCAAACCCTATACCTGATAGTTGAAGCACGGCTTATTGCAAGCTTCCTGCTTTTTCTGTAGAACCTCGGATTGTTGGGTACGCGCTCCACAAGTACGCCCTTTCCCCGAGAACTCTTTGAATCTCCGAGGTGGAGACCTTACTGCCACAGCCCGAGCTACCCCTGAACTAAGAAGCTCGTTGCTACACTTTTGCCACCTCCAGCCGCACTGCGGACTGAAAGCCCCCATGGGCCCGAGCCACCGCAAGCAGCGGGCAGAAACGGAGCAGGAAAGCCATTGCGGGTTGCATACCCGGCATGAGCCCTAAGCCTAAATCGCACTGAAGCCCTGACAAGTGGCTCACTACGATGATAAGATGATGGTGGTGGTCAACCGTTCTGGGCTGCTCTTGGCATCTTGTTCGACTTCCGTCATCCTGAAATCCTGAAGCATCCTTCATATACTTGATATACCAGCTTCACTGAGCGATGTCGTGCGGTGTGTCTGCTTGCGAGTAAAGGAATACTTCTCATATAGCCACTATCTGAGCCAAACCTTCCTGCATCCCCTCACTGCATGGATTCAGGGCCTAGGTTTAGGGTTCATGGGCTTAGTGCTTCTTTTTGTTGGCCTCCTGGGGTTGGGGGTTCAGGGTCGAGGGGCTCAGTTGTGTCTGTGTTTAGGGATTGCGATGTGTCTTAACGCGTCCCACCAGTGGTACGCAAGTCGTGGGTTGAAGGGTTACGGGTTTCGGTCCACTGTCCTGTGTCGTCACTGCAACGAGCCATGAATGAATCTTACATGCCCTTGCCGCAAGCTAATTGGGTTTCACATCTTCAAGGTACATCTTCTAGATTTAGGGTTTGGGGTTGAGGTTTGGGGCAGAAAAAACGCGCTGCTTCCCGGCACTGAAGGAGAGGTGTCAAACGCCGAACGCCTCATCCACGGGTGCTCCGATCAAGACCCCGGGACCATGGTGGTGGTAGCCTGGCCAAGCCAATCATACGATCAGAACCTACTTCTAGTACAAACAGAATCACCCAAACAGGTGCTCTATACTATATATGACATGATACGGTATGTATATGTATATGCATGCCGTGATACATAGGCTTGAGTCGGCTACGGGCTTTGTAATTCGCTTTTTTGCTGTTCCTTCTTGACCCTGAACCCCCAACCCTACACCTTAAACCCCTTTTGCTGCTGGGCTGAGCTCCGAACCCTAAACCTCAGCAGAGTTGGGTGCTTGAGGCTTCAACATCCTCGGAAGCCGAGCCGGCTCAGGAAGCCCCCTCCAAACCTCATCTGCTCTCATATGTTGGCACCCAATCTTGAAACCAACTCCAGGCCCTCAGCCCTTCCGAGACGCAACACTTCCATGCGCTTGAAAAACCCATGAGGTTTAAAGCTAACGAGCCGAACTTCCCCAAAAGTCGCTTTGCATGACGTTGTCACGAGTCTCCAAGTACATCCCACATGCTGCATCTCCGGAACTTTTGAAACCGATCTGCGCGTGAAACGCCCGCTCCTCGGTAATGGTGAAAACTGAAGCTGTACTTTGACATTGCTGCGGCTGGTTCCAGATAATCTATTCTATCGCTCGGATTTCGTCAATCGAACATTACACCCTTGTTTGGGGGCCTTAGCAATTAGAATAGGGTTTTTGGTTGTAGTTATGGTTATGTCAGGACTATCAAGGAATATTATGACTAATCATTGCGAACACTATATTAGGTAGCCTCTCAGCTTCTCTCAGACTTGGTTCTTCCTGAGTTCGCGCCGCGGACGTACTTGGTGACCTCCCGGCCCTCTGACAAATCGAGCGTGTCGCCTTCGAGCGGCTCAGGGCATTTCAACCCCGGATCTGGGAGTTTGGATTTCCACGTCGGGACGTTTCGCTGCTGAGCCTTTCCTGTTGGCGCCTTACTGGAAAACGAGCGGCGGCCTGAGGGTCTTTTCATTCAGTAGGAATACCAGAGCCTGCTAGTCCTGCCGGCAAATTCTCGGATTCCTCCCGGAGGTTTACTTTACTTTTGCAAAAACTATCAAAGTTGGAAAGCTCTCAAAGCACAGAGTCAGCCGTGTTACAAATCTTGGGATCGAACAACCATCGCCATGAGTTTCGGAAAACAGATGGTTCCCTCAATCCTTGGACTGAGACTGAGATCACAGTGACTGAAACTGAAACCTGCCCGCAACACAGAACCTCGCCGTCCAACTCGAAATTTAGAATGCGTGTAACAGCGAGACGAGTCTTACCTGCATAGTAATAGCAAGAATGATAGTTCTCGAAGGAAGAAAGTTTTGACAGGTGCAATATAAAGGTGACTTACTTAATTAAGGTTCGGGATCTGCATGAGGAGTACTACGAATCATTTAGACCCCTCCCTGGGGCTACAAGGTTTGAGGTTTTCTGCGACTTCAGGATTTCTGTATCTTTGGGGGGCAGGATGATGTAGGGTTCCATGATGTAATAATGATGTAAATATATGCCTACCTACATACATACATACATACATACATATGTACATACATACATGTATACGGAGATGTAGGTGTCTGTATGTGTGTAAATTGTCGAGGACCCAAACAAACACCAAATTGAAATATTCAGATCCCCATATGAGGTTGTAGCAAGAGTTTCGAACCATACTGGTCACTGGTCACTGGTGTTGGACCGTTGCAGCTTGGCCGCTAAGATCATCTTCGCCAATTTTGCTGCGCCCTGCCTGTGGGTTTAGAACGTACGACGTACATATTCAAGGTTTCGGAAAGGTATCGTGGTCGCGGCTCGAGACGTACGATTCAGGGTTCTGTGGGCTACTACCACTTCTTGAAGGGAATGTCATATTGCGGAGGCTTGCTGGTAGGCGAAGGATTTGGGGCGGAGCGTATCGGGCCGGAGTGGAGCATAGGCCTTAGGCCCTAAGATTGGGCGATTTGTTGGCCTAGGATTTCGTAGGGCTCGGATCGAGTCGAGGGTGTCGGGATTTCTGGGTTGTGACTGTTTTCTGCCGTCGTCGGGCTTCCAAACACAAGCGGAAGGCAAAAATCCTGTTGAAAGCAGCAGCAGCAGACTAATCATATGGAAATGTCCGTCAGGACGTCCAAAACCCCAAGCCGCAAACCGCACCGCTTAGGGCTTCAAGTTCGGGTCACTGACTTATACTACTCAACTCCTGCGTTAAGCAATGCAGCAAAACCAGGTGAATCCGAGCGTTGCTCCGCTGAGCCCCTGCGCACCCCAAACCAATACGAGGGGTTCGTAGGGTTACTTGACTTCTTACATCAATCCCTGTATACAGTATGTATTTATATAATCTCTCTATATATATATATATATACATATCATATTAAGAATAGTCATAAGAAAATATACTTTTATAGATCAAGGTCCCTTACCGCTGAAACCCCGTATTCACTCGAACTCATCTGCGCGATCTCTTGGCCTTGGGGAGCCGTAGGATCATGGCAAAGCTGTACATCCTTTGTTGCGCTCGAGCTTTGGCTGGCAGGTTTTGCAATGGCTGTTTACGATTTAGGGCTTTGTATTCTCCTGATGTACTCCTCCTCTTTGTTACACACCTTGCAGGGGCATTGCCTCCACATTTCTGGTCCCCGTAGCCCTGACCTGAAACCATTAAAATCACCAAAGCTCAGAACTTTGAATTTTGGGTTTACGGGACCACTTTGAAGGACCATATACATATATATGGTGCAGCGCTGCTACCCCCCCCCTCCCCCCCGTGGTTCCCTGTGGTGTGGCTTCCCTCCCTCCGACCTGCCCGGAGCTGCAAAGCCAGTGATAGTGATAAATATTATGGTGATGATGATGATGACGAAGATGGTGGTCATGATCCCCATCAGCACTCTCCTCCGGTCCCTTGCTCAAGAGCCCCGAATGAAAATCATACAAACACGACATGCCCAAGCTTACTTTTAACGAACCCAACCGAAACATGGCTTGGAATGACAACGGTCGATGCAGTTTTCGCAAGAACATCAGAAGCCAAGCACGATTTTCAACTCAACAAAGCAACGAACATGCGGTGGAGCAGAGGTACCACCAACAGGCACACTGGGAATAACACATCAACGTCATCGCCATCATTCTCATCTGTGTGTCGAAGGGGAGGGGAAGGGAAAGGGGCCCTGTGGTTCCCTGTGTTGTGGGTTATCCTTCCCCCCCCCGCCTCTCTGGTTCCCTGTCTTGTGGTTCCATGTGTTGTGGGTTATCACTCCCGCCCCCCCC
>BGNK01000040.1:281998-313752 GCA_003297005.1 Symbiodinium sp. clade A Y106 | reverse complement strand
GGGGGGGGGGCCTGCGACGCGGCGGCGCGGCACCATAAAGGTATAAATTTTCCGAGCGTCACGGGAGCCATCGCCATGGCTGAGAGGGTGAGCTCGGCACCGAGGACCTGGGAAGCTCAAAGAAGAGTCCTGTTTGGGGAAGTCCCGAAATGTTTTGAAAGCATTCGTGTTAGTTAGGGTTTGAGTCTTACTCTCTTTAAGGGGGTCTCACATACAGGTCCTCTAACTTAACGAGCCAGGGATGTAAGAAGACTTTATGTGGATCTGTTTAAGACGACTGATCGTCGATGGCGCAAGGGCAACTCAAAGCCAAGTACGAGCACCGCCTCCAAGGACCAACCCGGATCCCCACACGAAGCGGAAATGTCTTCCCTCAAAGCGCATAGACTCTAAACCCTACGAAACGCTAGGTTATGAGCAGGTTTTCGGATCCCGCACAAGGCACAGATCCCGAACAGTAAAGCCGAAAGCCCAGAGGGATGAGTTTGAGACCCTCAATGCTGCTCAGTAGCAGGGAGGAGCAGCAGCTGCAGCGTTAAGCCCAAGCCTTCGCAAAGCCGCTTTTGGATGGGATTGGGCAAAGTAGCAGGTTGTATTATCGAGTCCAATAACTACTCCGAAACATACAGTACTACTTATCTCGAGCCACAGGTTTACAGTAGGGATAAGGCTTTTGGTGTTAGGTGTTGGCAGGCATCACCGGGAGCAAGCTTTAAATGATTTCGGTTTGAAATGTATTGGGTTTGAGGGTGTGTAGTCCGAAGTTGATGCAGAGGGGAATCAATCGAACGCTTGATAATACTTGCCGCACATATACACACACACACACACACTCACTCACACACACACACAACACACACACACTGCACCTGCGCGCGGATACACCCACACATACCCGCTCACAACATCGGCAATATGCGAACTCTCCCCGCCCCTCCAAAGATCATTAGCCTTAATTAAGCCTTAAACCTTCGTGTTCGAAACCCCCACACCCTGAGACACTGAACCTCCATCTTCCCAAACGACATGATAATCGCAAAGTGGCATTCCCCGAAGAAGGCGGCTGCAGCGAGTCCACAACCTCGCTTCATTTATATATCTCGGGCATAACGGTTTAGAAGTACGGCCAACTGCAGGCCGGGTCCCTTATACTTGCTTCCCGCATTGCTATCCTTCTTGGTGGTTGTGGTGGAGGTTATACCAAGAAAAGAAAACCCCGATCTTTACTGAGGCGTCATCGTTGGCCTTGGATTTCTTACTGAACCCTGTATAAGTGGCATTAAGAGACCAGTTGGTTGGTTGGTTGTCCCAGCAGTGTTCTGGGCATTCCTCGAAAGCAGAACATCCGTAAGTGTCCATCTAGGCATGATGTAGTATATACGTGGCCTTAATTCAGAGGCTTCCAATCTGGGTACCCGTGGGTCAGAGTACATCTTTAGATGTTATGTATATGTATACATATATATATATATACGGACATATCTACATACTGTATGGGGACAGGTATGTTCAAGCCTCTCAGATCCTCAGACTGTAAGGTTGGGCTAAGGCTTCGGGCTCAAGGCTGAGGCTTCAGGTTGTAGGCACCGTTTCGGCGCTCGCACTCGGACGGACCAAGCGGTTTAGGGAGGTTTAGAGCCGGGCAAGACCCTAAGGTGAGGGCACTGGGTTCAGAGCTCAGAGGTGAGGAGCTCCATACAAGGATCAATTATGCTACAAATCGTTCGACGACTTATGTGCCAACACCCTACACCCCAAACCCTAAATCCCACATACATTTGTGCAGGTGTACGTAAGGTCTATCGGACCGGTTTGCAGCCTGCTCCCACACAGGTCACACAGCTGATTAGAATCAGGTTTCGGGGCACGTTGTAGTACATATCGTCAGTTTATATATATATATATATATATATATATATATATTTTTGTATGTATATTTGTATGTACATATATACATATATACAAATATAGATAGATAGATAGACAGGTAGATATAGAGATAGATACAAAGATAGATAGTTAGATAGACTAGATAGACAGTAGGTTAGTCAGTCTTCCAGCGCAAGCGAGACCTTTGAACCAGAAATCTTGAGGTCAAAGAGCTAGTGCAAAGTCCTTAACGGACTTAAGAGTTTCAGAGTCTGAACAACATCTTTAACCAACACCCC
Organism: Symbiodinium sp. clade A Y106; assembly: GCA_003297005.1. Taxonomy (NCBI): domain Eukaryota; class Dinophyceae; order Suessiales; family Symbiodiniaceae; genus Symbiodinium; species Symbiodinium sp. clade A. The sequence continues at coordinate 311,584 of BGNK01000040.1, read as the reverse complement.
TCGATCAAAAATCACTCGAAACATAACCACCCAAACCCAAATCCAAGTCTTACCGCCCAATGCCTTAAATTCGGCCACCGAACTTCGGAGAGCATCAGCGGTGGCAGGCGCAGCGGCATATCTGAGCCTTGCATCAGAACTCCGCGTGCAAGGCTTACGGAACACGCAGATTCCAGGTTTGGTGCGTGGGGTTGAGGTTTGAATGTCTAGAGTTCGTGGTTTAGGCATAATTAGCATGAAACCGCAATACCGGACAATTCTACAACTGCACTGGGCGTAAAGGCCTCGTAAATGCTTCACTGCAAGCACTATGCTGGCATCTTGTCCTTGTTCTTTGGCTATGGACATATTAGGGACGGACAGCCTGCAAAGACAAAGCCATTTAACTGTACTCTCTCAAGTACCCAAAGTGCAAAACCCTCTCACCTGAGGCCCTACCTACCCTGTGCGATCACTCACCCGTGCGCCGGTCCTCGTGGGCAGTGAAACACCGAGGCCCAGCAGGCCTGGGACAATTAAGGGATCTCTCTCGCTCTCTCTCTCTCTCTCTCGCTCTCTGCCGTCGCATCCAGAGGGTCTGGCAGCGCCAGGCAACTCGTGAGGCTAAAGCCCTTGAGGCCCCTCACGAAACGAAAACAGCAAGCCGCCCCTCAAGCAGCAGGCGATGCCGACATATGCCAGGCACACACTTTCGCCGCCCACTCACAACTCAAACACGAAACCTCGACTACTACTCCAGCCTCACGAACCAGCTTTAAACTGGTTGCACAATTAAGGGATAGGGTTAGGGGTTTAGGGTTCGGGGGTTCGGGATTTAGGGTCTCCTGGCGCAGAATCACAGTGAAATATCAATCTTAGTAAGATAATCTTAGTCATTGCATTAACAGATCAACAAAGCTTATAGACTGCATCCCGAGTTACGGAACACCGTATGAAACTGACTCACAAAGAGAGCCATGAAAATTACTTCGGCGCCTATATAAGGCAAGTGAGTCTGATTTTCAGGGCCCTTTGCTTCAGCACTACACCCAACACTCAACCCCGACTACGATAGACATCCTGAACCTCTAAAGTCCCAGACCCTCACACCCCCCCAACCCAGGCCTCCCAGGGCTGTCTGCAGCGCGAGACGTGCGAAAGTGAGCCTTTGTCTCAAGAGCGCTAGTCATCAGCGTGATAGGCTCAGACAGGCTTTGTGGGTTCAAATGCCTAATACTCACATGCGCCTCTGCAAGCTAACTTGCTCTTACTCACTACTAGCCAACGAAAAGCAAATAACTCTCCTGAGTGCGTTTTACGTTGAGGGTAGGGTTCAGCTTGCTTTTCATCTGCTTCAACAGCTATCACACAACTTATTTTGCTCAGGGCTAACCAGCAAGGAGTACTTAAGACGATTTCAGACGATGGACATAGACTAGAGCTCAGGGTTGGGTTGGCACTGAGGGCATGAACTTGTCTGCTTCTGTGCGGGCAGTCTAGAGCAGCTCCAGATTAAGCCTGAAAGCCAAGCAGCTTGTGCGAGACAGGACGATTGTTTAGGAGGTGCAGCCACCATATCTGCAAAGGCGCACATATTTTCCTCAGACTTCCTTCCTAGGACGACAAAAGGCCCCAATGCCAAATCTCTGGAGCATCAGGAGCTCTTGGAAGCCCTGACCCCGAACCCCATAGAATCTATATACGCCCAAGCCTTCCTAACACCTCACAAACCTCGTCCTCCAATTCCCAAACCCGGCGGCTCGTGACTCCGCGCCACCCCCAGGCTCCGCAAGACCTCGAAGACTCGAGCAGGGCATCGGCTTCGGTTCTCTTCGATATTCTTAAGGTTTTGGGCCTCTGGTCAGGTTGTTTACGGCACTTTGGTGTCCAGGGCTGGTTCCGTCAACGTCTTGTTTACTCCTTCAGGGTGTCACCGGGGTCTGTTAGAGGCGTGCTACTCGTAGAGCTTTGTTGTACCCTTGCTCTGCATCGGGATGGAGACTTGTATGGGGCTAGCTTTAGGGTTTCTTGCAAAATGTTCGTGCCTCTTCAGGTGCTTCTCTCTCTGGGTCGTTGAGGCTTCTCGGGGCTTCGGGTGCATAATCCAGCTTAGGCTTTTGGGATAACTGTCAAAGGCGGGCAATAGAACGACACTCGTCTTTAAGGGTGTATATAGTTATAGGCTTAATCACATCGTGCACAAGCTAAGCCCTAAAATGTTGAATGTTTCGTCATGATCTGTTTGGAGAACGTCATCCTAATGGCAAGTTCCGAGGCCAGATACAACGGGACACAGGACTCTCAATGCAGCGACTCGAACGACTCCACTCTCGGCTCGAAACCCTGAACTCTGTCGCGAAACCTGAAACCCCAACGGGACCCTGACTCTGAAACTGTAAATCCAGAACCCCACGCGCTGGATCGCCAAGGTGCCCCTCGAAGAGCCAAAGCGGCCATCGCAGATGCTAGGAATAGGGACAGCACCTGGTCTTGAAAGGGTGTGGCCAGGTTGCTTACAGCAGCTCTGTAGGGCTTGAGGACTCGGGCTGAGCGCGCTGTTCAGCCCTGCCTCCAAGCTGTTTGGACAAACACTGTTTGCATCAGGACTTGTGCAATCGCCTGAAGATCGGACCACACCCAAGAACCCCAAACGCACAAAGAACCTGAAATCACTCAAACAAAACCCTACACTCACGAGGAGCCCTACACCACTTCTGCAGCTCCGGGCACCACGCCGCGTGGCGCCAAGCGGCGTGCCACCCAGGCTGCCAAGAAGAGCCCAGCGCCTGCAACCCATCTACAAGGGTCAGGCGCGTTCACGAACGGTGTGTGTGTGTGTCTGATATATACACACATACATGCATGCTTGCATGCATATATAAACTTCATGAGCCCTCAGCCTTGAAGCCCTCTACCCTATATCCTTGTCCTGTGCCCTTACAAGCCAGAAGCCTGCTCAAGCCCTCGATGCTAAACCCCGAAGCTCACGAGCCCTCGCAAGCCCTGAACCATGATGCCGGCGCCTGTCAGAATCACAGAGACAACCTCCAAACCGCCAGCAGCCATTGAGGAGGAACGGATAAGCAGGGGAACCTTATGAGGTGAAGCTTTCTTCGGTTTAGAGCTCAGGGCTCTTTGGAAGTTTATAGTATATAGGATGAAGCTTTTAGGTTAATAGTTAAGGTGTTGTTACCTTCTGTGGTCAAAGCTTTAACGGGTGAGGACTTACTTTTTTCCAGGCTCAAGACTTACCCTAAAGGTCCAAGTGCCTCCTGGTAGCCCTGGGGCTGTGGGGATTGGGGATCTGAGGATAAGTTTCGGCAGATGGAGGAGCATGGAAGGTCGACTCGTAGGTCGCCTCCTCTTTGCGGTTTGGGGTGGAGGTACCGTAAATCCGAAGCCAGATAAACTCCAGAAGCCCTATACCTTTAAACAGCGTTTATGTATGTAGGAGGCCCTTCTCCTCTCCGAGGCCCGCACTAGGGCACCCTGAACCGACAGCAGAAGCGTTGCCACTGCCGAGCCTGCCATGGGACTCGGGTGCCTAATTCCACAAGGGCAGCGTGCAGGGAAGTTGGCTAGGATTGCAGATTGCCGCTTTTCGGCATGACGTCCTCAAAGTGATTGAAGTGGAATAGATTTGGTTCGCCATTATACCAGGGCATCCCGATCAAACACTCAATCTCAACTGAATACTGAGTTGGAGGCTGAAGCAAAAAACATGGCATCAACTTCCTTTAATTCGCGTGAACCCTCTGCTCAAATCTGACATCCAACAGGAAAAGTCCCGCACAAAGGCAAAGCCACGTCTCAAACTTATGCTTTTAGGCTTAGGGTGCTTGTTCGTTAGGGCTTCACCGGTCCCCTTGCAGCGCCTGCCAGCAAATGACCAGACTCCTCGCTACTCAAGTCCGCACCGGGGTCCTCAGGGCTTTCGGTTTCTGCTGGCGACTATTCACATCTACATCAGGGTTTGCACCGAATGGTCGGGTTCCGGGAATTGAAGATAGGACTGAGGCAGCTAGAGCTTGGGACTTTCCGTCTTTATGACTTCAGGTGCATGTGTGTGCAATAGATCTTGCGGAGACCGTACACGCCAAAAAGACCTTGGCCTTTATCAGGAAGCGAACCGTTATTTAGGATCGTCAGACCCTAAACCCTTAACTTGAGGAAAAGAACCCGGACCACCAAAAACACCTCTAGCCCAGATTACTCGTATCACACTAAAAAAACTTGACAACCACCCCTTTTTTTGCCACCGGACCCAAATCTGGCACTCGACCTACAATCATCTTGACTAATGTAGGAACCTGATTAAGAAACTCTGTGCCTGTTCATATAGGGAACCCTAATAAGTAATAAGGGCCCAATGTTTCTTAATCAGGTTCCTACATCAAGGGCAACTCCAAGTGCTGTACTGTTCAACTAGTGAGACATAGCAACGAGTGCCACAAGTTTGCAATCGAAGCCGCTTTTCAGTGAACCTCAAATCCGTAAGCCTGAAGCCCTGCATCCGACCCCCGGTTGAGCGCTGAGCCTTGAGACCCTGGTTCCTTTCTTTTCCTGCCTAGTGTCTTATAAAACAAGAAACAAAACCTACCATAAACCAGGTTACCACAACAGGGTACTCAAGCTTCCGAATCGAGGTAAACCCCGATAAAGATAAGTGTTGCGCTAAGCCGAACATCGGCAAACATATCTCATTAATCGATACCCATATGTCTCCATGGTCAAAATGTGTGCTTTGGTTACCCAGCTTGTTTACTCTACGATCCTAGCCATGAAATTGTAGGTATAGTCGGCCCCCCAATTTTGCTCTTCCATTTCCAGTGGGACCCAGGCAGTACAGTAGAGCAGTGCGCTCCTCTGACTCCACCGGTCCGTGCAGCGTCTCTGCCGCACATAGCTGCGCAGCGCAGGTCGCGCCACCCTGGAGTCGAGGGGTCTGGAAACTTCAATTGGGTTTAAAGGGTTCTCGGGTGGAGGCTTTGCGAGGGTTGTGCAAGGCATTTGGGAATTTGTATTCCATTCCAAGGTTTAGAGTCTGTGACGAGTTGCTCCCACGCGTCCAGCTGACAAAGTCGCGCCGGTGAAATTCGTCCAAATCTTTTATAGGTACCAGGGTATCGAAGTCTAGGGGTTTGGAGTCCAGAAAGGACAGGTTTCGGGTTCAGCCGTCTGGACCTGGAAGGTTCTGACACGGCCCTGGTTCAGGGCAGCGGCAGTGGTAGTTGTAGGTTGTAGTGTTTGGCGGACCACATCACCCAAGCCCATTACGCTCAAGAGGTCCACAGCCAATGTACCGACGAACTTGTGGGGCTTTCTGCTTCTAAGAAGATCAGCCTCTTGTTAGCGACATTCATGCAATGCAAACAAATCTACAGGTTCAAGGTTTAGAGGGCTTCGCTCTATCCTCCAAGCTCCAACACCCAACCGCTCAATCAAGAATATAGATCACCCCAACCTGAAACTTATGAGTTATGAGCCCCTCCACAAACCAGAACTCCGAATCATTTTCGAACGTCGTTTGGACGGGTGGGTTGGATCGAATCGGCCCGAAACAACCGCTAAGTTACTGGATTCTGGGCACTTTAGGGTATGTGTGCTGTAGGAGAAGGAAGACACTGTAAGGCAACTGGGCGTCTAAACATGTCTCCAAGCCGTGGTGCGACAATTACCAGCAGCGCCATCAGCGAGTCCTGTGCATGGCTGGCACAGCTCGAAGCTTTAAAACACAAAGAGCCTACAGCCTACACCCTCAACCCCAAACGCTGAAACGATCCGACCTTGAGCCCCAAACTCAACAAAACAGGATCTCAACAGAAACCTCGGAGCCTCTGTACATGGAAAAGTCTTGCTCATAATGCACGCCCGGCAGCAAAATCCAAGAATGTTTAGATTCTTTAGACCCTGGATGAAGGATGCTTCGTGTTGAGGCTCCTGATGCATTATCTTTGATGCCTCAACCCTCAACCCTGGACCCTCGTGTGCATGAGGATGTGCATCTACAGTTTTTCGGCAACAACCCCAGACCAGAAAAGAAAAAAAGCCCAACGCCTTAAAGTCCGCAGTGCCTCGTCCGTCCAGGACGAAAGAGGCCCGGCCAGGGACGGGCCAAGGAGGGCACCTTGGATAACACACGAAATAATGATGTCGTGGGATCAGGGGCGGGGGTTTTGCTGGCAGGTTTGGTGAGTATGGGGTTGTGCTTAGCTGCTACCGCCTCTTGCACGAAAATTTCATACTGCTCATGCGAATATCAGGCTACGGGATCAGTTCCGAATGCCAAGCCAGAACACCCATGTGTCCGCTAGCAGCTTTAGGCGAAGACTGTACTGTACGTTGGAGGGACTACAGGCAGGGAATACAGGCTACGAATCATCCGGACCCCGACAGGACCCAGGGGAAACATAGGCTGTAGGATGCTATAGGCCTAAAAGGTAGGTTCTGTGCGGTGCCGTCTACACTCTCTGAAAAGTCAATGCGAAAGGGTGCGGGCAAACAGCAAACATCACTGCCAGAAGGTCGTCAAATCTTCCCCCTTTAATTCACGGGTTATAATATAACACATCTTACGTAGGCTTAAGAGACATTTTTAACCACTACTCAGTTCCCCAATGCATGTTTCAACACTAAGTTCCTAAACATTGCCAATCGAGCTTCCAACTACTGGAATGCCAACACCTTGCAATGCCCTTACTAACGAACGAAACCTTCCTAAAGCAGAGCAAAAGCTCAACGGAGCCCGAAATCACTTGGGTTCAGCAGCGCGCAACCCATGGGTCTCCAGTACCCGCTTCACTCATAGTAAGAGAAAATCCTGTCATTCAGCGATTCAGCTTTCAATTGTGTGCGGAGACACGGGGAACCTAGAAAACACACAAACACAACAAGAATCCTAGGCACCGCGCATGAACCCTACCCGAACCTTATGGGAACACCATAAGAAACTCAAACATTCCCTGAACCCTAAACTCTAAACCCCAAAATTCTTGAACCCTAAACCCCCCAAGTCCCTGAATACCCTGTAGACGAATCATGGCGCCGAAGAAAGCCGCGCTCGCTCGCCAACCTGAAATCTGCATCCGTTTAGGGCATAAGAGGGGTTTACCTAGAGGCTCCATAGTAGTTCCTTTTTTGGGGCTCATATTTAGAATCCTATAGGGTAACCCCAAAAAGGAACTACTATGGAGCCTATGGGTAGTCTTTGGCTGATTAAAGGGTTTGTTTTTTCTTACCCGCTTCGCGGACTAGGTTCCACTGCAGGGATTCCACACGAAGTCGAGAGCTGCAAGTTCTGCAGACTATAGTAGTCCCCTGACGGGGTTTAGGGTTTAAGGTCTCTAGAGAGTTGTACGGCCTAGGAGTTACACCGTGTCTCCATGTGGGGCTGCAGGGCGGTTGATCCCAAGCTCTTCAAGAAGAATGCCGTAGGTCCAAGCCAGCACCTCGAGTTTGAAACCGTGCGCCAGAACCCTCCGGATTTTTCAAAACAAGCCTTGCATCCATGACCTGGAAGGCTGAAACTCCAAGCTAAGCCCATCCGGGACTTTCCGAAAATTAGGGGCACCTTATTTTGGGGTCCTTATAATAGGGATCCTACTATTTAGGGTACTACATTAGGGTTCCCTATTTTGGGAAACCCCCATCCAAGAAGTCCCAGAAAACCCTGGAAGCCCTCCGCAAGGAGCACCTGCCCAAGAAGGCCCGGCAAGCAGCAGGGAGTGAAGGATTGGCACCTTTTAGGGTTTAGGGGTTTAGGGTTTAGGGTTTAGGGCTGAAGGATCTCCGAAGCCAAGGTAAGGGTTCAGTGGTTTGGGGGTTAGGGTTGAGGCGCACATTCGGACAATCCAGGCGAGGCATATGCTTCGAGGTCTGCTCATGCTTGTGGGCTTAGTTAGGGCCCCGGGTTTTCAGGGACCCGCCTTAGCTTTTTCAAAAAGACTTCAGATTTTCAGCGAATTGCTATCCTTTGTTTATGGGTATGTATGGATCTGGGACTCTTACAAGTTCTTTCATCCCAAAGCAAGTCCAGCTGTTGGGGGTTGAGCGATTTCGATACGCACACTGACGCACACTGGCACGAAGCAGGCACGGATGCATGCGCGATTTAGGGCTTGGGGCTTATATAGATTTTGTACGATTTTAAGATCGCTTGCGGTTTAGGCCGCTTTTCAGGAGGGCACCCGTGCAAACCCGAAACCCCTCAAGCCCAAACCCTCAACTAACCTGCTGGCGATCTCGGGTGCCTTCACGAGGGCGCTTGCAACGGCTCCGACATGATAGCAAATGCCCACCTGACCAAAAGGAAAAGTGAGAGTTTAGGGTCAACATCTGGTCCTCAATGATTTTATCCTAGGAATCCGGGGCTGCTGCGGCCAGTTTGTGCAGTTTGCTACCTAGAACGACGACTCTAGGTACTTTAAGAACTGCCTACGTCTATGGTCGACATCTGAGGCCACTTCCGCGTTTTCGGTACCCTGGGCTTCGAGGCGCAACGCGATCGAGAAGTTAAGTTTTGCAGGGCTGAGGATTCGTCCATCTGGTGCCCCTGCCTTCAATTTCCCATGCGTGCATCCCCTCCATCTCTATCATTATCTCTGAAACAGCACACACTAGCCGACTGTTTGTGCCATAAGCCGTGGCTTGCCGACTGCAACTTCAGAGTCGGTAAGCGGCCAGGGCCACCAGACAAAATCACTAGCCGTCAGCTCTGAGTATAAGATGTGTCGGCATCGAAACCTTCCGGTCCCTGGAAGCTGTATGTGACAGTGGGAGAGGAGCTTCAACGAGTGCATAGCTTAGCCCTCTGAAGTCCCAACCAACCCCCCATCAAAGCCCAAGTGAAGATGCAACTTAAGCCTGTGGCTTTATGATTCTATCATCGACCGAGGCTCCCATAATCCGGGCTCCGTTTTGAAAGCCACAGCTGCCTCAGCGAAACGACTTCTGTTGCTGCTCGTAGACCCGTATGCCTCACATTATTGTCTCATGATCGCAGAACTTCGCAGAAAGGGCCAGAATGCCCGCACGTAAGGTTTGTGGTTTGTCTGAAGGGCTTGTAGGCTTGGAATGGGGTACAGTAGAGGTCCTTCAGATAGAGGAAAACCGTTTTGCTTGTTGAGGTCCGCTTTGCAAACCCGAAAGCCTGCAGTGCAAAGCACCGATACGTTCAAGCTCCTCAATCCATGCAACCCTCAACCGCAAACACCCTTCCGAAATCCGAGGCTTGCAGCCCTAAACCCCGAGTCCGGGACCTTCCCACTCAAACCAACGTCCGAAAACCTCCAAGCCCGAAGCACCTGAAAGGAGTCTGTTAAGCCACTCTATGCTGGAAACCCTAAATCCTAAACTACATTAGGGTACAGTAGTTCTCTAAATTAGGGTCCGTTCAAGGGTCCTTTTATAAGGGTGCCGTACTATTTGGCGACCCAAAGGCTCCCAATTCAGAGAACTCAAACACCACAACTCGGGCCGCCCAGGTACCCATGGCAAAGACAGCATCCTGGCTCTTTCTTGGAGGATCAGGGGACTTTATAAATACCATAATTGGGGATATAAGTAATTATAAGTTATAAGTATAGTTACCTTAGTTAGAACCCTAAATACTAACTGGAATCTGAACCTCCAGCTCTATGGCCCTGTACACCTCTGAACTTCGACCGGAAGAACCAGGCCTGAGTAGAGCAACGGAAGATGTAAGATGTCCCTTGTTTGGGATTGGGGCCTCTGGCCCATCATCAATCGCGAAATCAATCCCGAAATCCAATCCCATCGAAGCCAACAAGGTGTCTGTCTCCTTGGATCAACTTTGGCTCGCACCGTGCTTTTGGGGTTTAGGGACAACAAAATTCAGGTCTTTTGAGGACTTGTCGGGCGTCTCTCAAATTCTCTCAATGCTTCAAGCGGCTGGTAGGTTGATAACGGGGCCTTAGGAGGTATATGAGAATCTTCTATAGGCGAGGAACCCAAAAACAAAGTTGGTAATTATATTCATGCAGGTCAGGGGGCACCAACTACAGGACAAAACAAGCTTCAACTTCATCCTGCAGGGCTTTAGCGGGTTGTTTACACTCGAAGCAAAATACGTGAATTGCACACAAGCTCTTTTACTGGGCTTCGAAGAAGCATGGTTTGCTCACGATTGAAGATCTACACGTTCCAGTGCGGCCGTGACTCAGTTATCAAACCTCAAACTCCGAAGTCTACAGCAGAACTACGGGGCAGCCACTCCCGAACCCCTACAGCCCTGTAACTCTAAACATCCCTACATGCAACCGTATAAACCCAAACTCCAAGCCCTATGACCCTATGAATGAAACCCTGAAGCCCTGTAAAACATGAATCCCTCAAAAAGCTTCGCCAGGGGCACGCAAGCCCGGCCGCGCTCAGCCGCGTCGCGGCGGCAGCGCTTCGCGTACGGAGGATGGGGAACCTGGGATATACGAACCCTATGAAGCTTTAAGGTACACCCTATCCTTGACACTTCAGTCCCTTGCAAAACCCTTATCGAAACCTTTCTGGGCTTCCATTACACCAACCTATCAAGGGATCAGGTTGGCTTGCAGCTACTAGCCCCAAAATCAGGTAACACGAGTAGGCTGCAGTAGAGCTAAACCCTATCAACCCGATACCATAACTCGCAAAAACCTATAAGCCCCATACTATATGGGAGTTTCCGAAAATAGGGGACCCCAAAATGAGGTACCCTCATTCTCGGAGACTCCTATATCCCACGACAAGGATCGACAACCTGGGAGCCAGTATGACACTCGGAAGGTCTGAGCCTTCCTCGGACGCCAGGGTCTCAACCTCCATGTTCCGGTGTATGCCCTATAAGATACCCTTAGTCTCCATAGTAGTTCCTTTTTGGGGTTGCCTTATAGGATTCTAAACATGAACCCCTAAAGGGAACTACTATGGAGCCTCTAGGTATATATACTATCCCGGAAGTGGCTATGAGCCGCATACATGTGTAACATGTGTGTGTGTGTGCGTGTGCGTGTGCGTGTGCGTGTGTGTGTGTGCGCGTGCGTGTTTATCCGTTTAATTATCTTACCTTAATTATATGCAGATTGTACTGACCTGAACATCTCAGGATCTCACCGCATGCATATGTGAATCTATACGTATATATACCTACCACTATTTGTTGGGTGCATGCATGTTCCACATGGCCATGATTGGACGTTATGAACCCCTTACAGTGTCAACGTGGCCATGATTCGGGTAAGCTATGAACCCGTTACAGTAAGTTACAGTGTCAAAGCAAAGCGGCAGTGCTGCCGTGGTCGCGAAACCTAGCACAGGCCGCGCGAAGAAGAACATCACCTGGGGCAGCTTTGAGTTTCAGTCTTCAAGCAGTTGGGGCTTCCAGATTCGGGATGCAGGGCGTTTGAAATATGGGGGGGACTTCCTAATTGGAACAGTGTTTTGGGGTATTCTGCCATGTGTTTACATAGGACTGTAAGACTACTTGTTATTCTTCCGACCCCTATATGAGAATTTTAGGCTCAAGGGGGGCTTAAAGGTTCACAGCAAGAAAACAAACTCGATGTATCTTATGGCATACCTGCACAAAGCCAATGCACGGAACGCTTAGACAGACTGGCCACGGAGTACTCACCCTCGGCAGCGTGGGCTAAGATGGGCAGCGTGATGACCTGCGGGCACTGAGGGGGCTCTAAGGGTCCAGGGCAAATTAGGAGAGTGGTGTATGGGGTCCTCGGTCCTATGTATGAAAGAATTACGATTATTTGCAGGGTTCCGTAACGGCCCATGTGCCCGTGTAGTGCATAGGTTTACCCCATAAAGTACCTGAGACAGGAATACCTGAAAGGCCTGAGTACAAGATAGATCTATACAGCATAATATAGCTTCTTTGACCCAGGGCAGTTCGTTCGATTGGCACGATGCCACTGTTGCGTTCGAAACGGTGCCTCGACGAAGCTGTCCACGGCAATGGCCGCCACGGCGCTGATCCTTAGAAAGCAGGCCACCTCACAATGATAGCCTAGCTTCGACTCAATCGAAACAGTCTTTGTGTGGGCGTAATTACTAGAATACAGTATTTCTTACAATTTACAATAGATCCCTACTATGGTAACTTAAACTAAGTTCCTTCACAAAAGCCCAGGAAGGGAGGCATGGTTCGAGGTCGCCTACCCCCTGAACGCCCCCACGACTTTCTACTTTACATGGGCGTGCGTACCATCGCTTGCATCTCTTGTTCCTTCGGCCCTTGCTCTCAAGCCCGTTCGAGCGTAACGGTGGCGGCAACAAACTTACAAAATCCCTCCAACCTAACGCAAATGAACTTGACAGGGTTTTGCTTCCGGCAGTTTTACATGTCTCACTACGGTACAGCACATGTTCGCCTTAAAAACGAAGGTCCTACTGCAAGCAAATCGGGGAGCTTGGGGGACCAAAGGAGTGCCGCCCGTGAGGAGTACTACAGGCTCCAAAAAAGTACCTGGGAGTTTCCGAACATAGGGGACCCTAGTAGAATACTGTAAATAGTAGGGTCCTTATTATAAGGACCCCAAAATAGGGTACCCCTAATTTTCGGAAACTCCCATCTGGACTCTGGAAACTTTAAGGTTTGGTCTTCCAGAGTTTGGGTGACTTTGGGGTTTGGTTCATTCAGGATGCAAATCTTGGGGTGTCTGAGGTGGTACGGTTCGTGAGGAGCGACAAGATGATGGCAGGATCGTCAGTCGGAGAGCTGTTTTCGATCCTTCTGAGAAATGGAGTACTGGTACAAGTGCTTGAAGCAAAACCAGCCCTCCAAAAACTGAAGCCCATCTAGAACGAAATAACTCCAAGCCCAAACTGCAAATAAGTATGTTAATACAACGCTGTGAACTTTAGAATTTTACCCTGAGCACTGCCATGTCGTTCAAAAAGCCTGGTCCGCTTGCACCCCTGAAAAAACCCTAAATCATACACCGATCACAGTGGCGTGAACAGAAGACGAGTCGACTTTCCCGAGGAGGCAGTTTGTGCCTTCGTCTAAGGGTCCATGTACCCTAAGGGTTCCGTCAAGGAGTTCCTCTCGTGTTAAAAGGCTCAATGAGCTCGATGTATCCCCTTAAAGGAGTATGTATACATGAATATGTATATATATATACATACATACATATATAAGCATCTATTCCTATGCGTCTTGCAGGGCTACAGCTTTGGCTTAGCGCTCTTGGCATCAGGTGGTTGACACGTTTTGGGCTGAGGATAAAACTACTTGAGGTGAAAAGCTACAGTGACAGGAGACGGGTTCGTAGGGTTATGCGTAAACCCTAAACTATACAATACACTGCATGTGATTTTTTTTGATACGCTTCTGTGAAATTTAGATCCTTGGCCGCCTAGGAGCAGAGTTGAAGATGTTGGATATTGCGTTCCGGTTCAATTACGAGGCACCGCAGCCACGTTCCAAGTATGGATAAGTAAAGCACAACCGTGCAAATACATCGGAAACCACTTCCAAGACTCAAAGCGACGCCCGCATCACAGGGTCCCTTTCTTGATCCACAAACAATCCGAAACGCAATCTCATGACTGAGGTCAAGAAACTAGACAGTGCCTGCAGCTCCCACTGCTACAGTAGTGGTTCCGTAAACAGATCGCATACATATTCCAAAAAAGAAAGAGAGAGAGAGAGAGATAGCTAGATACAACCCTATGACGTCCTGTAAAGCCTTTGTCCTAGACTACGTAGACGACTAGACCGTAAGCCAAGAGTGATCCCAAATCCCAAACCCCGGCCTCATCGCCGACCTCTCCGGCATTTCGATGGAGAGCAAGCTTCATCTTAGCCGCGGTTAAGTGTATTGGGGGGTTAGGGTTCAGGGTTCTTGGGGATGATAGGCTTCATTACAGTCTGGGGTTCTTTTGGATTCTAGGTTTCGGGGTGGCTGGAAGCCACAAAAGGGCTCTTAAGATAGTTGGGGCCTGTGGCATGGGAACCCGCACTCACCATCGAAAACCTGCTGAAACCGCCTTTGGCTTCCTATGAAAAGGGCCTGGGTGGAGTGCAAATGCTCTAGAGCCAGCTACAAGTACAAAGGGCTCCGCATCAAAGTGGCTTCGAGTTTGGGGTTGTCAACTGAAGGCCCTAGACCACTACAGTAGAAGGCCTTGTCTCAGGATTATTGACATCATGTTCGCGCTGCGCATTCTCATATCCCCATACCTCTCCGCAGCGGCCATTATCAGGCTCATCACCTTCAACGACAACCACTTCTCCAAGTTATCATTACTAACCGCAGGGACATCATCAGAGACAACGTCAAACCGAGCTACGGGCATGAGCTTCGGGGCTTGCTTTGTGGAGTCCGGCTGCCTTCGCAACCGGGCATTAGGAAGGTACCTTCTCAGCGACTTATATAAGTTGCTCTAAGTCCTTCAACCACTGGGCTTCGAACAGCGAAGCACAGGTTCAATGCAAGAAAACATACCTTTGAGTACCCAAGTCAAAAGCACCGAAGGTTCACAAGTAGGGTACCGTTTCTACACCAAACTTCATGCCGTTACAGCTATACAATACCACACCCGGAACCAAACTTGATCAAAACGAAAGCTTAAAGCCGCTTCCGCCGCCTACAACTTGTGTTTAATTGTATCTCGCTCTCCCTGACTACTAACTCTCCCCTGCCGACCTCCCAACTCACCCGGTTCCCTCCAACCACCCAGCCGAGCAGCAGCCGCGCCGGCGGCAGCAGCACAAATCGCGAGCCTCGCCAACCAAGAGTGGCTCGAAAAATGATGCTATTAAGTATGACGACTCTTCAGTGTTTTTGGGGATGCCAATAAGGGTTGAGGTTTAGTTACGAATACACACATACTCAGAGCAGTACGAATAGCAATATTATTCCCTGGGGTTCCCTCATGAGCTTATGGCAACCCGATCCGAGTCCAAGCCAAGGGCATGAATTGACAGAGAGCATGGGTTCAAAGGCCCAAACTGGGCTTCAGGGTAGAGGGCTTAGGGTTTAAGGGCTTAGGGCCTACATCCTTAAGCTGATAGGTGTTCTTTTGGTGCCCATCAATCCGAAGCTGAGCTGCAGAGCGCCGGAGACGAAGATGGTGGAGGCCGCAATCGGGCCTCGCCGTTGAGAGGTAGGTTCTTGTTTGCTGCAACTGGTTGATATCTGCCGTTGTGTCTTCAGGTTTGAGGAACGAGATTTGGCTCAGGTGCTGAAGAGGGACTTCTTCTTTGCCAAAGAGCCTTTCTGAGCACTGCCTGAAACGAAATCAAGCTCTACCTGGACCCTAAGAAACCTACCTTTTTAGGGTTCCTTATTATGATTTCCTTATATAAGTCCTCAAACAGGTAGGTTATTCCGGGTTAAGGTAACCCCTAAGGCAAATGGTCAAAACAACGAAACTCCGAGTTCATTCCATGGAGCTCCCATCGTAGGTAACTATTCTTCCTGTGCCCAGACAGTCTAACATCCCGCAATCAGCGATTACGGCTTTAAATCAGTTTGTCGGATTTAACGGATATCCTTTAATCCACGGCTTGGGCTCTTTGATGCTCTTTCGGCACCTACCCTAAATCCGAAGATCCCTAAGCCCTCGAGGACTGTAGCAGCTTCGCCTGCCATGGTTGCGGAGGGTCCGATGGGTTTCGCCCTTCCGCCATGGAACGTGAAAAGAGCCGAAGTGGCTGCGATGCTCGGGCTTCTCTGGTGGAGGGCATTTCATTCAGGGTGGTGGGTGCTTGAGACTCAACATGTCCCTAAAGCCGCATGTTGTATGATCTTTGGGTCAAAGGCCTTAAACTGAAGGTCCTTACACAGCTTTTGGGAAAGGTTGTGCGTACCTTAGGGTTGGGGATGCTGGCTAAGGTGTGCATGTAACAATGTAGCAGCCCACAATCCTGCTTTGTGATAGCGTTGTGATATGTTCTTATAGATATTCCCCTACTAAAGGTAGGCTTAGGTTTCTTCGGATGCGGACAGGCTCTAGAGAGTTCAGTGTCCACGGCTGCAGGCAGGTCAGATTTTCTGTCTAACCATTGTGTTTTTGCATCCTGCTTTTTGCTTTGGCTTACGAGGTGACCCATCGGACCTGCCGTCAGTCCTTGCGACATGCATAGGACTGCCCAGACCCTCACTTCCATTCTGGGAAATGGTCACAGTGTGCAGAGCTAACGCGAAGCCGAGCAGTGGCAGTGCACCGGTACAAAGAACTGAAGATCGTATCACACCCCTAAACTTGAAACACCCAAACCCGGAACTCTGAAGCATCGTAAAGTCAGTATACGCTTAAGGCAAGCTTGCAGGCACGGCCTGAGCCAAGCCCGGACCCTGACGCCTGAAGCAGGACGAGCAGCAATTGCCATCATGACTATCGTTGGTAGTTACAACGACCAGCCGTTTATCATGATTATTTCTATCTGTACTATGATCATGCTCGATACTGCCGGAATAAGCAAAGTCCGAGTATGTTTGCTAGATGCTGGCAACTTACAACCTCACGTGCTGGCCAGAACGCCATCGCAGAAGGAGAGTGATGCTCCAGGGATGTGGGGTCTGAAGTTCCGCAGAGAATCCCAAACCCCTTAATCCACCGAAGGAGCATACATTAAGTTGCTAAGTGCTCCTTGATCTGACTTACAGATGCTTACGGCTTACGGTATATGGAATCTCTGGGTCCTGCATCCATGGGATATTTTTGCTCATCCAAGGAACATCGGTTTAGTTTGGGGCTTGCGATGGTCAAAGCCTTCTCAGTGCAACATGTTGGACAAGAGTATCACAGCAACTTGAGCAAGAAAGCACGTGCATTTTAGTTCCTGCGCAGTGGGGCCCTCATCGAGGGCATGCCACAGTCTACAGTGTTCAAGCTTCTCCGTGTGGCGAGTGTTTGCAGGACTTGAGCCTCGCATAGCAGTGTATGAGGGGCTTACTACCGGAGATGGTCTGAAAGGAATCTAAAGGGTCAGGCCGGACGGCTGAATACTATGAATACACAAACATTGAGGAGCTTTGTGCTGCGAGTCGTACGGGAATTCCGGTCTGTGTTGATCCCCTGGATCGACAGACTTCCACGGGCTCTACATGGGTTTTAACGTCCAGGGCTTCTGGTTTAGCGCTTAAGGGCTTGCGGATGATATAGGGTCGTTCTCTCTCTCTCTCTCCATAATATGTATATATATATATGTATATATATATATATATATATATGTAATACATACATATATATATATACTCTATATATATATACATATATATGTAGGGATGTCTAACCGGGGTTTCCAAAATCCGTACACCCCTTGCAGACGGGAGCCGCCTGCAGCTGACTTTGCGCCGGCCTCGGGTCTCAGGGCGCAAACTTCAGCACCAATGGACCAAACCCAGACCCCCCCGGGCGGATCCAAAATGTACTATAAAGTACCCTTAGTAGTATAGGGCCCCAAATTCCGGGATCTACTTTCTAGATCCTCCCGGGGGTCTGGGAAACCCGTGAGCCCCGAAGCCCCGAATCTTCTGGTACAAAATTATGGGGTTTTGGGGTTTAAGGGCCCTTACCGAGAGGCTCCATGTTTCGAATCCTATAAGGTAACCCCAAAAAGGAACTACTATGGAGCCTATGGGTAGCCATCGCTATTGTCGGGAGCAAGGACTCCGGAAGCAGCAGGGGCGAAGAAACACACCGAAGAAGCTCGGTTTTGATGGCTGGGGCTCTCTGGTGGACTGTCGCCGCAAGGATTTTCGGAAGGTCTGGTGCTTTACTGGGCTGTTAAGTAACCAGGGAGAAAGAATATTAACTTGTATTTCATAATGGTTCCAAAAAGAAAGAAAGTATTAGAGTAGCAGCCAGAGAGAACCGAACCCCTGTACAACTCTGTAGAAAGCCCTAGAGCTAAACCATAAACCTTCAGCTCCCTGAGACATACTGAAGCTCAAAGCAGCCCTTCTTTCAAAATCGATGGTAGAGCCTTCGAAAACACCCTAGAAAAAAATCGATTGTAACACCGCATGAACCCCTACACCTTCCGCCAAGAGCCTCAGGGAAACCCGATGTGTTCTAAAGCTGTTTCCAAACCACTTTTGGACAAATCCTGCTCTTGGAATCGAAACCCCAAACCAGCCCTTTAAGGTAGAACTCCAAACAAGGTGCTTGATCTGAATGGCTGATGTTCAAAGCTTTTCTAGGCACACAGAAAACACCCCTCTTTCCCTAAACCCCAACATCTACACCCGTTCAACCATAAATCCTGTCCTAGACCCTTACCCCTTAATTACCCAGACCCTAGACCCTGAACCCTAAAACCTAAACCCTACACCCTGCCCTCCTTGGGTTCCCAGGCGTCCCCAGGGGCGACGGATCGCCGAAGGATCGCAGCGAGGAGGCGCCGAAAGACTCGGCGTCGGAGCCCTGAGATTTCGGGTAAGGGTGAGGGTTTGGTTTAGGGTTTCGGGTTTGGGGTTTAGGCATTTGGGGTTTTGGCGTTTAGGGTTTATAGAGTTGCTTCGCTTGCTTTAAGTGCTTTGTCGATTAATTTAATATGGCTTGTAAGCGTTAGAAGCAGCTTCCTTTCCAATACGGGTTCCAGCTTCGGACTTGCATTTCTTTTGAGTCTTACGGGTTGAGACTTATTTTAGGTGGTTTGGGCTGTCCGGGCCTAGGCGTAGAGTGAAAGCGGTATAGTGTCCCTTTGCTTCAATTCCTGGATTTACGGGTCTGCTGATCAGCATATATTTGCATCCTGTCTCCGCGAAAGAGACGATGTATGTCAAGGGAAGGAGCAGAGAGAGCGAGAGAGACACAAAACACCCGAAACCCTAAAGCCTAAAACCCTGAAGCTGTGACATCCTAAAGTTCTGAACTCCCAAACCCTAAACTGTACACCTCGAACATAATTGGCAGACGTGTAGTCCACCACACAAATGCTTTGGGGGCCCTAGCCCTGAATGGGAAACCCATCAAAAAAAACTTTTTTTGCATCAAAAAAAAACTTTCCTCAAAAATCAAAAAAAACTTTTTAGCCAATCAAAAAAAACTTTTTTTGCATCAAAAAAAACTTTCTCTACCAGTTTACAGGCAAGCCTAGGAGAATCCGGAGATTTCGTCCCTATCAAAAAAACTTTCAGTACTAGTCGTAGTCGTAGTAGTAGTAGTAGTAGTACTATTAGTAGTAGTAGTCTTAGTACTAGAACTAGTACTAGTACTAGTAGTAGTAGGAGGAGCAGGAGTAGNCGTAGTAGTAGTAGTAGTAGTACTATTAGTAGTAGTAGTCTTAGTACTAGAACTAGTACTAGTACTAGTAGTAGTAGGAGGAGCAGGAGTAGGAGTACTAGTAGTAGCACTGGCTGTACAGGCTCTAGTAATGGCGGTAGTACAGTAGTAGTCGTAGTAGTAGTAGTAGTCGTCGTCGTCGTCGTCGGTGTAGTAGTAGTAGTAGTAGCAGCACTAGCTGTACTGGCTTTAGTCATGGCAGCAGTAATAGTAGTAGTAGTNGTCGTAGTAGTAGTAGTAGTCGTCGTCGTCGTCGTCGGTGTAGTAGTAGTAGTAGTAGCAGCACTAGCTGTACTGGCTTTAGTCATGGCAGCAGTAATAGTAGTAGTAGTCGTAGTAGTTGTTGTTGTAGTAGTAGTCGTCGTAGTAGTAGTAGTAGTCTATACTAGTAGTAGTAGTAGTAGTAGTAGTAGTAGTAGTAGTAGTAGTAGTGGTAGTAGTGGTAGTAGTGGTAGTGGTAGTGGTACTGGTACTGGTAACAGTACGGTTGATAATATAAATCCTGCATTACCCATACTAGGGAATATACCATAATTCCCATAGTTTAGGGTCCTTAAGTTAATGCAGCATTTATATCATCAACACTAGTAGTAGTACCAGTAGTAGTAGTAGTAGTCGTAGTAGTAGTAGTCGTAGTAGTAGTAGTAGTGGTAGTGGTAGTGGTAGTGGTAGTGGTAGTAGTAGTAGTAGTAGTAGTAGTCGCGGTGCTGGTGGTGGTGGTGGTTGTGGTGGTGGTGGCCTTCCTTCCTTTCCTTCCTTTCCTTCCTGCCATCCGTCCTTCCTTCTTTCCTTCCTTCCTNGTGGTGGTGGTGGCGGCCTTCCTTCCTTTCCTTCCTTTCCTTGCTGCCTTCCGTCCTTCCTTCTTCCTTCCTTCCTTCCTTTCTTCCTTCCTTTTTCCTTCCTTCCTTCCTTCCTTCCTTCCTCCCTCTCTCTTCTCGCCTTCCTTCTTTCCTTCCTTCCTTCCTCTCTGCCTTCCTTCCTGCCGTCCTTTCGTCCATACTCCCTTCTCTTCTTGTGTGACAAAGGGAAAGTTTTTTTGATGCAAAAGAAGTTTTTTTTGATTCAAAAAAAGTTTTTTTTTGATGCAAAAAAAGTTTTTTTTTGATGCGCATCCCCCTGAATCCTATGACCCCCAAAACCGTAGAAGAGAGGTGTCACGAGTGGGGTTTTTCGAACTCGAATTTTTGAGAGTTTGAACGTATTATATGTTGGACGAGATAGGAGAGCTTGAAAACTTGAAAAGTTTGGATGGAGAATGAAGAAAAGTTTGAGAGTTTCGAGTTTGAAAGTGCCACGAGTTTGGAGCTTGAAAGTTTGAATGGGAATCCAGCTTCGAAGTTTGAAGCCGCGGCAACTCGTTGCGCGAGGGAGCAAGGCGAAGGACTGCTGGAGAACGAGTAGGGGCTCACGGAGCAGCCCTCAGGCTCGAGTTCGAAAGTTTGAGAGCTTGGAATTTGAAAGTTTGAAACCAGGGAGTTTGAAAGTTTGAAAGTTCGAAAGGTTCAAAGTTTGAAAGTTCGAAAAGTTTCAAGCTTTGGGGGTTGAAGGGCTGAAATTTTCAACCTTTGAAAGTTTCAAAGTTTGAGAGACGTGGAGTTCGAATGTTTGACATTTTCAAAGTTTGGGAGTTTGAAGGTTTGTAAGTTGGAAGAGTTTGAAGATTGCATGCATTGAAAGTTTGAGTTTGAAACCATGTTGACGTCCTCATCTTGGGGCCCGGGCTCGGTAACGCCAACATGCACACGCCGATGCTCCAAACAAATCGTACACCCTGTCATGAGCTCACAGCATACACACGCCGATGCCCTTAACAAATCGCGCCCCTGGTGATGTGTGATCTCACAACAGACACACGCCGATGCCCGTAACAAATCGTACCCCCCCCCCGTGTGTGTGATCTCACAACAAACACACGCCGATGCCAGTAACAAATCGTACCCGCTGTGATGTGTGATCTCGCAACATACACAGGCCGATGCCAGTAACAAATCGTGCCCCCTGTGATGTGTNCAAATCGTACCCGCTGTGATGTGTGATCTCGCAACATACACAGGCCGATGCCAGTAACAAATCGTGCCCCCTGTGATGTGTGATCTGGATCTGACATCATACACACGACGATGCCCGTAGCAAAGCGTACCCCCTGTCCTGTGTGATCTCCCAATAGACACACGCCAATGCCCGAAACAAACCACTACTACTACTACTACTACCTGCTGAGCCGGTGTGCTTAACATAGGCGAACCGGTATGATGTTCGGAACCGCCAAATGAGGGAGCGTGTCTAAGATATATGTGATGAACCGAAATCACCACATGAGGGGGCGTGCTTGAGATATACGGTCGCCAAAAGAGAAGGCATGCTTAAGATATATAATTAACCGAAGGCACCAAATGAGGAAGCGTAATACGATGAACCGGAATCGCTAAAAGAGGGGGTGTGTTTAAGATATACGATGTGCCGGAATCGCCAAATGGGGGCGTGATTAAGATATATGGTGAGGCGCTATGATGACCGGAATCGCCAAATGAGGGTGCATGCTCAAGATATACGGTGAACCGGAATCGCCAAAAGAGAAGGCGTGTTTAAGATATAAAATTGAGCTTGCGAACAACATCCATACACGTGACCGCATGTCGGGCCCTTCAAACTCTGAAACTTTTGAATCTCGAAATTTGAAACTCTCAATAACTCAAACTTTCGAGCTCG
This sequence comes from Symbiodinium sp. clade A Y106, assembly GCA_003297005.1. NCBI lineage: Eukaryota > Dinophyceae > Suessiales > Symbiodiniaceae > Symbiodinium > Symbiodinium sp. clade A. The sequence continues at coordinate 289,651 of BGNK01000040.1, read as the reverse complement.
AAACTCGGCAGACTTTCGAACTTTCCATCTCGACGCGTTTCAAACCTTCAAATTTTGCAAGCTTTCAATCTTTCGAACTCTCAAGCTGGCAAACTTTCATCCCTTTCAAACTTTCGATCTCTGAAACATGCAAACATTTGATTTTGAAACCTTTCGAAGTCTGAAACCTTCGTACTCTCAAACTCGCGACCTCAGCCACAAGCCGCAGATCGAATCTGAAGCCAACCTTTCAAACTCCAAACCTTCAAACTTGCGAAACTTTCGAACTTTCAAACTTTCGAACTTCTCTCGAATTTTTGAAGGTCTCAAACTCTCAAACTTCGAAGGCCGATCGAACTCGACCGCGGCAAAAGTTTGAAGTTTGAGTTTGAAGCAGCCAGTCGAGCTCGAAAGTTCAAGAGTTAGAGAGATTGAAAGCTTGAAAGTTTCGATTTTGAAAAGGTCGAAGTCTGACGCCGGCTAGCTTGTGCATACCGAAGTGCACAAACTTTCGAACTCCAGCACATTTCGAACCTTTAAACCTTCAAAGATTGAAACTTTCAAACTTCAACCTCCAAACTTTCAAACCTTCGAGTTCGAACGACCTCGCTCGGGACACTATTCAAACCCTTGACACTAAACCCACCCAAATTCCGAAAACGGCTAAACCGCGCACCAAGGCACTTGAGCAACTTTAGCAGGCCCCCTTCCCCATGCGCAAGCCTCCAACAGGGACTCCTCTGTGTCACAGTGTACGGAAGGTGCCGAGGGCGTCCTCTGCGCTTGACTAAATATATAGTTGTCCTAGCTTCAACCGCAACTACCCGACGTAGAGAGGTTCCGAGTTGAGTAACACATGAATACCTGCTGGAAAAGAAGCATGCTGTGATCCCCTGTAACTACGGGCTACTGTGGTCCTTACCCCGAAGATATGACGAGAGTTACAAGGTGCTGAGTCCAGAAAGCCCTGGAACCCCGTGTCCTGAATCCTTAGCCATATTAAGCCTGGTCCGAAACCGTACGACAGCCCGCTCTATGTCCCATACGACAATCATCGGGGCCGGTGCCCACAAAGTGGCATGAGGTTTGGGGTAGTAACCGGGTGGTATGTTGTGCCCGCACTACAGGGCAAGGAACATGCCCCGTAGCTCATCAAATTTTAGCCCCAGCACCTGTTTTTTCATGCCGGAGACATGGGGGGATGAAAGCTCGGTTTAGGGCTGCGGGGTGAGGTGTAAATAAAGGCTTGTAGGCGAAAGCAAGTGCCTGTCTTCTTACTGCTCATTACCTGTGTGGGATTCGGATAAACACAACCTATATACAGCCTATGCAAAAATGCCTTTAGACAAGGATCGAGTTTTAGAAACCAGCGAAGCAACGGAGTGACAGCAAGCTTTAGCCTTGCTGTACTCAGCACCCTAAGCTAGCCCCTGCCGTGGCCTACAGCCATCCTCGGGGTCTTCCGGAGTGCCTCAGCAGCGGTTTAGGGTTTAGGGTTTTGGGGCTTAGAAAGAGGACGGTTGATTGATAGCTTGGATTCTTTGGGGTGTTTGGAGTTTTGGATTCGTCGGAAAGGCTCTCAGGGTGCTGGAAGGTTCAGCTTGTATATGCAGAAAGCCGCTTAGCCCCAATCTAAACCCAACCTGTTCGAAGTCAGCCTCTTCTTCGACTTTGGACCCTAAATTTAACATACTGCCAAGCCCAGACAAAACAGGACGGACCCTAAAACCCAAACCCGAAAAAACCCTAAACCCCATAACCCTATAAACCCTACAGGCCCCATGAGCCCCATAAACCTCATAAGCCCTCTGTAAGCCCTTTAAAACCCTGTATAACCCTCAACCCTAAACCCTAAACCCTACAAAATCCTACAAAACCCTGGGCTTCTCACTGCGAGCGGAGGCGAACATCTCGGAGGTGCGAGGCGAAGCGGCTGGGGCGTGGCCTCGCGTTTTTGTCTCGGACTGTCTGGGTTTTATAAGGGCTTTTAGGATTTTGCAGGGCTTATATATAGGGCTTATAGGCGAATTTGTAGGTATTTTGGCTTCGGGCTTAAATGGATGTAGGGATTTGTTGTTAATCGATAGGGTTGATATAGCTCTTGGGCCTAGAACTTAAAATGGTCATAGGGTCTGGGGGCAAGTTCTACGAGTTCAAGTTTCTCGATACCGAGCATTCCGGACAAGCACGCTTCTGCGCGACACCAAGAGTTGTCTGACACTTCTGGCTTCGATCTCTTGATTGGCAGTCGAACTCTGGACTCTATCTTAGACAACCGTCAGGAATCATGTCTTATGGGGTTTCACCATAAACTCAAGCACAGAACCCACAGGGCCATTACAAACCGTAGGCCATGGCAGTTGATGGTAGTCCCTACAATTGCCTTGAACCGCTGCAACCCTCTGGGTTCGGGCTCATGCTTATACAGATAAGCAACCGAGAAAATGGTGCCGTACCCTCAGGGCCCATGTACCTAAAGAGTATAGACATGCATAGACTTAGGCCGCCCATTGCAGAGCCTTGAAAGCCTGGCTTCAGCTGCAGCTTATCCCTTCTGATCTCCACGCTCATCCTTAAAATCTAGGCCTTCGTTCCGTGAAGCCCTGTTTAGGGTTTAGGGTTTAGGGGTTTAGGGTTGCAAACCCTAAAGGATCAGGTTTTTCAGCTTAGGGGCTCTGCGTTCAGGGCATAGGGTTCAGGAATTGAAAACAATAAACCCTAAAACCTGAACCCTGGGTCCCAATGCTTGGGACGATCCGGGCAGCTAAGCACCAAACTAGGCCGCTCAGTCGTCGCTGGCGCCTGGGAAAGCGTGGAGGATAACCGGTTGAGGGTTTAAGGCTTCGGGTTTGGGTGATTACAACTTATAACTATAATCCCCAATTCAGGTACTTATAACCTTACCTACTTTGATTTTAGGGTATCTGAGGTTAGGGTTTGTAGCTTAAGGTCCGGGCTTGGAGGGGCAAAGGATTTGGGCTGTCGGCGCTCACACTCGGACAATCCAGGCCTTGGTCTTTCGGGTTCGGGAGATTTGGCGTTGATCCAGGGTGGCAGCAACAAGCCAGCATGAGTTTCACTGTGTGTGGCCACTGACTTGTTAGGTACTCTGGCAAGGGCTCATCACAAGTGCTTCGGAGAGGTTTGGAGCTTCCAAAAAATTCGACACTAAACATCCATAAACCTTGCGCTTCCTCAGACCGTAAACGTTCCTGAAACCGTAAACGTACCTCACTCCGTCTGCTCCGTTTCTGGGGCCTTCGGGAAGCCTCGTCGGACGTCGGGTCGCGCGCATGTACAATACAGTTTCAATGTGGGTTTAGGACTTTTGGTTCAGGTTTTGGGGCTTTGGGTTCAGGGTTTAGGGCTTGGGGTTTACGGTCCCAGGAAGCAGCCAGAAATCTCGCGACTTGAGTTTGGAGCGAGGGAGCTGATCTCTGCAGCTGCACACAAGCGCAATGCGAGCCCTATTTAAACTCAACCCTTGAACCTTAGACCCGAGGTCATCAGTCCATAGCCATAAACATGTGAACCGTTAACAGCGACACACACACTCTGGCTACATAGCTCGCTCTGAAAGTGTCAAACTCTGCGTTGGCAGCCTAGTCGGGGCTTACGCACGAAGAGCTGCAGTTGAGTCTCCAAAACTGTCGTACCTCCCGTACGAACAGCCAGACCCTAGATATTGCAAGGGCCCACAACCCTGAACCCTGAACGCCAAACCCTAAAGCATGAACCCGGAAGCAACGCCCAGGATGCCCCCAGATGATGTATAGGAACCTGATTACGAAACTTTGGGCCTGTATTCGGGCTCCTCATGTGAATCCTACTATTTTGGCAGGGTTCCTTAATCAGGTTCCTACATTAATCTGCGGCTGCCGGCCTGCTCTTCGGGCCCTTTCCTGCGCAGTGCTCGCTACCGCGACTTCTCAGGGGAAGCTGTCCGGGCCAATACAGGGGGCCTCCTTCTGAAATACCGGGGCCGTAGTAGTTGGAACAAGGGGGTTTATCATCGTGTAGTTTTCATGAGGAAACACAAGGAATAGTACGTCTTGCTAGCTAGTTAGGCATCTTCCTCTGCTAGGTTTAGGGCTAGATTTACAGCCTAAAAGGTTCCTCTGATGGGTTGGCCAACTTTCCTCGGTTTCGCATCCTGGTGACTTCGAAACAACTGCGAACTCGAAGAACAAAAGATTTGGATCAGGCTCTTATTAAACTCGCTCAGTTGCTCACATCCGTTATTTTGGGAACGAATCCCCAATAGATCCAATAAGTCAGAAAAGTAGAAAATCGTAATAATTTCACAAACGAAGAAATCTGTACATAATTCTTGGTTAAAATTCCAGGAAATAGCTAAAACTTTGACCCAGGAATTTGTACAGAATTCTAGGAAATAGCTACGTTGAAATTTCTAGGAATCTGTACAGATTGGTGGGCCGCATTTGGGGGTGAAATTTTCACGATTTGTTGAAAATCCTAGCATTCGAACCGCCGGCGCCTGAGCCGAAGTTTGGTCGAAATTTCGACCAAACTTCGTCTGGTCTCCGGGCAGGCCGATCGAAGTTTGCGGGGCTCATCGGTCGAAGTTTGGTGGTGGGTTTAGGACTAGGACTTGCTAATTGCTACTGTGTGTGGCTATACCCTAAACCTTTGAATGCTTATATCTCGTGTAAAGACGAAAACGAGATTATACCGAAAACGCACACGAAAACAAACAGTTCGCTAGATATTGGCTACACAGGTATAGAAGAGAACNATAGAAGAGAACTTGATTGTGTCTTGGTTTTGTGTTTCAACAAGCCAAAAAACTCAGTCGAAGTTTGCACCCCTCATCAAACGAAGTTTGGTCGAAACTTCGACCCCGACCGGTTGTAACAATTTCACGATATCGGGATAATTTTGCGCCCAAAATTTTAACTATTTCCTGTGATTTTCCACCCATGCAAATCGTAGAATTCTGTACAAAATCCTGGCTTTTTAACCCCAGAATTTTGTACATAATTCTAGGATTTTGTACAAAACATTAAGCAAGAAATCTGTACATATTCCTGTCTTTTTCCCCTCGAGCTATTTTGCAATAATATCACGAAATAGTGATATTCTTACAAACTAATTTTTCTGACTTATTGGATCTATTGGGTATGTATGCACATGTACCTTGTAGAAAATGTGTGTGGGTGTATGTATGTATACAGAAATACATGCACATATATGTATGTAGCGTGGAAGTGACAAAAAAGTATTGCGAAAGTGTATTTAGATGAGATGGACTGCATTCAAGCAGGTACGTGGCCTGACGGACACATGCAGCAAAAAATGATAAACTTGAACAACACGAGAAGAGTTATTTTTTGTAGTGTCTTGGCCCATTCGCCGGCAAAATACGCTTCGTGTAGCGATGGAGAGAGAATTTTGCTGGGCGCTTGTGTCCAACATCATGCCTGGGCCACTAGACGTGTATCCCCGAGAACGATGTCAACGCTGCATCCACAGGCTCAGAATTCTTTGGTCCGGGCAGCCCGAGATAGGCAACGCCGCTATCCCAGGCTATGCGCACCGAAAGCAGTGGAGGAGTCATTCGGCGCAATTCCCCAGGCAGCTAGCCCCATACGTCTTTGGGCGCCGAAGCTCCACAAGGGCATGGCCGACGGGATCCTGAAGATGTGGTTTTTCCATGTTGGTTCCTTTAACACCCAAACGGCCAGAAATAAAACTATTCGTGATTTACACTGAGGCCAAGGGGGGTTGTATATATGGTGCCGCGTCGCCGCGTCGCAGCCCCCCACCCCCCATCGTATTTCCCCCCCCCCCCAGGCCAGGCCTCTCGTCCCAGCAAACATCACGGGTCATCCGCGTAACTGTCAACGTTCCCCACGGTATAAAACAAGCCACAACACAATGGAACCACAAGACAGGGAACAACAGGGGTGGGGTGGGGAAGGATAACCCACAACACAAGGAACCACAAGGGCCCTTCCCCTTCCCCTCCCCTTCGACACCCAGATGAGACTGATGGCGATGATTTTGTGCACAATGACGTTGATGTGCTATTCCCAGTGCGGCTGTTGGTGGTACCTCTGCTGCTCTGGGCTTCGGCACCGCATGTTCATTGCTTTATTTGGTTGAAAACCGTGCTTGGCTTGTGATGTTCTTGCGAAAACTGTCTCGACCGTTGTCCTTCCAAGCCAAGTTTCGGTCGGGTTCGTTAAAAGTAAGCTTGAGCACGTGTTTGCATGATTTCCATTCGGGACTCTTGAGCAAGGCAGTGTGGATGGGGATCATGACGACCATCTTCGTCATCATCATCATCACCATGATATTCATCAATATCATTGGCTTTGGAGCCCAGGGCAAGTCGGAGTTCAGTGGAACTGTATCACACCCTAAGGTCCAAACCCTTAGCAACCGGACGCCCAACCAGCAATTGGAAGGCCACACCACTGGGGAGGAGGGGGGGATACCATGGGGTGCGGGGNGGGGGGGGGGACGGGGGGCCTAGCAGCGCTGCACCATATATGGGCTGAGCCGAGATTTTCGAGGAAGATGAAGTGAAAAGTCTTGACGGACCTTAAAATCTCTGGCTAAGATACACAAAGCTGATGTATAGCATGGCCACTACTAAAAGTAGTCTCGTTAACCGTCGTCGTCGGTGTGGTAGCAGTAGCAGTAGCAGTAGCAGTAGCAATAGTCGTAGCAGTAGCAGAAGAAGTAGCAGAAGTAGAAGCAGAAGTAGTAGTAGTAGTAGTAGTAGTTGTGGTTGTTGTTGTCGAAGTCGTCGTAGTAGTATTGGTAGTGTTCTTATGGTTAGCCACAGATTACATATGAAACAAGTAAACAAGTAGTTGCGCTGTTACTGTTGCCCTAAACATCCCTAAACCGTATAGCACCCTTAAACCCTACCTTAGCTTGACACCCCCCCCCAAAAAAAAAAAAACTACCTGTTTAGGATTCCTTATAATGATGTATTTGTACAAATCCTTGAAAATGTAGGTTTTCGACGGGCTAAGGCAAACCCTAGCTCGCTAGAGCAGTCCTGCCCTAAACCTTGTTGCACTCTGAACCCTAAACCCTATAAGTTTGGTGTGGCCCCGGCCCAGTAACAGTGACCACAAACAGACCCACAACAATACGCACAAGCAAAACTCAATCATCTTCGCATGGAGTGTGATCATCCAGCACCCATGTATGTAGTCTCTGCATCAGAAGACATGATCTTATGGCCATATCCAAGATTATCCCTGTTTCCTATCTTCTTGTATTAATGCCACTCAAATGCGTCTCCTTTCCTCTGCAACTCTCTGATCTTCCGGTAGACAAGATACCGGGTGCCGGACACTCCTTTTGAGCCAAACNTCAAATGCGTCTCCTTTCCTCTGCAACTCTCTGATCTTCCGGTAGACAAGATACCGGGTGCCGGACACTCCTTTTGAGCCAAACACCCTCAACCAGCAGCCCAATGTAGACCATGCTAGCCCAACCTTCAGCAACCAGGTCAAGCCCTAGACGGGGTGGAGGCTGGAGTTTTTAACCTCTGAAGCTAAGTCAAAAGTCTGCCTTTGGAGTCAGGCGTGATGGTGTGCACTCCTGTGTGCGCGCGGGTGCTTTTTTCTTGCGACGTTTGTTGCAAAAAGTAGATTGCGAAAATTTGAATTTCGGGGGGGCCGTCAGAGGCCA
>BGNK01000040.1:188795-281970 GCA_003297005.1 Symbiodinium sp. clade A Y106 | reverse complement strand
CTCAGGCAGGGGGCCGGCCAGGAGGCCGGTTCTGGAAAACTAGTTTGGCCAGACTTTGCTGGTGCTATTTTTTGTGCCTGTGTTTGGTAGTTTGTGGTTTTTTTTGTGCTTTTCTTTGTGCTTTTTTTTGTGGGTGTGTTTGGCAGTTTGTGTTTTTTTTTGTGCTTTTTGCGGTGTTTTTTTTGTGCCTGTGTTTGGTAGTTTGTGTTTTTTTTGTGTTTTTTGCGGTGCTTTTTTTGTGGGTATGTTTGTGCTTTCCTGTTTGTGCTTTTTTCCATAGGTTTTTTGTTTTTTCCCGGAAATCATGTTTGGCTGTTTGTGCTTTTTTGTTTGTGCTTTCTGCGGTGTTTTTTTTTTGTGCCTGTGTTTGGTAGTTTGTGCTTGTTTTTTGTGCTTTTTTGCGGTGTTTTTTTTTTGCTTGCCTGTTTGCTAGTTTGTGCTTTTTTTTGTGCTTTCATGTTTTAAAGTCGCCTAGGAAAAGCAAGTTTAGTCTGAGACTTGCTCTGTGTCTGTCCAACCCAGCGTAGGCCTGCCGGCAGGCTGTCTCTACTCGCCGTCCACCCTTGAGATAGTGACCCTGCCGGNTCTCTACTCTGCGTCCACCCTTGAGATAGTGACCCATCTGAGCCTATCTGGTTCCTAGACATTCTTGGTGTGGCGCAAAATGCAATGCCATTACCACCGATGTCTTATGGTGATTTTTTAAAAACCCGTCTATGTAATATCGAACCATTCACATGGATATCTTAGCAGATATGGTTTAGAATATGGGTAATAGTTTAAAATATTTTGGTCTTGTAGTCTTATAGTCATATACTCATGGGCGCATGGTGGCATAGTGTTACAGTCATCATCGTCAGGTTTTCGTGTTATGCAAGGTAGTTATACAGTCTACATAGTCTACACTATTCTACAAGAGATGTAATATATGTATTCTTCTCGAAGTTGCAAGTTGGTAATAATAACAGTAATAGTAAACTTGGTTGCTGTGGACTGAGGGTTGGGGCGTTAAGGCTGCAGAAGGATGTGCCGGATATGTGTTTCTCTGGGCCTTGTGCGAAGCATACCTGAATCACGTTTCNGTAAACTTGGTTGCTGTGGACTGAGGGTTGGGGCGTTAAGGCTGCAGAAGGATGTGCCGGATATGTGTTTCTCTGGGCCTTGTGCGAAGCATACCTGAATCACGTTTCCTTGTGCTCTTGTTGGCCTGTGTGTTTAGTCTAAACCCTATTTTTGACCTGTTACTGGGCCGGGGCCACACCAAACCTATAAGCCCTAAACCTTAAACACTAAACCTAAACCCCTAAACCCTAACCCCTAAACCCCAACCCCTAAACCCTAAATTAAACCCTAAGCCCTAAACCTTAAACCCTGCGAGCAGTCCTGTAGGCTGATTTTGGTATTGGCAGGCTGCAGAACTGAGGATTGCAGCCGGGACATCCTGAGCCACTAGGTGCCAACAAAGCGGGCCTCAACGATTAGAATGGATTTATTTATATATATATATATATATATACAGATAGGCGCCTTCATAATTAGAATAGGGTTTGGGGCCCGATCTGCCACAATTATAATAAGCAGCCACCAAAAAAGAAAATATAATTATTTAGGCCCCAAAATTACCGCTCACCAGCTCAAAAGCCCATCGCAAAGACTTACATTACGTCTGGAAGAATATTGCCAATCGCGACTGGACTGGCCGGTGCTTTGGACTGGCAGTGAAGAGTCACGCGGCAGCAAATGGGGAAGCCACAAACGGGAAACACCAGGACTACCCTGCAAGAAAACGGTAACAAGGAACACTGAAGGCTACGAAGTAACTAATCAGGCCCCTTTAGCACCTGCGGTTTGAATACAAACTCCATTACGGCAATCCCTAAAGCCAAAATCCTGAAGCCCAAATCCTCTGAAAGTCTAAACCCCGAACTTTAACATGCCTTAACCCCAGACCCTAAACCCAAGCCCAATCCCTAGCCCACTAGTAAGTCATACTACCACGACACAAAAAAACTGCTCTTTTTGTGTCTAAAAATCGGGTCGCGCGAAGCTAGAACCCCTCTAATCACCAGCTCTAAAGGAACCCTTGAAAGGGAACCCTTTAAAGGGAGCCCCTTTAAAGGAACCTTTTAAAGGAACGTTTTGAAGGAAGGAGCTCCTAGAGAAACCGGCCCTCCCTAAACCCAAAACCCAAAACCCAAAAGCCTAAACTCCCAAAACCCTAAACTCCCAAAACCCTAAACCCTAAACCCTAATCCCTAATCCCTAAACCCTAAACCCTAAACTCCCTAAACCCTAAATTCAACATCGCACGGCGCAGGAGCCTCTCAGGATCTTCTCGGCCCAAGCCTCACCAAGTCGATGAAAAGCTTTAGGGTCCTTTGGGGCTCCTTTAGGGTCCTTTGGGGCTCCTTTAAGGGCTCCTTCGAGGGATCCATATAGTATATACTTAGGCGTTAAAGTACCCACATAGGGACCCCTTTAAGGCTTAAGTATCTACTATAAAGGTACATGGAGTCTTTGGGCTTTAAGGGCTCCTTTGAGGGATCCTTAAAGGGCTTTAGGGTTTAAGGGTTTAAGGCTTTAGGGTTTTTAGGGCCAGGGCTTAAGGGGTTTAGGGTTCAAGCTTTGGGGTTTAAGGATTAAGGTTTTTTTTGGGACTGCAAGTTACAAGGGGATACTCTGAGAGTTACTAACTCAAGGGGTTTGGGGGTTTAGGTTTGAGGATTTTATTTTAGTGCTTAATACCGGTGCCTGCAAGATTACAAGCATTGTTCCTGAGGTTTCCGTTCCACATTATAAACTTGTCGTACAATATATCCCACAGCCCTATTCAAACTATTCAGGCTACTACGCTTGCTTGCAGAATGTTTGTGCAAGAAGGCCGAAAGACCATAACAGTACACGAAATTAGCAAACGAAGTCTTCAGTACACGTGTAACCATATCGCATTTTTTGCTCAGGGGCTGGGTGCCCTAGTTTCCAATTATGGCAGGGTTGTATAAATTTCAAAAGGTTAAAGGTTACCTACTCAGCTACCACCCCTGAACCCTAATCCCAAAATCCTAAAACCCTAAGTTTGAGGGCCTAAAGTTCTCATATAGGAATTCATTAGAGGTTTATTTGTATGCGATTATCAAGTACTTGGACCCTTATGGATACATGCATAGTCCTACGGCATCAAAACAGCAGAAAGACTACCTACTTCCTGCACATAATGTAGGGGCCCTAATTAGAGAAGAGTTTCGGGCTCCTCGATAGTAGCATTATAATAAAGAGCTCAAAAGACTATTGCTTCGAATATTTAGGCTTTCAAACTGTCGCACTTGAAACTCAAGGCACCCTAAACCCTAAACCCTGAACCCTAAACCCTAAACCCCAAACCTCTAAACCCTAAACCCCAAACGTTCTGTCGCACTTGAAACTCAAGGCACCCNAAACCCTAAACCCCAAACCTCTAAACCCTAAACCCCAAACGTTCTGTCGCACTTGAAACTCAAGGCACCCTAAACCCTAAACCCTGAACCCTAAACCCTAAACCCCAAACCTCTAAACCAAAAACCCCAAACGTTCTGTCGCACTTGAAACTCAAGGCACCCTAAACCCTAAACCCTGAACCCTAAACCCTAAACCCCAAACCTCTAAACCCTAAACCCCAAACGTTCTGTCGCACTTGAAACTCAAGGCACCCTAAACCCTAAACCCTGAACCCTAAACCCTAAACCCCAAACCTCTAAACCCTAAACCCCAAACGTTCTGTCGCACTTGAAACTCAAGGCAAGAGGCCGCGGATGGCCAGACAAACCCCAAACCCTAAACATAAACCTGAGACTAAACCTCAAACAAACCGTAAACTTTAGAACCCGGGTGGTTGTCAACATTAGGCTCCCTTTTGGGGTACCCTAAATATTAGGTGCCGTATTAAAATAAGGACCCAAAAAGGGACCATAATTTTGACAACCACCCACCTAAACCAAACCCTAAATCCCAAAAGCTAGACCGCGCAAGGAACTAAGCTCTATCTCCAGGCTAGATATGGAAGTCTCCGTACCCAAAATAGTAGGATCCTTATTATAAGGACCCCAAAATGAAGTACCCCTTATTTTCGGAAACTCCCATGTATTTTTTGCGTTCTGGGATTCAGATTCTAGGATTTAGGGTTGCGTTTAGGGTTTAGGGTTCCTTTAAAGGGATCCGTAAGGGTTCTATAAGTCTTCCTTTAAAGGGATCTCTAAGGGATTTAGGGTTGGGTTTAGGGTTTAGGCTTTACAGGGTGGAGTTTATGGGTCTGGGCCTGAAGTTTTTTTTTTTGGGGGGGGTTAGGTTAGGGCTCCATGGAAGCTCTCAGCAAAATTGTCAAGAAACCCTAAACCCCTCAACCCTAAACCCTTGATGGCCGTAAACCCAAGTGGATTGGGTCCATCGTGATTTCGGCTCCAAACTCATGGCTCCCAGCCCCAGTTAAAATCGTCGTCTTCTGTGTTCTCTTAGGCCCCCCCCAAGGCATGGTCCAGCACAAATCTACATCGCTGAAGAACAAGTACCCTAAACCGAGCTTTGGCCATGTAGCATAGTTACGTAAATCACCTTTTGGGTAGGAACTCGTGCACTTCAAGGCTCAATAAACACTCTAAGTCGAACCCCTAGACAGAGCAGCACATGAACACTAAAACCTTCGCGCGAAGCCCGTCGCAAGCATCGACTACTAAACCCTACCTGGACTCTATGAAACCTATCCTTTTTAGGGCTCCTATTATGATTTTTCATGAATCCTCAAAAGGTTATGCTACTTGGTGTTAAGGTATGCCCTAGACCCTAAGCCCTCAGTCGCTCGCCTCCGAATCGTCGGTGTCAGTCTGCTGCTGTACTGGTGCCTAAAGTTGCAGAGTTAGGTTTGGGTTTAGAGTTTACGGTAATGGGTACGTAGAAGCCTCTCTATGTTTGCAGTAGGTTGCTGTCCGAGGCCCACATAGAAGACCTCATGACACCTAGGTATGGTTGCCCAAATATACAGGTAGTTGGCGTTGGACTTCTCCGAGTAAACCCTACTCATCCCTATACCCGAAGCCCTATCTGAACCCTGAATCACCTTTTTGGCGTTCCTGACTATGACCGCCGTTTGTAAGTCCTGAAGAAGGTAGGTTTCATAGGGTCTTTCAGCTCGAACCACTAAACTCTAATCTCTAGCCGCAGCCCAACACCCGAAACCCCACACGCCATCCCCGAACAAAGTGAAGGTCTCGGGCTTCGGGGGCCGCTACGTTCGGGCTTCAGGGCTTTTAGTGTGATCGTCCGACAACTTCTTGGTGACCAATCAGTGGTGTATCGGGTTTAGGGTTTAGGTGGTTGCAATATCAGGGTCTTGCTTAATTCAACCAGGCTTTTATGCGGTTGTACGGTTAAAAACTTTCCGGGGTTCTGAGACGTCTTCCTGATGAACAACTTGAAAACAACTGCTTGTTTCAGAAAATGAGGAGGAGCATTCGTGAAGTTGGTTTTTGTACCATTCTACAACATACAAAGCATATGTCTCATCTCATCTGGGAAGCCGCCTTCATGTTTAGGGCTTGGGGTTTAGGGTTCAGGGTTTGAGGGGTCAGTTTCGAGGTTTGGGGTTTCGGGATAGCTCAGGGCTCAAGAGTCTTGAAAGAATGCTTAGCCAAACGCCACTCCGAAAATCTCAGTTGCCGGAGCCTTTATATGTATATACCTTCATGAGTGCCTCGCATGTCACTATTGTTGGTGATAGCACTACCGGTTTGGGTTTTACTGCGAACTCGCTACCCTCAATTGTGACGCATGCCACTGCTTGTAGTGTAGGGGCCTTAGTTAATAATTAGAATAGGGTTTTGGGGCCCATTATACTATAGTTCTAGGTAGGCCCCTCTAGTACCCGCAATCGTGACACATGGCACACCCCGTAGTACTTCTGCACTCGTTCCTGCTCCGGCCCAGAACCGCCGCAGAATGTTGAACATAAGGATTTAGGGTTTAGGGTTAGGGTCTAGGGATAGGGGATTACCGCTTAGGGTGTAGGGTTTAGGGTTGAGGGATACGGGATTCGGGCTTAGTTTAGGGGTAGGGGATTGGAGATTAGGGTTTAGGGGTGCAGGAACGGACAAGATACATTTCTCGCAGTTGAGCATCGACAGAATAGGATCCGTCCAACCAGCACTTACTGGAGGAGCTGGAAATCATGATGCAAGGCTCTTCGCAACAGGACTTACCAGGGGAAGAAGGTTTACAGACCGGAGCTCTAGATTCTAAGTTAAGCCGCACAACAAAACTCCAAAGACTAAACCCCTAAAAAAACACTAACACCCTAAACCCTATCCCTAAACATCTAAACCCTAAATCCTATAAACCCTACCTAAACCCTAAAACCCCCAAACCCCGCAACCCTAAACTCTGAATCCTAGACCCTAGCCTACATTACATGACCCAAAGGGTCCTAAGTACCTATATGGTAGACTGTCGGGTTTCTATATTAAGAATTAAAACTATGATTTGGGGAAGCATTCCCCGTAGCAGTACCCCTATAGATCCCCTAAAGGAACTCTTACAGGGACCCCTATAAATCCCTTAAAGGAAACCCTTGAAGTATCCCCCGTGGCAGTACCTACTTGGAGGGTCGGTGGACTTAGTAAGTAGTTGTTTTGTAGACTTATAACTATCATAACCCCAATTCGGGTCCCTTTTAGGGTACTTATAAGTCTACTTATTACCTACTTACTAAGTCCCCCGACCCTCCAAGTAGGACTTTTTGGGCGAAGCCCCCTGGCCTCAGGAGCCTTGGCTCTCGTGCGCAGGAGCTCCTGCAGGCGAGTGCTGAGAGAAGCAGCTAAGATCTAGAGGGTTCTTATACACCACTATCCTTAAGGGTCCTATGAGGAATCTATAGAGGTTTAGGGTTCAGGGGTTTAGGGGTTTAGGCGCTTGGTTAGGGTCCATATACACTACTATTATGGAATTAGGTCCACCAAAACCATTGTTAGGATGGTCTTTCGGGACCTAATTCCATAATGGTAGTGTATATGGACCCGCTGGCTAAAAAAGCACCCCGAAGTCCCAAATCAGGGTTTAGGGTTTAGGGATTTGGGTTTAGGGATTAGGGCTTAGGTTTAGAGTTTCAGGTTTAGGGTTTAAGGTTGAGGTTCGAGAGCGGTGCGGTGGTGTAGAAAGTACCAACCCCCAGCCCCCTCCCTCACTCCTTCACTCCCGCACTCCCACTCCCTTTCCTTGAAGAAAGCCCTTAAGGTCCTCAATAGAAGGTATTTGGGGTATAATAGAGGGTAGTTCAGTTGGGGGGTCTAGGTCCCCCAAGTCCCAAATCAGGCTCAAGAGCGTCAAGGTCAATCTTGGGAATCAGGCCTCTTAAAGGGTTCTACTTAGAAGCGCTACCATAGGGTTCCAGAATACTAGGTTCCCCAATAGCCCCTCAAGAACAAGAGCACCTGTTATCCCGCTGTTTAATGTTCGAACTCAGGAAGAAAACAGGCAAAAGGGTACTACTGGGGAACCAACATGACGAAGAGGGTTCATATACACTACAACTATGGAACTAGACCCCGCCCCGCCCCCCCCCCCCCCAAAGGCATGATTTGAATGGTCTTTCGACATCTAAGTCCATAATGGTAGCATCTTGGGGCCCTCTCGATTACATAAGAAATAGCGATTCCCTAAGCGTCCATGTACTCATATAGTATAGACATTGACCTTAAAGACATCCCTATTTGGGTACATGGACCCTTAGTGCCTTAGTGATTCAACGCCGTGGACTGAAGCAGTTGTGTTTGGATACATAACCTGCGTTATGGCTAGGAGCAACTAACAGATAATCTGGGTAAGCACAGAAAGAGGAATCCTTAAAGGGCCCCTTACTTGCAGGGTGGTCCTTTACGGAGCTAGAAGTGCCGTAACCCCAATTAGGGTCCCTGAGAGGGTACTTATAACTCTGCTAAACTATAACGACTTACTAAGTCCCCCGACCCTCCAAGTAGAGGATGGGATCGCAGAAATTAATGGAACAGCCTTACAGGAACCCGTAAGGGACCCCTTACAGGATCCTCCGAGCCCGAAGAAACCCCAGAACTTAAACCCAAAACCCCAAACCCCTAAGCCCTAAACGGCCCTACACCCCAAACCTCCCAAAACCCTGAACCCTAAGCCCTAAAACCTGTAACCCCAAAGCCCTCAACTCCCAAACCCTAAACCCCTGAGCCCTAAACCCCTAAACCCCTCAGCCCTGAACTCTAAACCCAAAACCATAGGCCCTAAACCCCGAACCCCCTTCTAAACCCCAAAACCCTAGGCCCTAAAGCCCAAACCCCCCCCAAACCCGAAAGCCAAGGTACCCTGATCCCGCCTGCAGGGCGCTTAGGCCGTAGCTGGCTGCCTCAGCTTGGAGGCTGCGGAGGACCTGAGACCAAATCGGCGTAGGGTTTAGGGAAAACCTCGGGTGTGCTTTAAGGGCTCCTTTGAAAGCTCCTTTGAGGGTTCCTTTAAGGGCTTAGGGTTTAGGGCCCAGGGTTTGGAGTTCAGGGTTTTAGGGGCTGGAGCTTAGGGTTTAGGGGTGAGGGTTTTGGGTTGAGGGTTAAGGGCTTAGGGTTTAGGGTTTCGGGCCGAGGGTTTAGGGCTTTAGGGTTATAGGGCGTTTTTAAGGCTTAGGGATTTAGTTCACCTAGACCCTCGACCATAACGGCTCTATGAACGGGCACTTGTCGGGGTCCTGGGATATAGGGTTCTGGTGAGGGTTCCTTTAGGGGCTTTGAAGTAAGGGTTATGTCAGGGGTGCTATAAGGGTTCTGCAAGGGGTGGGGAGTACCCTAAACCCTAAACCGTTCAGGGCTTGGGGTTGCGAGTTTGGGTTTAAGGCTTAGGGTTGTGGGTTAAGGGATGCAGACATTGGGTTGCTAAATGGGACTCTATAATAACCGTAAGGGTCTAAGTACCTATATGGTAGAATGTAGGGTTTCTATATTCGGAATTACTATTGTGATTTGGGGTAATGAAGGTGTTCTGAATTCAAATGGCTATCCCACTTTCAAGAGGGTTACCATTAGTGAAGGGTTACTATGCGGGTTCTATAATTTTACTATTCGAGTTCTATAAGCGAAACAAGCGATATACGATATTATACAATTACCGAAGTTCTATAAAGTCCTCGAGGCGCGATGGGGGTTTAAGGGTCTAGGGCTAAGAGATTCCGGGGCTGATAGGGTTTACACGGCTGTGGGTCGAAAGTTTGACACCGAAACTACGACGGAACTCTCAGAACGACTTATTCTAACGATGGCTATGAACCGAAACTTTTGACTTTGGATTTCGGAACAAGAGCTTGCCGATTACCACCTCGCGAAGTTCAGGTGGGCGCGATGGCTTTCAAGGCCAAAGCTTAGGAATCCAGACTAATGTAGGAACCTGATTACGAAACCCTGGGCCTATAACACCCAAAATAGTAGGATTCATATAAGGAACCCCAATAAAGACCCATGGTTTCTTAATCAGGTTCCTACATTAGCGGTATTTCAGGCTTAGGACTTTAGGGTTCGGCCCGTGGGGTTCAAAGCCTAGGGGTTTGGTGGGACCGATTGATTCTTCTGTCGATGCTTCGGGCTTTGGGGGGGGGGGGGCATTAGGGCCTGGGNGAAGAGGAGGGATTCCCGACCCAAAGAAGCATGCCCACCACAACGCCGGCAGCTTTTCCAGGCCATGGAAGCCGAACCTAAAACATGCCAAGGCCTAAGGCCCCAGGCCCTAATGCCCCCCCCCCCCCAAAGCCCGAAGCATCGACAGAAGAATCAATCGGTCCCACCAAACCCCTAGGCTTTGAACCCCACGGGCCGAACCCTACAGCCCTAAGCCTGAAATAACCCTAATGTAGGAACCTGATTAGAGAAACATGGGGTTTTTTTGGGGTTGGGGTTTGTGGGGTGCGCCGTGGGGGGTAAAACCTCGGGGGTTTGGGGGGGCCCTTTTTTTTTTTTTGGCTGTTTCGGGGGTTGGGGGGGGGGGGGCATTAGTGACTGTGGCCTTAGGACTTGGCATGCTTTAGGTTCGGCTTCCATGGCCTGGAAAAGCTGCCGGCGTTGTAGTGTGCATGCTTCTTAGTGTCGGCAATCACTCATCTTCCTGAACCAGCCGGGGCTGCATAAGAAGGCGATGCTCATGGTGCTGATGGCAACGGCGATGATGACCGGGATGATGATCAGGATGCTGCGGATGATGAAGGCGATGGCGACGAGAATTCTGAATAAGATGATGGTGGCGTGACGGTGGTGATGATAAGAACGATGCACATGACGATGGAACAGATGACGATTATCAAGACTACGAGTGCAGACAAACACTATGATGATGATGATGATGATGACGATGCTGTTGACAATGCTGAAGGCCCTGATGACAACTGTGCTGGATGTGATGGTTTCAGTATAAGTGTCAGGTTGCTTCTCGCAGAATAGTGATTGAATTCCTCGTGCTGTCGCGACAATAACTGGCCTTCCAGCAGGCGTGCTTGTCTGCAGGAGTAGCTGCATATGCACACAGGAATTTGATTATGGCAGTGGCTATCAAGACTTTCCATGGCCAATTATGCTTGTGCCTGCTATGCCAGCAAAAAATCACACATAGACGGAAGATATGGGAGTTTCCGAAAATTAGGGGTACCTACTTTTGGGGTCCTTATAATAAGGATCCTACTATTTAGGGTACCAGTCCCTTATTATCGGACACCCCCATATTTGATCTGATATTAGGTTTATGGTTCGGGATTTCCCGCATACCCACGCAAACCTAGTCCCTCTAACGTCTGTTCTGGTGCTATGGGAGCTCCAAAGTAGATCCCGAGTGCCCAGCGAGGGGTTCGGTAGGTGGCTGGAAGCTGGCATCATCCTTCCAGCAGGCTTTTTACCAAGGTTTTGAATCGTCTAGGGGCTTCGTATTGCTAGAGGTTGGGGGAGGGGTGCTTGCAAGGATCTTACTAGTCACGGTCTCGATTAGGGCCAATGCCTGAAGTTCCAGTATAACGCACTTCAGGTAGAGTCAACAGCAACATGACCCCGCAGACATGTTCGAGGAGTGCCGAAGTTGTGCAGAGCTGTCGCAGCTTCAGCTTGACGTTCTTGGAATACACACACTCGGAAACTCCTACACCCTAAACTATAAGACCCAAACCCTATCACGGATCGGCGCTTGTAAATTGAGGAGGGTTCGGACATGCCGAGCCAAGCTCTTTTATGCAGGTGCACATCCACAGCTTCGCTGAGTGCCCCCAAATCCAAACCCGAAGCCCCTAAACCCTCAACCCTAGGCCAATTCGATCAAGCCTAAATCCCTAAACCCTATAAACCCTACTAGGAGAGTCGGGGGACTAGGGATTACTATAGATCCCTACTATAGATACCTTAAAGGAACCCCAGGTATAGTTGTGACACTTATCATAACTCAGTAAAATCAACCTAAACCCAGTAAGTCCCCGGACCATCCAAGCAGACCGACACTGCGAGACCCTAGACCGAGAAGTGCACCTAAATCTTAGTTGCTGAGTTCATAAGCCCCCAAAAGTGTATACTTTTAGTTTTATAGTGGGAAATATTATCCCAACAAGTGTAAAGTGTATCCACTCAGCTACTAAGAAATGCCTAAACCCAAGACCTAAAACTCCACAAGAGACGTACACGCAAACCTACACCCTAAACCGAACCCTAAATCCCAGGCCCAAACTCTAAAGCCCCTAAAACACCGAGAAGTAATATGGGGGCCTTAATAATTAGAATCGGGTTTTGGGGATCACTATACTATAATTCCCATAATTCAGGAACCCCCAAAACCCCTATTCTAATTATTAGAATAGGGGTTTTGGGGGTGCCTTAATTCTAATTATGAAGGCCCCCATAGCACACCCAGAGCTCCTGAAGATACGCCAGTATGTATCCGAACATGGCTCCATCTCCTTGGTCGCAGAGAAGCCAGGGATTTCGGATTCGGGGTTGATCGATTTAGGGTTTAGGGTTTAGGGTTTAGGTTTTAGGGGAGGGCTCCTTTTCCCTTCCGCAGACAAGTCTACAATAAGAAGGCCATTCGATTAGGGTGTTAAGGCTTAGGGTTTTAGGGTCTTAAAGAGTTGGAATTTCGGACTTAAAATGTTACAGTAGTGTGTAGAATCCGTGGCTTCGTGGCTCGAAGCAAGCGGCGCCGCTCTCCAAACCCCTTCAAGGATCCAGCAACAAATGGAGCATCCGTGAAGGTGTCCTACTATGGTCTGTGTAAAGACAAGGCAATCCGAAAGCAAAAGCTTCTGCTGTGGTGGATCCTTCTAGGTTCTAATTGGAGGATCACGGCACTTAGTAAGTCGGCTGAAATTAATTATCAATGCTATTCCTGAGGATTTCCGACTATGACTATACTGTACTATACACCCCACAAACCTATTCTTGCCGTTAATGTTACGGTCCTTGTATCATAGAACCCATGTAGAACCCTTAACACTATCGCAGGGATTATACAACACATCAAGGGAACCCGATTCCGGGCATTCCCAGAGCCCCGGATCCAAAAAGTAGATCCCTTAATGGAGTCCTCATTGAGTACCCTGTAGTAGTATAGATTCCCAAAGTAGCGACTCTGCTTTCTAGATCCTTCCGGGGGTCCTGCTTAAGACGGGGACCACTCCTTATCTATACTCTAGACCTGCAGAATCCCCAGTGCCATATATCATAGAACCCCGGTCGTGGCCCTCCTCGAACCCATTAAAGGAACCGTTCCCTACACCCCAAACCCCCCAATCCCTAAACCCTGAACCCCAAACCCTAAACCCTAAACCCCTAAACCCCTAAACCCCTAAACTCCTAAACCCTAAACCCCAAACCCGAAACCTTAAACCCCCAACCCCTAAACTCCTAAACCCTAAACCCTAAACCCCCCTAAATCCTATAAACCCTCATTAAGACAGGAGTCGATCCAGGAAGACTTCGCCAGATGCGTCGCTCCGAACGGCCTGCCAGGCTCACCGTCATCGGGGACGCTAGGGCGCCTTTAGGGTTGAAGGGTTTAGGGTTTAAGGGTTGAAGGGTTTAGGGTTTAAGGGTTTAGGGTTTAGGGTTTAAGGGTTTAAGGGTTTAGGGTTTAGGGTTGAAGGGGTCACCGTCCGCTAGGGCTCCTTTAGGGTTTAGGGGTTTAGGGTTGAAGGGTTTAGGGTTTAGGGTTTAAGGGTTGAAGGGTTTAGGGTTTAGGATTTAGGGTTTAGGGTTTAGGGTTTAAGGGTTTAGGGTTTAGGGTTGAAGGGGTCACCGTCATCGGGGACGTTAGGGTTCCTTTAAGGTTTTTCTCTTGAATGAAACACTAGGATGCCCAGTAACCTAGGAATAAAAAGGACTCCCTTTAGGGTTTAGGGTTTTAGGGTTTAGGGTTTAGTCGCCGGGTTTAGGCTTGAAGGGTTTAAAGTTGAAGGGTTTATGCCGGCCGGGCAAGGCTGCCCGCACCAGCCGACGACCCACACCTCGCCGTCGAGCTCTGGGACGCGCATGCCTCGAACTCCCGCCGGCAACGCCCGCAGGAAGAAGTAGGCCGCGTTGGGGTTCGCCGGCATGAGGACGGTGGCCTCCACCCTCACCGCCGCCTGCTCGAGGTCGGTGAGGTGCTCCACATTCGCCACCGCCAGGTCGGAGAGGCCCTGCGGCGCCTCCTCCAGCCAATGTGCCAATGTGGGCTTCAAGTTGTACTTGCCCTTAACACTTTAGGGAACCTCAAAATGTAAGGTTTCTGAGACCCCAAAGGCTTTCCCTTCGCGCTTGCATGAATGACGGGTGCCCTCACCGGCCCGTAGGGCCCCAAGACGAATCCAGGTGGCCATGGCCCGCAGCCGCCGCAGCTGCAAAATCCAGGAGCCAATGAGGCGCCGGCTTTCTCCATCTCAAAGATGTGCTGCCGCCAGGCTTCGGAACCATCAGGGTTCTCTAGGGGCTGCTTTAAAGAGCCGCTACGCTCACCGTCTTCGGGGAAATTAGGGTTCCTTTAACGGGTTCGTGTTACAGGGTTCCTGTAACAGTCTCTATACGGGCCCCTTTATCGGTCAGGGGGTTATGGTTTAGGTTTCGTTTAAAGGGTTCCTTCAACGGTTTCCTTTAAAGGGCCCTGTAAGGGTTCGTTTAAAGGGTTGCTTCAACGAGCTCCTTTAAAGGGTTCCTGCAAGGCGCTACGGCGGCTTTAATAATCAGATCAGTGCGTTGGGGTACGGCATACTCCAGTATTGTTGAAGGGCTGACGGGTCTCGGATGGCCTGGGGTTGAAGGTTAGCTTAGAAGGGCCTTAGGGTTTAGGGGTTTAAGGGTTTAGGGGTTTAGGGGTTTAGTTAACTTCCTACAAGATTTCTGCAGGGGCTACGATAAGGGACGGACTCACCCTAAACCCTAAGCCATTATAGACTTCAGCGGCTGAAGCGTTTAGTTTAGGTTGTCTTAGGGCTTAGGGTTTAGGGTTTAGGGTTTCGGGCTTAGGGCTTAGGGTTTAGGGCTTAGGGTTTAGGGTTTAGGGTTTAGGGCTTAGGGTTTAGGGTCTTAGGCTACTATCGGGGCTGCTTCTCAGAGACTCCAAAGCTCCTTAATTAAGGAATATACCTTCAATTTAGAATGGGAACCCTAATGTGATTTAAGGAATACTCCTTAATTGAGATGAGTTGGGTTCTCTGGGCTCCAAGGGCCTCTACAGAGGTGCTACGAAATTTCGAGGCTTCAAGGGCTTGGAGCCCTTCGTTATAGAGCTTGGGCCTTTCTGATCTGGGAATCAGGCTTGAGTGTTCCAGGTCTATCGGGTAAAGGGTGTATGTATAGTATTATACATATATTATATATATGTACACGATCGGTTCTGTGCATATGTGAAAAAGCAAACATATCTTTTAATAAACAGCCGCATACACCGTCCATATATATATATATATACATACATATTTTTCTCACAAGAGCAATTAGATAGGATATCCGGCCTATATACTTATAGGCTCAGGTTTGTAGAGGTTTGTGTTTTTTCCGCGGGATTTCAAGCTAAGCTTCACGGGTAACGTAGCACCCCCCCCTTCTGTACACGAACTCCTTGTGCAACCATGCCGAAACAAAGCACTGCAGAGTATTTCCTACTATAGAACCCCTATACTTTCTACGATGTAGGTACTGTGGACCCTGAGGGACAGTCCCCGTCACAAGAGGAGCCCAGCAGAATTGCTTGCAACTAGACTGATGAATTACGACATAGCTAGACCGTGCATCTTGGTGTATCTTTCATGATCCTGACCCCGAGGGTCCAAGTACCTAATAATCATATACTCTCCCAGATCCTAACCTACATAACTACTATCCTAAAACCGAGTACCTAATTACTGGGTCCTTTGGACCCTAAACCCTAAACCCTAGACCACATGATGAGGGGTTGTTGCAAATCCTTCTGTCTCCAAGAACCGAAACCCTGCACCGAGCCCACACGAAGGAATCCACATCCGAGCGTTGGATGCCGGTCATTACGGCAGAGTGTAGTTGGGTTTAGGGTTTAGGGATTTAAGTCTAGGTCCAATCGCATTGATTATCGGGGGGATTGTAGGCGCTGAGTGCTTGCTGCAGCCTATTCGAGAGTTTCTCATATGCTGCAAAGAAGGGTCATACGCAGCTTGAGTAGCTTGCTGTAAATCCGACCCATGAACTCCTCTTTAAGTCTGATCGTGAACTTGCCTGGGAAAGGAAATCGCACTTTTCCAATGCAGACCTCTCACAAGTGAAGATGGACCTGGGATGCATGGAGCTTCACATTTCAGTGATCCCTGAACCCCAAGGCCATAAGCCTTTAAAAACCTTCTTCGATCCTACGCCAAACTGCACAGTCTCCGACCCAGTGCTACACCCCAAAGCCTTCAAGCTCCCTTGAATGAAATACTAGGATGCCCAGTAACCTAGGAATAAAAAGGGCTCCCTTTAGGGTTTAGGGTTTAGGGCCCCTTTTTGGCATGGGTAACTTCATAAGGAACCTAAGACGACAAAAAGGGAAAAAACAAGCCCCACTGGGAGAAGTTTTCTCCAAGATGGCATACATGGGAGTTTCCGAAAATAGGGGACCATAATATAGTACCCTAAATAGTAGGGTCCCCATTAGAAGGACCCCAAAATAAGGTACCCCCCCCTAATTTTCGGAAACTCCCACATAACACCATCTTCGAAGCTTGACCCTGTTAAACCTCAAAGAGAAAACGAACCTGCACATACACATACATATAAATATGCATATACCGTATACATATACACGTACATATACATGCATACATGCATCCATGCTTGCATACATACATACGTACATACATGCAGACATCCATACATACACATGCACATAAACATATGCACATACACACATACACACATGCATCGGCACCAGGCGATTCGCAATAAAGGCCATGAGCCTGACAAGCCCGAGAGTGTTGTGTCGATTCGCAGACCTCTGTGGATGTATGTTGATGTAGTTACCATGAACACTCTCCATGAGCAGGTCAAGAACTTCCTCGTTGGAGTTGGCGAGGTCCTCTGCCCAAGCACCACAAGTCTGCAGCATGTAGTCCTCTTCGAAAAGTGCAGAAGCCAGGCCTCGTGTGTGATCAGCTTGCACATCGTGAACTTCATTCGGCATATTATTAAGCTTTAAACCCTCAAGTTCGAAGCCTGCTATTATGTCTTGAATTTTCTGATCATATCAAATGATGGCTGTCACTATCTATAATCGAACCCCAAACCCCACCCTGAACCCCACAACCCCCTAAAACCCCAAAACCCTAAAGCCCTAAACCAAGATTGACCTCAAGAAGTCGTCTGAATGTCAGGGCTGAGGGCTAAGGGCATTACTTGGAGGTCCTCGGCCCTTATTTGAAGGGATCTATCACCCAAAGGGTCCATGTACCCAAATAGTATATACTTTGGGCCCAATGTACCTATATAGGGAGTACTATCAGGCCAAAGCACTCAGTATTTCTGTACATGGACCCTTAGGGTCAGGTAGGGTTTAGGGTTTAGGAGACGAGGGTTTAGGGTCTATGGGGCTTATAGGGTGTTCGGATTTACGCTGTTCGGGCTCGGATATATGGCCCAGTTTGAAACCCTAAACCCTAAACCCTACTTGAGGCTTTAGCTTCAGAAATTAAGTTCCCAGTGTATCTGCACAGTACGAAAGGTTCCAGGCAGGTGCTTACGGTTCGGCGTGCCAGCAACCACCCTCACCCCAATCCGGATATCCTCAATTGATAAGGCGTACGGCGCACATGGGCTTTGCCTGAACCTCTTGAACACAGAAACCTTGAAACCTAAGTCCTCCTTGATCCGAAAACCTCATATACACCTTGTGGTCTCCCGAAACAATGGCTACACAGGAATATGAGCATCCCATGAAGCACACTATCTACATATCAACCTATCTATGTATCCATCTCTCTGTCTGTCGGCGTGGCTGCCTGGCTGTGCCTGCCTGGCTGGCTGGCTGGCTGCCTGCCTGCCTGCCCATCTATATCTATGCGCCCATCCATCCGTCCATCCTTCCGTTCTTCCATTCCATCCAACCGCCCTTGCATACACGCATCAGTCCATCCATGCATCCGCCTGTCTATTCGATTAGCACATGCTTGTACATCCATTGCGTGTTTGTGTGCATACATATACATAAGTACCTACGTCTCTGTACATGTTTATATGAACGAAAGATTGAGTTCTAAGATTCATCTTTATACTACCCTTCTCCCTGAAGCTTCTCCCAGGAGTCCCGGCCCGCCCACATTGAGGGTGACTTGCTTGCGTGCTAGACGTGCGTGGCACCTTCCAGCCAGAGGCCAAAGGTTCCCAGAGAAATGGTTTTTGGACCTTGAATCCCTACTATCTGGGCACTTGGAGCCTTAAGGTTATATGTCCTAAATCATGTTCAGGATCCCCCCATACTCCAAGGTATAATTATCTTAATCAGGTTCCTATATGGGAGTTTCCGAAAATAGGGGACTGATATAGTACCCTAAATAGTAGAATCCTTATTGTAAGGCCCCCCAAAATAAGGTACCCCTAATTTTCGGAAACTCCCATATTAGCCGCACCACAGCATCTCAACACCTTTTCTAATCACTGAGGTCCATCGCACACGTCCAAGGGTCAAGAGCTGAAGCCCTCCACAGTAGGTACACTATTTGGGAGCTTCCGAAAATTAGGGGTGCCTTATGTTGCGGTCCTTATAATAAGGATCCTACTATTTAGGGTACTATACCAGGGTCCCCTATTTTCGGAAACTCCCATTTCTATGCTTGGAGTCTTAGAATTTTAACTGGTCGATCCTACCTGTCGAGGGTCCTGAAAATCTAAAGGTTAACCTTTGGGAATATAGTGGCATTATATAGGGACTATACTACCCCAAAAAGGTTAAAGGTTGTCAACTCGACTACTTGGTAGACTTATAGCATGCTAATTACACCACACCAGTGTAAACACCAGTTGAATAGGCGACTCGGCTTCCAAGGCTAGTCAGAATTTCTTCAGGGTTTAGGGTTTAGGAGTTAGCGTTTGGGATGGTTACCTGGAGGGTCGGGGGACTTAGTAAGTAGGTAATAAGTAGACTTATAAGTACCCTAAAAGGGACCCTAAAAGGGGTTATGATACTTATAATTCCTTAAAATAGCCACTTACTAAGTTCCCCGACCCTCCAAGTAGGGTATCGTGAACTCTTGAACTGCCAGGCCGTAGCCCCACACAGAGACCCGCCTCTTCACGGATGCGAAATACATCACGCCCTCGGCTTTGAGTCTTGTACTGGTGGCACACAGATTGAGACGCAGATTCTGTTGATTGGCTTACTAGCGCCAAGGGTCCACGTACCTAATAACCATATACTCTCCAAAATCCTAACCTGCATAACTACTACTGTATCCTAAAACCGAGTACCTAATTATTGGGTCCTTTGGACCTTGGGGTAACTGCCATGGAGCTTCGTTTACGATGTTTCGATTTCCGGAAAGTACGTATAACTCAAATGCCTCGGCTTTTGCTGGGCGAGCTCTTCTTAACACCTATCTGCACATGGAAAATTTTACACACTAAACCCTTGAACCCCAGGGTCAGTGGTCCTCCTGAGCGACTTACCGAGGAGGCACGATGAGGGTCGGGGGAAAGTAGTGGCAGTACTGGTACTAGGGTTTCGGGTTTTGGGCCGTTTTGGGGTCTAGGGTTACGATAGCCCTCAACTGAGATTATGATTAATTGGCCTCCGCTGTCGACCACGCCGATTACAATGCAGATAAAATCTCAGAAGCTTCCCTGAACAGGCCGGAGCAATCCGTTCTCGTTTGCCAAACCACCCCACCCTGCCCTGAACGGCTGCAGAACATTGGGCCACTCCGGCAAGGGTCCACGTTGCAACAACGCCCCGAAGCATTCTACTAAATTCGCACTAAATTAGGGGCACGCACAGAAACCGTAATCGTCGTATCTGGCAGCAGGAGCTTTACCTTCTACCATGTGGGTGCTTCGGACCGTTTGGGACACAGTTCCGGCTTCGGCTTCAATCGGCTTCGTGCTATGGGCTTTCCTATTCCAAAGAACCCACACCCCAAACCCTGAACTTCTGGAACCCGGACGGGAGTCCCTGAGGCCTCATGTATGCTCAAGCTTACATCCCCGAGCTGCACTGAAGATCGAACTCTCGGCACCCGGCGGCAGAGCAGCAAGTTAGAGATGCCAGATCCATGATTCTTTGCGCGAAAAATATTGTATTGCTGGTTCCGGTCGACTTGCCCAGGAGCCCAGCCAGCAGGAAAAAGCTGATTGAGACGGAATCACTGGAGTAGAAATGCACATCAGTTCCGACTATACAATCATGCCATGGGACTTCTCCGCACTCTCTGCTAAAACTGAGATGCATACTGATACCGCAAGTCACAGTCGTAGTCATAATACCGTTTTACTGCGGCACTGAGAAAACATGATATTGCGGAACTTACTACTTGAACAGGTTGTTTGAGCCCATTGCATTTACCGATGCATGCTGCTCGAGACATGAAGTTCATGGCCGGCTGTGCTCCCCATCATCCACTGTTTGCCTCGGAGTCTTGCTGGAGGTCATTTGGTGTAACTCGGTTGTTTAGCCTACCGACACCTGACACTACGGCTGTTATTTCTCGAGTTTTTGCTAGTTTTCGCTAGGTTTTTCATGTCTTTAGTGCAGCATCACGATATTGAAAACTACTTGTTTTCTACATCCGGTGTTATTTGCAGACAGTCTTTGCTGCCTTTGCTGTTAAGCAGGCTTTACAGTCAGAAAGGCTTTGCTGTTAAACAGCCGTTGTTGTTAGAGAGGCTTTACTGTTAGACAGGCTTTGCTGTTAGACAAGGGTTCCAGGAGGGCCTGGGGTGATAGGCAGTCCTGATTTAAAATGGCTTGGCTTGGCTTGGTTTGGGGGGGAAAACAAAACTCCACAACTTCAAAGCAAAAACCAGACGTAACACACATACACACACACACAATAANGGGGGGGGGCTTGGGGCTACTACCACCACCAGCACCACCACCACCACTACTACTACTACTACTCCTACTCCTACTCCTACTCCTACTCGTACTCGTACTCCTACTCAAACTCCGACTCCGACTCCTACTCCTACTCCTACTCCTACTACTACTACCACCACTACTACTACTACTACTGCTACTACTACCACTACTACTACCACTACTACTACTACTACTACTACTACTACTACTACTACTACTACTACTACTACTGCTACTACTACTACTACTACTACTACTACTACTACTACCACTAGTACTAGTACTAGTACTAGTACTATTACTATTACTATTACTATTACTACTACTACTACTACTACCACTCTCCTACCACTGCAACTCGCACTAGTGCTAGTACTAGTACTAGTGCTAGTACGAATACAGTAGTACCCGTAAACTGGTAAACATACTAGTACCAGTACCAGTACCAGTACTAGTACTATAGTACTAGTACTAGTAGCAGGAGACCTGACAACCCCATAATCCCAGCGCTCACCCGGTAATTTTCCCCGAGCCGCCGAAGACCATCTTTGGGCCCTCTTGCAACTCAAAAGCCTCTGAGGTTGTTCTCGGATTCCAGAGACTCCAAAATCCCTTACTCAAGGAATATACTTGAAATTACCCTAAACCCTAAACCCTAAAGCCCCATACGATTTGAGGTACAGTCCTTAATTAAAGGGTTTCGGAGTCGCTGGGTCTGAGGTTGTTCCCGGATTTGGGGTTTGAGACAGGGTTGTCCTTTATAGACTTCATAGCGCGGCTCAGGAAAACCCAAAGAGTCAATCGTTTCGACCTGAGGACCTCCTGAACCCAAAGAGGGCTTATACCCAGAGGGCTTAGGGGTTTAGGGTTTAGGGGTTTAAGTTTAGGGGTCCAAGTGCCCAGATAACAAAATTTAGGCCCAAAATCCATACCCTGCGTGGTTTTGGGACGTTGAAACGCTGCTATTTGGGTACTTGGACCCGCAGGGCAAGAGATTCCTATGAAAGGAGCAGAGCATGCGGCCTTGTCTATTCTCGTCCGTAAAGTACATACTTAGGCCGTAAAGCTGTCCCTACCACACAAGTACTTTGAATCCAAAGCTTAAACTATATGAATATGTGAGTTCTTAAGGAAAGGACAGCCCCAGCCGGGTTTGGGTTTAGTCTTCGATTATGTACACATGCGGTCGGGTCTCAGCCCCGGCGCTCAGGCATTCTGGAAGTCATCAAGTTCCTGATACACTTCTGCTATCATACATCCCGATACCTGACTGCTAGATACTTGAGATACCTGACGCCCACAAAAACCCGCCCTGCAACATCCCAAGACACCCTTGCAAAATCTTTCGGCTCTGGTAGAACTCTTATGAAGCCCCAAACTAAATAACCTACAAAACAAACACTGATTTAAAAACCCTTGTAGAACCCATATAGAATCCTCCCACTTGCTCACTGATCTTCAGTCAGAGCCTCAAGCTCCTGGCCGTGCGATTCGCATCGGTTTCCGAAGGTGACTTTGACAAGGAGGTTACGAGCTCGTAAGGGTCCATGTACCCGTATAGATCCGTATAGTCTATACTTAGGCCTTACAGTTTTCCCTCTGTTTCTCAGTACCTGAAGCCCCAAGTATATACTTTATGGGCACCTTGACCCGGTTTGGAAGGTGCTTTCAAGGCTTGCATTCACGGGCCCGATAGGGCTTTACGGTATTTCCAGGGGGTGCGAGATGAAGCTTGGGTTTAGGATTCGGGGTTTAGGATAGAAAGGGTTTAGGATTCGGGGTTTAGGATAGAAAGCTGAGAGTCCAGCGTTAGAGATTGTTTTTTACGGTCCAGGGTTTCATACTGAAGGGTATGACTAGGGTTGAGGGCTTAGTGGGTGGTTGCTTTCAATACGGTTATGAGACACGGTCCTTGCAACCATTGGGATAGTCTGAAAGAATTATTAGTGTGAGGTTTTGTGTGAGCGGAAGTGTGAGGTTGAGTGTGAGCTGGGATTCTGAGTGTCAGGTTTTAGTGTGAGCGGAAGTGTGAGGTTGAGTGTGAGAGGGAGTGTGAGCGGGACTGTGAGAGGGAGTGTGAACGGGATCCGGAGTGTGGCGGGAGTGTGAGTGGCCCATTCATGCTCGCACTTTCGCTCACACTCCTGCTCACACTTCCGGTCACACTCCCGCTCACACTTTTTGTTTGTTGTGTTTTACAGCAAAAAGTGTGAGACGGAGTGTGGGCGGAAGTGTGAGAGGGAGTGTGAGCGGGATCCGGAGTGTGGCGGAAATGTGAGTGGCCCATTCATGCTCACGCTCCCGTTCACACTTCCGCTCACACTCCCGCTCAGGCTTTTTGCTGTGTTTTCCAGCAAAACAGTGTGAGCGGGGCAGTGTGAGAGGGAGTGTGAGCGTGATCCGGAGTGTGAGCAGGAGTGTGAGTGGCCCATTCATGCTCGCAATTTCGCGCACACTCAACCTCACAATCAACCTCACACTTCCCGTTCGTTGGGCTGGAAATCCATGCTTACACTTTCGCTCACACTCAACCTCACGAAATAAGTATTTCCTGGAATCCAGCAGTGTGTCTCATTACAATACGGCGACAGTTTTCTAGGATATATAGTGTTGGGATATGGGTTCAGGGGTCTGGAAAGTACTGTACCCCACTGTTTCATGCAACATCACTGGTCGGCAGTCGTGGCGGAATCCTCGATCCCCTAAACCCTAAACCGCTACGAAAGAGGAAGCCCAGAACTCTGGATATCCATCGACTTCGACACCGAAGCTCAAAGCACAAAAACCTGATCAAGCTTTAAGCCCTACTTGGAGGATCATGCCACTTAGTAAGTAGAGTTACAAGTACCTTAATTGGGGTTATAAGTAATTATAAGTACAGTTACCTTAATTATAACCCTAGTTACTGAGTCCCATGACCCTTTAAGTAGACACCTTAACGCCTATATAAGTAAGCAGTAAGCAACCGGTATGATGGAACCCCTATAGAATCCTAAGTAAACCCCTAAACACACCTTGTAGGACTCCTCTCACCCACACTCATCATGCGAAAAGCCTGTATAAGACCCTACATCACAAGACCTATATAGACCCTGAATCCTAAACCCTAAACCCCTAAACCCTGAACCCTAAGTTTGCGTAAGATTAGGGATCCTTCCTATGTAACTACCAATTCCTCCCTAAACCCCAAAAACTAAACCCTAAACCCCAAACCCTAAACTCTAAAACCCCAAACTCCGAAACCCTAAACTCCTAAACCCTAAGCCCTAAACTGCACAGCCCTACACCCCTAATACCCTAGACTCCCCTAAGCCCTAAACCGTAAAGCCCTAAAAACCCTCAACTCCGAAACCCTAAAACCCCTAAACCCCAAACCCAAAAACCTTAAACTCTAAAAACCCTCAACTCCGAAACCCTGAAACCCCTAAACCCCAAACCCAAAAAACCCTAAACTCTAAAAACCCCTAAACTCCTAAACCCAATCCCTGTGGACCTCATCATCGGACTCAAGGGCTCCGTCGGGCTTGCCCTAGTTGGTGGGGGGTGGGGGGGTTCTTTAGTTTTTGGGGTTTAGGATTTGGGTGTAAGTTTAGGGTTTAGGATGTAGGGTTTCTGTAAGTTTAGGGCTTAGGGTTTAGGGTTTCGTTAAGTTTTTTTTTAAGGGTTCAGGTTTAGGGCGTTGGGGGTTCTTCAGGCTTTGGGATCCAGGGTTCAGGGATTCTTTTTTTTGAGATGCAGTTAGGGTTTCTTTAGGTCTTGGGGTTTAGGGTTTGGGGTTTGTCTAAATTTAGGGTTTAAGGTTTCTTTAAGCTTAGGGTTTAGGGGTTGGGTTTTAGGGTTTAGGGTTGTTCTCTTTGTTTCTCTGGAGCTGTTCGTACTCGCGTTGCTGTCAGGGCTCTAGAAGGCTACTGGAACTGTACCTCAGTCATTTGACTCAGCAACTCGATTAAACTCCTGGACATCAGTCTGAACCTGCGTTTATGCTACTTAGCTTGTAACCCGGCTTATGGCCGACTTACTGGGTCCCCTGATCCCTTTATAGATCCCTTACAGATCCCTTTAAAGGAACCTTTATTGGACCCTTGCAGATTCCTTTAAAAAGTATCACCGGGGCGGGCCTGCTCAAGCCTTTCGCGGTGGATCTGACCTCACATCAAGGGGGCGAAGCTGGGTGTGGCGAGGATTGAGGGTGTGGGAGTTAGGGGAACGGCGTTTAGGGTTCAGGGGCTTAGGGTTTAGGCGTTGAGGGTTTACAGTTCAGACTTCCGGATGTCCGGAAGAGTTTTCAGGGTGTTTGGTTACAAGCTGTGATCCGTAGCACAACTGCCAGTGACAGCGAAATTGAAAGCAGCAGCCAACAGCGACTGGGGTAGCCATAGTTGAGATCCATAGCAGCAAACGTAGCGAGAACACAATGCGCGGTACACACGCAGAAGGCACCGCAAGACAATAGGAGCAAAATGCACGACCCGAAGTTCTGACCCGCCAAATTCTCGACAAGAAGGCTAGGGCTTAACAGTGTAGGAGCTAAATAAGGTCCATGTAGGACAACCAGAAGAGGAATGGCCCTACGACCCCATAGTGCTGGGCAGAGTTCCATTTCTGCAGCACCCTGAGTGCACGTAGTTTGGAAACCCAAAAATCCAATACCGAAGCCCTAAACCCTAAACCCTACCAACAATCCAATACCGAAGCCCTAAACCCTAAACCCTACCAAAAATCCAATACCGAAGCCCTAAACCCTAAACCCTCCTCCCAAATCGAAACGCTGGACTAAACCCTTAACCACGAAATCATAAACTTAAGCCCTAATCCCTAAGCACTAATCAGTAATCTAATCACTGAACCATTATCCCAAAATCCTGAACTTAAGCCATAAACCCAAAGCCCTACATCAGGGACCGCACGCTGCCGCAGGAAGCCGGTAATGCAGCTCAACACCATGGAAAGACCTCAGAGCTTGGCTAGGGACTTTAGAGTTAGTAGGGTTTAAGGCTTAAGGAGTTGGGTTTAAGATTTAGGGCTTAGAGTTTAAAGGGATTTAGGGATTAGGGTTTAGGGATTCAGGGTTCGGTTTAGGATTCAGGGATTAGGGTGCAGACTTTACGACGGTTTGAGGTTTCACGGAACGACCGCCGGGCTTCCAATAGTTGATTTGGGCCTTAGGCACTTTCCCAAAAACTCAATGTACCTTTATAGTAGATACTTAAGCCTTAAAGGGGTCCCTATATAGGTACTTTAAGGCCTAAGTATATACTATATGGGTACATGGAGCCTTAGGGTTTAGGACGGGTTGAGGGTTACCCTAACGGTCCATGTACTCGTATACTATATGCATTTGTCAAAAAGTAATCCCTATATAGGTACTGTGGGGCCAGAGTATATCCTTCTTGGGTACATGGACCCTTAGGGTTAGAAAGTGTGTAGAGCACTATGAGTAATTTGGAGTCTGGATGATTAGACTAGGCTATCGGGATATGTTGTAGCATAATGATAATCCGGAACCCTAGCGAGTACTAACCAACTACCCCTTAACACAAAATTCAAAACGCCAAAACCTAAACCGTAGCCCCGAACCTTATGAACCCCATCAACAAAAAAGAAAGGAACACCAAACCCTCAGGACGAATATCAGTAATTCTTCTGACCCCTACGCTGAACCCTTCTGATAAAGATTAAACTCTAAACCCGAAACTACATCCCCTAAACCCCACACCCCAAAACCCAACCCCCTTTTAGTACCCTCCAAGGAACCCGTAAAGGAAGGCCCAAG
Source organism: Symbiodinium sp. clade A Y106 (assembly GCA_003297005.1). NCBI lineage: Eukaryota > Dinophyceae > Suessiales > Symbiodiniaceae > Symbiodinium > Symbiodinium sp. clade A. The sequence continues at coordinate 255,653 of BGNK01000040.1, read as the reverse complement.
CCCCTAAACCCTCAACCCCAAACCTTCAACCCTGCCTTTGTAAACCCTAAACCCTCAACCCTAAACCCTAAAGCCTCAACCCTAAACCTGCAAGGAACCCTTAAAGGAACCCCCATAGATCCCTTTAAGGACCCTTTAAAAGAACCCCTAAGGATCCCTCAAAACCCTACAACACTTGTGGATCCGACCCCAGCGCGCCACAAAGACCGAGGCGACAGAGGCGACGAGAACCCTCGGCGTTCAGTTTCGTTGGGTTCAAGGCTTAGGGTTTATAAGGGTTCGGGGTTTAGGGCTTTTAAGGATTCATAAGGGCTTAGGGTTTGAGGTTGAAGGTTTAGGCTTTAGGGTTGAAGGCTTAGGGTTTATCAGAGTTCAGGGTTAAGGGTTCAGGGTTTACATGGAGGTTCATGGGGCTTAGTAAGTACAGCTATATAAGTACCTTAATTGGGCTTAGAAGTAATTATAAGTATAGTTACCGTGTTTAGAACTCTTTTAAGTCAGGCTTTACTGTTAGGGTTTTATTATGTTTCATGAGTATTGAATACAGCTTCACCGTGTTGTTCTATGAGCCGTCTCATATGGTGTTTCTGTGGTGGGTTTAGGGGTGCAGGAAGAAGAAATCCTGGCAGCCAGGGCTGTCCATGTTGCCGAGTTGATGCAGGCAAGGGTGTCACAGTGATGCGCCCTAAACCCTAAACCGAAACCCTAAACCCTAAACCCTAAACCGAAACTCTAAACCCTAAACTGAAACCCTAAAACCCTAAACCGAAGCCCTAAACCCTAAACCCTAAAACGAAACCCTAATGCCCTGAGGCCCTGCTGTACCTAAGCAGCGGCAAGACATAGATGAGCACCGCACTCGATCCTTTGAACCTCACTCTGAAGGTTGCAGATATATGGGTGGTTGTCAAAATTAGGGTCCATTTTTGGGATACCCTAAATAATAGGTGCCGTATTATACTAGGGACCCGAAAAGGGACCATAATTTTGACAACCACCCATATGTAGGTCAACATATCATGGAGATTCATCGGTGTCTGTTCCCCAGTTCCTGCTCTCAAGAAAATGTGAACGCTCTTGCACAGCACTGACTGCCTTTTGCAAGATGCCTTCTTCAAGGCTCTCTGCTGCGTCGGACTCGGCTTGCATCAAGCTGGCAATGTGGATATAATTTCAAAGTGCGAATTACAGGCCCAGCGCAGCTGGCGCTCCTTCACGTCTGAGGGTCGAAAATGCAACTGTATTTGTTCTGAACCAGCTCGCTGACACGGAAGTTTTACCAGCATAGGCGCCAATTCGTTGCGGCATACCGAAAGGATTTTGGGCTCCCAAGACAAGAAAGCGCAAAGGCCTGAAAGCTAAACCCCAAACCCTAAACAACAGCTGCATGTGGGTTTCGTCTAAATGGCTTCTGCCTTGCTTGTCAAGCGGTCTTTGGTTGGCCTTACAGGGCTTACAGGTTTAAAGTTCAGAGTAGTTTCCAGAGATTAACCCAAAGGGTCCAAGTACTCCTTATTTCGGGTTTTTGGTACCTAAACAGGCCCTAAGGTCCTATAATAGGGAGTAATTACTTGGACCCTCTGGGTAAGACCTGAAAATGTCAGGCTTATGCGGTATTGTGTTTTTCTTCTCGAAGGACTTCATCTGGATTTCGTTAGGTTCAATGGGGGCATGGTGGCAGCTGTACATCTGCAACATGACGATTTCGGTTCAGGAGCGGCCATCTTTCTTAGGACCGTTCAAACGGGTTTAGGGTTTAGGGTTGCTCCAAGCATATGACCCACTCAGCCTGCATGGGGGCTGTCCTGAAGGATTTTGATTGGTTGTGTGCCGAATTTGGAGGATGAGAGGACTTGCGGGGGCCTGTAGTCAGGCCTTGCCTGCAGAATTCAACTCTGTAGGTCGGTGAGCCACGGTTCAGGGTTTAGGATTGAAAGGTTCGCAAACCAACAGAAAGAAACCTGACCTTAACCCTAAAACCCTAGACCTCAAACCCCAAACCCTCAACCTCACTTTATTCAACCCTACAACAGATAAAACTGGAAAACCCTACATGGGAGAAGCATAAGTCACTGGGGTCGTGGCACGATTCCGTAGGTCCAGGTATCCTCCTTAATTGGAGGCCCATGTCTGTTGCACATTCAGGGTTTCGGGGTTGGGTTGGGATTTCTGGATTTCGTGTGTGCTTAGCCCTAATCCTTAAAAACCCTGACGATAAGCTACAAAAACAGCTCTTCTATATTCCGTAGTTGACTCTTAAACCCTACTCTAAAGCGTCTAAACCCTACACCCCAACGATGAGATGCAAAAAGCCGTTCTTCTGTATTCCCTAAGTTTGCAGTTGACGGACGGATCTAGGGTTGCACCATGGAAGCTCACAAGTTAGCTTTGTCGCACTCTCCATCCCTCCTCGTGTTAGGGGTTTAGGGTTCAAGGCCCAGGGATTAGCGTTAGGGTTGCGGCGTCACAAACAGGTCGGCTTCCTGCAAGCTTTCTCATGGATCGACAACGAATCTAGCAGGCACCAGAACAAAAACTGAAGATAGATGAGTCGCCTCAAAAGTAATTTTCTTGCGANGCGTCACAAACAGGTCGGCTTCCTGCAAGCTTTCTCATGGATCGACAACGAATCTAGCAGGCACCAGAACAAAAACTGAAGATAGATGAGTCGCCTCAAAAGTAATTTTCTTGCGAGAATAATTACCAAAAGGGTCGCCGTGCAAGCGTAAGAGCATGTAGCCGTGGTCAAGGTCCTGGACCCGGCACAAATCATCGCATCTCCATATAGACTACCGTCTCCCTATTTTAGACGTGAGAATGTGTTTGNAAATCATCGCATCTCCATATAGACTACCGTCTCCCTATTTTAGACGTGAGAATGTGTTTGGCCACACCGGCCTGGAGGAGCAAATCTTTTGCCAAGTCCTCCAGCCAGCGGCAGATATTTTCATGCCCATCAAGTCCGGGACACTCCGGCGGTGTCGTATCATCAGGTTTAGGGTTTAGGGTTGTGTTTGCATGGACTCCATTGCAATGGTGCCGAATATGGATCTGAACAAGTCGGTATGAAGCAACTTCAGACACAGAACACAAGACAGCCACACGTACGAGGACTACCGCGATCGCAGCAGCAAGCATCTGAGCAGGCAGCTTCAGCAAATGCGACTTGGAATGCTACGGAAAATTACATGTAAGACCACTTGGAACATGCCGTAAAAGGAAATGACTAGTAGTAGACATGATCGCAATCATCAAGATCCTCATTAGCATCATTACCATCGACATCACCACCATCAACGTCGTCACCAAACGACATCATCATGTTCGAATCTTTGTTATCAATATCACCATTGCCAACATCCATCATTTAACATTATCACCGTTCATGTTCTAGCTGCGAACTGCGCCACACTGGCCATCATCCGCACCATGATGCAGCATCATAATCGCACTACTCAAAAGAATGGGAATACGATTCACCATCGTGTCTGATACAACCACGCCTGGAGCTTCACCGTCACCCGAAACTTGAACTTTCGAATCCTGTAATACCTTATACCCTGAGTCCCTGAACTACAACCCCTGCGGGGTTGCACACAAAGAACCATACATATGGGAGTTTCCGAAAATAGGGGACCCTAATATAGTACTCTAAATGGTAGGATCCCTATTACAAGGACCCCAAAATCAGGGTCCCCTATTTCGGAAACTCCCATATGTGAACTCAGGTCCTACATCTTTGCCTGTAAGTTTTTGGGGTGTTTGCTCAACATTCTTAGTTGCTGAGTTCATGAGCCCCAAAAAGTGTACACTTTTAGTTTCATAGTGGGTGATATTATCCCAAAAAGTGTAAAGTGTATCCATTCAGCTACTACGACATGGCTTATTCAGACCCTCAACAACTACGGGACTCTAGGTTCCCGGCTGGCGTGGGCGCATAGAGGTCGCTGGTAACCAGCGCGAAAACCTTTCGCTGCTGCGAGATGGAGGATGCATTGGAATACACGGCTCCCTACAATTAGAGCACGAATTTGGGCTTCATTATGATGTAATATAACGTACCTGTGTAGAGACTGCAAGGTATACTATTACCATCCATTATAACAATTGTCCAAGCGAGCGTTTATGTTTGAGAGAACAAAGGCTTGAAGGGTCTAGCCTGCGTTTGACGGACAGTCTTCTTCAAGCTGTGCGGGCAACCGTTTTGGCATAAGCGAGTATAGAAAATAACGATCATATCGATAATCGTGTAACCTCCTACCATTCACAGACCAAGGAATGGAAGTTCAGTCTTCGGGAAGCCTCATGCACTTGACCACGAACCCTTGCTGTGCACGGGCTCGAAACTGTACGACTTAAGGGTCCATGCACTCATATAGTACAGAGGTCAAAAATTCGAGGTGCCTTTGAAGGGTTCCTTCAACGATACCATACGGGTTTTGGGATGTTTAGGGAATATAAGTGTCCATGTACTCATACAGTATATACTTTGAACTCTATGTAGTCCCTATAAGATATGAAAGGACTTTAGTACTATAACCCCTAACCCCTAAACCCTATAAACCCGAAACCCTATAAACCCTAAACCCTAAACCGGCACATGGACCCTTAGGGGTTCGGTCTATATGGGCCTTGGGCTTCGCGCAAGACCGCAAAACTTTGAGCTTCAGGCTCCCTGAGAGCCCAATACCCCTTAATTAAGGAATACCTAGGGTTCCTTAAAGGGCTCCTTAAAGGGAGCTATAGGGGTTCTATAAGGGAAGTAAGGAATATGGCTTAAATTATATAGGGCTTCATATTATGATTTAAGCTATATTCCTTAATTAAGAGGTATTTGGCTCTCTGGGACCCTTTGGGCAACAAGGCCAACGGCCACGCAATGACTGGAATTCGGGCACAAGGCTCAGCCGCCAGGTATAAGTTCATCAGAGCCTCAAATATCCAAGAGCTGTGGCCCTAGCCCCCACAAGCTTGATGAAGTTGTTCAGGGCAGGGCCGCTGGTATCCTGGAGGAAGGATCACACTCCAGAACGCCGAAGTAGCAGGAAAGCATGAAATACTCTACAGCTGTGCTCAATCAAGCGACCCTAGCTCTGACCCCTTCTGATGCATAAACTATTTGCGAACTCCGCTAGTAAGGCCTCGAAGTAGACGTTGCTGGGATACATTGTATTCATGCACCCTCGAGAGGTTTTCTGAGGTTTAATATGGACATTGCATGGTTTTTGGAAGAGGTTCATAGTACCCAACTAAAAACTTTCAGGTATCTGCTCAGGGTACGATACGGTCCTATATTACATTATAGGACCTTTTGTTGTTAAAAGTAGGCTGGTGCGGTATAAGGTTTAGTATGCTTGTATGTACATGGAGATACAGTAGTAGTAGCAGTAGTAGTGGTAGTAGTAGTAGTAGTAGTAGTAGCAGTAGTAGGAGGCATGATTCACTATTGCGACCTAGTGAGAGGTTAGGGTCTATGTGTATAAACTGGTCAACAGCACGGCTTCGGGTTTGGAGAATAGGATTCAGGGTGTAAGCCCCTAAACCCCAAGGGCAGTTGAACGTAGTTGGGGGGTCTAGGTAGACCCTTATCCACGAACACGTCAACTCAACGGCTCTTCGCATGGAAAGAAACCTTCTAAATAAGCACAAACCTGAACACTAAGCCCCTTAATCCTAAAGCCCAAAACAAAACCTCTATAAACCCTAAACCTCATAAACCCGGAAAAACCTAAACCTGTCATTCTACTCAGAAAGACCGGCTCTCCTCAAAAGGACCGCCGATCATCTCTCCAACCTCGGCGCGGTTTAGGGTTTAATCATAAGGACCCTTGGGGGGGGGGGGGTGGGGGGGAGGGGGGTAGGAGACTACACTTCCTTAGAGAGGCCTTATTCAGTCCTCATTGTGGGTATTAAGGCCCCGTACCTCCCTCCCCCTACCCCCTAAGGGGCCTTATGATTTAAGGGGTCCTTTGAGGGGTTCTTCAAAGGGTTTAGGGTTTGGGTTTAGGGTTCAGGTATGAGGGTTTAGGGTTCAGGATTTGGGCTAGTAAGGTTTAGGCTTCAGGGTATCCGGTTATAAGGTTTATAAGGTCTTCCAGATGTGTTGAGGGCTTTCTCGGTTTTAGGGGTTGGGGGTTAAGGGTGTTCCAGTAACCCCCTTAAGTACGAAGTACGCTTCAGTAAAGCTTTTATGGTCCTGAATAGAGGGTATTTGGAGTATTAGAGAGCGGAGTTGGGGGGGGTCCAGGAAAGGGTACAAGATTTGAGGTCTTCAGATTTGTCGGGCCTTTCGGGATTTAGGGCTTCGTCTAACCACGTAGGATCAGAGCAACGGTTTGAAACAGGAGATACAAAGATGGTTTATCTGTAACCCTTAAAAACTCTTTATCATGTACGACCTGCGAAGTCTCGGTAACATCTTAGACCTAAGAGCAACCTAGGAATAAAAAGGGTGGCCTTTTTGGTTTAAAGAGGCTTATAAGGGAACCTGAACCCTAAGAAAACGGAATAAGGGCCTACTCTAGGTGAGGGTCTAAGACACTGAGATGAGGCACCTGGGCTTGAGAGTCTAGGGTTCAAGGACAGGATGTGACGAGCTCAGGACTGCGGTGTTTTTATCAACGGTCTAGGGTCTCATGGTTTCGGGGTTGTGGGGGGGTAGGGGTTGGGGACGACGGGGATTGATTTCAAGTTTCGGTCTTGTCGTCTCGGAGACTCCAAAACCCCTTGATCAAGGACTGTACCTTAAACTATCATAGGAACCCTAATAAGGTCTAAGGTATATTCCGTGATTAACGGATTCTGTCTGGAGTCTCTGGGCCCTATCCTATCATGTCCCAATCGGTCCCAAGTACCTAAATGGAGAAGGCTCACACAAACCATAAAAGTCATGCCTGCTGTACTATATAGCTACTTAGTATCCTAAAGCCTAAACCCGCATAGCACCCTTAAAGGAACCCTTAAGGTACCCTTAAAGTTGTAGGGACCCCCAAAACAACATAAGCATAAGCATTTTATAGGGATATGCCTACCTTATTGGGCTTCAATTATAATGGGGTTTATATGGGATATCCCTATCCTTATTTTTGCTTGTGTGCTTTTTTGGGGCCCTATACAGTTGTAGATACTTCGGACCCTTTGGTCTTAGGATGGAACCATGGGCCCCTACTATGGGCCCTTAAGCCTGGGATCCTTATATACCTAATATATACCCGGTTTGTACCCTTTAAAGTCCCTTCAAAGGGCTAGGGGCCCATACTAGGGGCCCATACTTCTAACCTTGAATTTGGGTGTCTGGTTATCGGACCGGATCCGGGGCTTCCAGAACTCGGCAAAACTGCTCTGACCCAGGACCCCCCAAGTACCCTTTAAGGGTTTAAGGGTTTAGGGTTTAAGGGTTTGAGAGTTTCGGGGTTTAGGGTTTAGGGGTTTAGGGGTTTAGCCTGACCGCCGCCAAGAGATAAGCATCGAGAAAACTATGTACTTCCCTTGTCAGTAGCGCTTCAAGACGGTACGGATGTATTCACCCCAAAACACTACTGATGTAACACCAAACACCAAACCCCCACCCTTTACCCGACTCAGCCACGAAGTTCCAGAACGCCGAAAATAGCCTGTTGTTGTTGAGAAACTTGGCCCCCAGCAGCCAGGTATTGAAACTGCAGCGAATCCGGCCCTGCAGCCGCGGAAGGAAGGTAGGGCATGGTATAGGGCCCCAAACAAGCACATAAGCAAAAATAAGGATAGGGATATTCCATATAATAATGAAGCCCAATAAGGTAGGGATATCCCTATAAAATGCTTATGCTTATGTGCTTTTGGGGGTCCCTAAGGGTAGGGCAAGGTCTGGAGTTCTGGAGCCGAACGTATGGTGGAAGCCTGCCAGGGTTCTAGAAGGCTTCTTTACTTGGAGGGTCGGGGGACTTAGTAAGTGGTTAATTTAAGGAATTATAAGTATCATAACCCCAATTAGGGTCCCTTTTAGGGTACTTATAAGTCTACTTATTACCTACTTATTAAGTCCCCCGACCCTCCAAGTAAGGGTTCTACACTGGTTTTATAGACTCTCTCTGCATCTCTATCTCTCTATCTATCTTTGTCGCAATCTCTATCTCTGTATCTCTCTGCATCTATTCTAGAAGGGATTAAGATGAGGGTCTAAAATTAAGGGCAGGTAGCAGAGGCCGGAAAGTTGGAAGATTTTCCTCACGCGATCCCCCAGCACTAATCATCCTGAATTAAAATTATGTTCCAATATTGTCCCAACTTTCTGAAATTCACTATAAGATCCCTAAACCCTAAACCCCGAACCTGGAACTTTACTGGACTATGCAGGGAGAGCTTGGAAGGGTACATGGAGGCTTAGGGTTTCAAGGTTCAGGGCTTTAGGGCTTCGGGACTTAGGGGTTTAGGGTTTAGGGTTTAGGGGTTTAGGGTTTAGGGGTTTAGGGGTTTAGGGGTTTAGGGGTTTCGGGGTTTAGGGGTTTCGGGGTTTCGGGGTTTGGGGTCGTTTAGGGTTTAGGGTTCAGTTTGGTGTTTGCGCACTTTTGGTCTCTAGGGCAGCAGGTGTTGGGTCTTGGGGCTCTGGGCTCTTTACAGGGTTAGTGCGTAAGATCCAGACCCTAAGGGTCCAAGTGCCCAAATAGTAGGTTTCAAGGTCCCAAAACCATTCAGAGTATGGACTTTGGGACCTAAAACCCTACTATTTGGCGGGTACTTGGACCCTCTGGGAGACTTGAGAGTCCGAGCTTAGGAACCAGAGTTTACCCTAAAGGCCAAATGGACTAGCGCGCGCTCCTCCCCTAGACCCCCAAAACCGACCCCCAAACCGAATCCCCAAACCCAAAACGCTAGCAGGACCCCCCTTCCCCCCAAGTATGCTTTAATGGGATCTCATAGTCCTCATTATCTGCTAGTTGGCGGCTCAGTAGAGGGTACCCTGAATCCTGTACCCCATGCCCTGAACCCAAGAAACCCTGAACCCTAAACCCCAAACCTCAGCATCCTACTATAGGGGCCTAAATAAATTACCTAGACTATTCTGGGGGGTTCCTCATTATACTTACAGTATACTGGGCCCCAAAACCCCATTTTAAGTATTAAGGCCCGTACATTATACTTGGAGGGTCGGGGGACTTAGTAAGTAGGTAATAAGTCGCTGACTTATAAGTACCCTAAAAGGGACCCTAATTGGGATTATGATACTTATAGTTCCTTAAAATAACCACTTGCTATGTCCCCCGACCCTCCAAGTAAGCCCTGAGCCTTCAACCCTAAGCCCGAAGCCCCAGGCCCCAAGTAAACCCCAAGCCCCAAGCCCTAAACCCGAAACCCCTTATAGATCCCTTTAAAGGAACCCTTCAGAACCCTTATAGCCCTTAGAGACCCCTTTTAAGGGAACCCTTTAAAGGACCCTAAACCCCAGCATCCGAAGCTCGCCGGGCTCGGGGCCTATGGATTTCCCCTCCGAGTCTTTCAGAAGCCCATAGAGGATAAACCTCGCAGAGCTCAGGGCGGGGTGGAGAGGGTTTTAGGGGTTACTTTAGGGTTCCTTTAAAGGGATCCATAACCCTAAGGGTCCAAGTACTCCAATAGTAGGGTTTCAAGGTCCAAAAAACTTTTCAGAGTATGGACTTTGGGACCTAAAACCCTACTATTTGGGTACTCGGACCCTCTGGGTCTAGGGATCTATGAGTTCATTTAGGGTTCCCTTAAAGGGATCTATGAGTTTATTTAGGGTTCCTTTAAAGGGATCCATAAGGGATCTATGAGTTTATGAACCTCGCAGAGCTCTCGGGTTTGAATGGTTTTGGGTTTGGGGTTTTTTGGGGTTTCAGGGTTTGAGGGTTTAGGGTCTGGGGTTTAGGGTTTGGGGTTTTGGGATTTGAGGGTTTAGGGTTTTGGGATTTGAGGGTTTAGGGGATTTGGGATTTGAGGGATTTGAGGGTTTTGGGGTCTTGGGGTTTAGTGTCTGAGGGTTTGTGAGTTTATGAACCTCGCAGAGCTCATGTGGCTGAAGGTTTGGGAGGTGGGGCTCAAGGGATCGAGAGTTGGGGGTTTAGGGTTTAGGGGTTTAGGGTTTAGGGGTTTAGGGTTTAGGGTTTAGGGGTTTAGGCTTTGGGAGTTTATGGATTTGGGACCTAAACCCTAAACCCTAAACCGGGGTGTGGAGTTGGGGGATTGAGGCTTCTTGGCTTGTCGAAAAACGGTTTTCTTACATCGGCCAACCGTGATGTCGGGGCCTCTGCAAGTTGAATGGGGAGTTGGGCCCTACTGCACTGTTTTATTATAGGGATTCTAAGGGAATAATGTTAATTACTAGTTCTTCTGACCCCTGGAGTATTACTGGGCCCTCACTTGGAAAGGAAGCTGATCCATGCAACCACCCAGCGCAACCCTTGAATCGTGGAGGCTTGGGGTAACGCAGCAGGTTTTGCTTTGTCGATTTACGGTTTAGGTGGTAGGTTTAGGGAATTAAAGGGTTTAGGGCTGTAGTTCTTGTATTTATGGATTCGTGCTTGCGTGTTGAGGGCTTAAGCGGCGAGATTGGAAATTCAATGCGAGATTGCGATCTCTATTTCCCGTGCAGATCTTTGTATGTCGCAAGTGACGCACGCGATCCTTGAGCACCCCAGGTCCTGAAACCTCAGCCTTATGCGGTACAAGCGAAACGCTGCAGCTACCCGAGGGTCGGGGGACTTAGTAAGTAGGAAATAAGTAGACTTGTAAGTACCCTGAAAGGGACCCTAATTGGGGTTATGATACTTATAATTCCTTAAAATAACCACTTACTAAGTCCCCCGACCCTCCAGGTAGACACACCGAGCAACCCTCCCCGCCTGCGTGCAGAAAACCATGACTGCCCGGCATTCATCAGGAAGGTGCTGAAGCAGAGGATCAGGACATTTGAGCCTGGTGGGATGCGACATTGCATGGCCCGGGAAGCCTAAGCATCGTAATAAAACTCGCATTCAGAAATCCTAAACCCTCGAAGCGCGTAACACTTCCTAGCTGCGAGTTGATCTTGGAAGGGGCTTTGCTTTGGCTGCTTGTTGTGACCGTAGCTGGGTTTCATCGGCCTTCTCGTATACGAGTAATTATACAACCTCTCCCCGTCCAGAGGATCCTGAAAATGAGGACCTTCGAAAAGAGCACCTTGCTTCACGAAACTCCATCATATGCACCTTACAATCAAACAGCCAATCCAACGAGCAGCCCGGAGCAGCGCAGGTTTACGCTCCGGCTTTAGGGTTTTAAGGTTAAGGGTTTGAGGGAGTCGTTTTGCAACACCCTGAGGCTCCGAAATGCTATGCAGCAGATGCTTCTAGGCCCTGAAATTTACCAGAGCATGGCTGTTTCAAAACCTCTCGACCCCAAGATCATAGAACTTAAAGAAGGCACGAAAGCCTACAGCCCATGTACCGATCAGAAACCGCCCTTTAAAGGTTTCGGGTTGAGGGATGGGAACAGAAACATTCCTTCCCTTGACCCTGCATGGTACTGCCTTTCTGCATGTCACGCATGGTAGCATCCTACCCTTAAAGTAGGCCTGCCGGAGAAATGTGAATGAACGCCAGCCCTAATTCCGCCCCGCCTGATAGCAGGAAAAGCAGCCCCCGGGTACCCAAGAAGAAACCTGCCAACCTCAGGATTTGTGTGGGTGAGGGTTCCAAAAGGTCTCGGGTTGAGGGGATTCTTCATGTCGTACCGTACAGGTCCAGTTAGCCAATTTATGAATACTGACCTGCAGTTGCGACTACCCTAGAAAAATAGCTGACAGATGGGGAACTATTCGAACCCCTTTAAATATAGTAAACCCTTAACCCAAACTCAAACGCTAGCCACCGAAACATAAGCCCTAGATGGTTCAGAGTTTCCTTGAGGCTTCAGGGCAAGTAAGCCATTGACCCTAAGATTTCTTAGGCCTCGCAGCTCAAGACGACACCTCCAAACTCTCTTACCCACATCGGAAAAATCGATCAAACCGTAAGAAAACCGGTGTATACTTTAGGACCCTTAATTCTTCTCAAAGCCGCGCTCACCTAATAAGAGCCTCTGAAGCCACTACTCGACGACCCTTGACAGGACATGGGGCTAGTCTAGACGAGGGTTCAACTAGGGATTTGCAAAAATAGGCCTCTCATATTCAAGAGCCCTGAAAAGGTGGGTTTCTTACCAAGAGACTCCAATACCCCTCACAATGAAGGGATACGCCTTAAATCATAAGAGGAACCCGAAAAAGATTCAAGGTCTATTCCTTAATGAAGGGGCTTTGGAGTCTCCGGGTAGGTGAGCAGAATACCTTCACGGGCGTTTGGGACAGGGCTCGGTCTGATTCCCTGCTTCGTCTCCTAGTTGCTGAGTTCATAAGCCCCACAAAGTGTACACTTTCAGTTTTATAGTGGGTAATATTATCCCAAAAAGTGTAAAGTGTATCCACTCAGCTCTGAGGCTTAGGGGGTTTCGGGGCTTAGAGCCTGGTTTAGGGTTTGCGGGTTTAGGGTTTAAGGTTTGGCTTTAGGCTTAAGTTCAGGGTGTACGGGTTCAGGGCTTTGGGTTATGGGAAGCTTCACGGAGCCATTATTTGCGAATTCCTGGCTTTGGGTTTCGTGTGTAACGAGGAAAGCCTAAAGGTGAGCACTGCCTGATCGAACAACATCGATACCCTAAACCCCTAAACCCTAAACCCCAAACCCCTAAACCCTAACCCTAAACCCTAAACCCCTAAACCCTAAACCATCGATCGCCTCTTTAGAATCGCGTTGGGAAAAACAAGAAAGCCCAAGGGCTTGGGTTTAGGGCTTAGGGTTTAGGGTTTAGGGTTTAGGGGTTTAGGGTTTAGGGGTTTAGGGTTTAGGGTTTAGGCGTTTAGGGTTTAGGGTTTAGGGTTTAGGGGTTTAGGGTTTAGGGTGTATAGGGCTTGCGGCGTTGGGGGTTTAGGCTTCGTGACATTGGCGCCCCCTAGATGGAGCTGAGGCCGCAAGCATTGGGCAGGCCAGCGTGTTGATGAGCGGATTGAAAACCTGCATTGGGGAGAAGACAACCATAACTACTTGCAGTAACTACGAGAGCCATGGGCAAAAAACACGTCTTCCCAGAGACTCCAAAACCTCACCTGCTTTCAAAATTATTATATAGGGCTCCTATTATGATTATTTGAAGTATATGCTGAAATTAAAGGGTGTTGGAGTCTCTGGGTTACTGTTGATTCTGCGGCTCGAAAACAAACTGCTCGAGCACTGAGACCTGGTCAGCTCTCACCACCTTGCTCTGAAAACACACAAACCGAACCGGGTATTACTGTATTTCGACGACGACTACCATTCAAACCTAAACCGCCGACATTGCAACCGTGCCGCCATGCGCATCGACGTGATCGTGCCGTAAGAAGACAAGATCTTCAAAGCCTTGTAATGCCTGGGTTTTCGGGAGAAGAGTTTTGTTTGTTCAACTTCTTCATGTCACCAAGGTACAGGATTGGACACATGACTACATGACCCCCAAGAGATTGAAACAAGCACAAGTCCCTAAGGGTCGGAGTACCCAAAGAGTAGGGTTTTAAGTATCGAAATCCATACTCTAAGTGGTTTGTGGATCTTCAAACCCTCGGACCTTTCGGGAAACCCTAAACCCTAAACCCCTAGAGCCATACCCCTAAACCCGAACCCAGTCTACATGGCGGCTTCGTTCTCGTTCATTTCAAGTTTCGGGGGTCGTGGGCCGGGAGCTGCTGGGTCTGAGCCTTGGCAACTTGTCGATTGCGACTCAGATGCTAAATGCTAGTACAGTAGTAGTAGTAGTAGTAGTTTTGTTTTGGCCATATAATAGTAGTTTAAGACTATTATACTAATAACGGGATTCCGGATTGCAGAATTTCGCGTAAGTAGTGGGGCTTCACACTTCACTCTGCTCACATTTGGGCTTCAGTCGAGGGTTGGGTTCTTGTGGTTTGCATTGTCGAGGCAAAGCAGCATGAAGCTGCATTGATTTCGACAGTGTCGTGGTGCTGCATGCCAGAGACGCGCATGTTCGCATGCTGGAGCAGACATGTCTCTCCCAATTTGCGCTTGCAAACAATTGAGAAGAACGTATCAGCATGAAAAGGTACACAACAGCAATCAGCAATTTCTTCAGGCGCAAAGTATACAGCTGCTGAATACGTGGAGACTCAAAGCTGCTTAAGATGCACCGGAAAACCGGAACCCTAAACCCTGAAACTCTAAAACCTCCAAACCGCACAAAACATGAGGATTCTGCCGTCACGCATGTTGACCCTCATGTACGGGCATCGAAAAGGAACACGGATGCAACAAATTGTCATACTTGGGTTCGTCCTACACCCTGAGGGTTTAAGGTTTGTGGTTCGAACCCCATGTCTAGAGTCTACGACGTACATCACGTGTGCTTATGTGAGGTGTAAGGTCGAACAAGTGGGCCGTTAACAGTACAGCTTGCCTTGACCAATTAACTGAGCTTCTAAATTGAACCTATTTCGGGCAGGCACGATCTGCTTCAAACGGTCCCCAAACTTATTTGTAATCAGGGTTCTATATTGAACAGGAAGGGAAATTAAAACATATCCCAAATCGATACCTAGGTTAAGGCCTAAGTATACATAATGGGTACATGGAGGCTCAGGGTCGGTTCAGGGCCAAGGCACGACGACGGAAATGGCAGTGCCTTCTGCTTCTCTACGTCCTCGGTCTCCTCGGTGCAGGCGTTTAGGGTTTAGGGGTTTAATTTAAGGTTTGGTGGATTGTAAATTTTCTGAACCCTAAACCCTAAACCAAACCCCCAAACACGAATCCCTATCCCTACAGGCCCCAACCCTGAACCGCCATAAACCTAAGCCGGTAAACCCCCAACCTCCCCGTGCTGGCAGCTCAATATTTAAAAAAAGCGGAGGAAGATGAATCATATTCTGAACCCGAAGTCAATCGTAACTGAGGTAGACCCTAAACCTTGAACCCAAACTCCGAATCCGTAGACCCACTAAACCCTCAGTCCTTGCAGAAGCGCATGAAAGACTTCGACGTCTCCAAGCAGCTCATCGTCCTTGGGTGCAGGGCTTCGGGGTCTGCTGTCAGGCATTCAGCCTTTAGGATTCAACGGGTTTGGGTCTCAGGGGTTCTTGGGGTTCTACGTTTCAATTGCTGAAAGTTTTTGGGGTCTTGGGTATTTCAACCCTAAACCCTAAACCACATTGGCGTTTTTTTTTTTTTTCCGTTTCCCTGCTTTGAACCCCCGCCTCAGCAAAGTTGCTCCTGGTCGAGGTGCCAAGCTCTCGTGACAGTCGCGCGGACGAACTACAAGGATTCCCGACATCGTACTTAAAGGGTCATGGGACTTGGTAACTAGGGTTATAATTAAGGTAACTGTACTTATAATTAATTACTTATACCCCCAATTAAGGTACTTGTAACTCTACTTACTAAGTCCCATGATCCTCCAAGTACTCTACGTCCTGTAGAGGTTCCATCGGACCACGGTTTCAGGCTTAGGGTTTAGGCTCATGCGGCGTGCCGTAGTCGTTTCTGTTCCTTTGGGTTCCTTGATACTTTTCGGAAAGCCTGACGAGTCCCCGCCTTCCAAAACCTAACTTGCCTTGGGGGGGTTCAGGAGCAAGAGCAGGAGCAATAGCAAAAGCCGGAGCAAGAACAAGAGCAGGAGCAAGAACAAGAGCAGGAAGAAGAGCAGCAGCAAGAACAAGAGCAGGAGCAACAGCAAGAGCAGAGCAAACAAGCAAGAACACCAGGAGTAAGAACAAGAGCAAAAGCAAAGGAAGGAGTAAGAGCTAGAGCAGGATGATGAGCAGGAGCAAGAGCCGGCGCATGGGCAAAGCAGCAGCAAAATTGCCAGCTCAGGAGCAAGAGCCAGAGCAGGAGCAAGAGCATGAGAAGGATCCCTCCAAAGTAACAGCCATCAGAGATAAAGACACCCTGAATAATGAAAACACGTTCCGAGTTTATGTTTGGGGTGGGGGGAGGCTTCAGAGTACATATTTATATATATATATATAGATATGTGTACACACACACATTATACCTAGGACCCTGACATGTAGTACATTTCGTGTCTAATAAAAAGGCCCTAATTGCAAGCTAGTTATCCAAAACAGTACTAATATAGGTGGTTGTCAAAATTAGGGTCCCTTTTGGGGTACCCTAAATATTAGGTGCAGTGTTATATTAAGGACCCAGAAAGGGACCATAATTTTGACAACCACCCATATGTATATTCTTGGGTCTAGGTAGCACATGTAAGTTTACGGTTGAATCGACACCAAGTCATCTCGCGGCCTGCAGGCCCCCAAGGGCCTGGTTTAAGGTTTAGGCTTTAGGGGTTCAGGGTTTAGGGTTTAATGGAATGTGGTTGTTGTGCATTAGGACGATAAAATAGGGAACCAAACCTAAGCACTTGCGGGCCTAGACGATTGTAGCACCTTGCTTTGGACAATCTATCTTTATGCTTACTATAGAGGCCTCAAGAATTGGAATAGGGTTTTGGAGCCCATTATACTATAGTTATAAGAAGGAACCCCCAAAATAGTATTGGTAATTATTGAGGCCCCTATACTAAATCCTTATAGTAGCCCTTATAGACCCCCTTAAAGGGACCCTATTCTACGTGTTGAAGCCCCTATGTTAGACTTAGGCTTACAGTCGTCTTAGCCTTGAAACGCATGCAGTCGGTCCCAGGGACGTATTGGCCGTGAAGACAAAGGACATGGCCTGGCGTCTCAGAACGGAGCATCTATACTGTAGGGGCCTAAATAATTACCTACACTATTTTGGTGGGTTCCTTATTATAATTATAGTATAATGGGCCCCAAAACCCTATTCTAATTGTTAAGGCCCCTTTATCATAGAACCATCATAGTAACCCTCTTAAAGGAACCCTTTTAGGGAACCCTATTCTAATTATTAAGGCCCCTAGATTATGCTCGAACTGAATCTGGGGATTCCTCCTTCGCCGCTCTGGGCCCGTTCTGACGCTTAGGAAGTACATACTGCAGAAGGTCTGTGAGGCTTGCTTTACCCGTTCCTTAAGGGCGAAAAGACCCTTAAAAGTAATGGCCCTATACCCTTATACCATAAATCCCTATATGGTATATGAACCTCAAACACTTTTAGGGATCATTTCGTGTTTAAGGTTGGGGTTGGAGCTTGATGACGCCGGCAAAACACCAGGTCACGTTTACTATCTTCAGTCGCTCCAAGAATGATGTCGCATGCTTGCCCTAGCTTGGGGCCCCCCCATCATCTGACGCCGTGAACTTTAAACCCCGTACCGCGGTCCTGTAGCATGGACTTTGAATTCGGTCCACGACGTCTTTTCTGGGCTCTACTAGAGCTAGGTTATCAAAATTTGAGGATTTTGGAATTGGGCTTTGAGGGTGCCATGTAAACATGGACCCCCAAGGTATCGAAACAGAACCTATTTTCGAATTGCAAAAGAACGCAAAAGAATCTAAGTCCGGATTTTGAGAAGCATCGTCGGAGCCAAACGAAATTGTCCTGAATGATTGACTCCACGAGGCACAGCTGGACCATCACAAAACCTCACTTAATTGTCCCGGAACACCAACCTAGCAGAAGCTTCCGCTAGCTGCGAGAACCGGCAACTTACTCCCAAACTGGCCTCTGACTCTTGTACTGATTTGATAGAGATGTGCAAAACACTCGCCCGATGATATCATGGTTCTGGCCCTGTCGGTCCAACGACGCACCTTTATGCCGGCGGCAGCCCTCGTTTCAATCATGCAAGAGCTTTAGGATGGTTGAGGGTACCTACAATCTTCGAAGCAAGCGGTAAGAACTGCTTCAGAGAATCACAACCCAAAAACTGCAATCCATAGCTCGAAATTGCCGGCGACACGATTCCCAGCACCAGACCTGCCTGCAAAGAGAAACTGGAGGCCAGGGTGTTCAGTGTTTCCCTACACCCACCGCTTGGAGAATCATGGGACTTACCCATAGGCCCCAAAGTAGTTCCTTTTGGGGGTTCATATTTAGAATTCTATAAGGGAATCCCCAAAAGGAACTACTTTGGGGCCTATGGGTAGTAAGTAAGGTTATAAGTACCTCAATTTGGCTGGGTTATATGAGTGATTACAAGTATAGTTACCTTAATTATAACCCTAGTCACTAAGTCCCATGACCCTTTAGGTGGTCAGCCAATGCATAGCATCTGCAGGCGCTCTATCCTGCACCCCGTTCTTTCAATACAGTTCTGTGTTTTCTGCGAACTTTCAGAGGGCATCGTCCCAGACGACCACAGAGACATGACGATCTCATTCCAGCTACCATCCGAAACTCGATAGCTAGACCCTGAACTCGCAGCCGGATCTCTGCAAAAAGACTGTACTACTGGTAGCTCTGCCTGAACCTAGTAGAACCTACAATTTCGTGGTGTCCCGGCATACCTCCACAGTATCGAGTGAACAGGAGCTTTGAACATGTAGTAGGTCCTGATCGGTTACTAGGACTCCCCTAAACCCTAAACCTCAAAGCCCTAAACCTTAATCCGGGTGAGTGGCTGCTTGCATAAACCCCTAAACCCCAACCCCTTAACCCCAAACCTCTAATCCCTTACACAAAAAAACGCCCTCTGCCTGACTCCACTCTGACAAGGGTGCGCCCACCACAGCCTGCGTGGAATCCGTTCACAAACTGCGAGGCTACATGGGGGTTTAGGGTGTGCAATGAGGGTTTAGGGTTGAGGAGTTGGCGGCTTGGAGGTTTAGGATTTCAGGCTTACGGTTTATAGGGGTTTAGTGTTTAGAGCTGGGTTTAGGGCTTCAGGGTATAACGATTAGGGCTTATAGTGGTCTTTGTGAGAACGGACGGAACTCCCATACGAGAATGAGCAGAACTCCTATTGCTTGCATTGTTTCGGATCCGGCGGTTTTTTGTTGCAGCTCTTGCTGGATTGTTTTCTTTACAAGAGGCTTATGGCATGTTGTGAGGTCGCAAAGCGTTGTCTGCTTGTACCGCCTGCTTGGTGCTGGGTGGAAAAAATCATGCAGACGCCTGAACATGTCAACTTGGGAATCGACGGGTCCCCCAAACTCTAAACCCTAAACAGATTCTCAAGCTTCTATGCTACAAGTACACTGAGGAACTCAAAAGCAGATAGAGTGCTAATGTGCTCAGACTGGGCTCAGACTGGGCTCAGCCTGGGTTCGGACTATTGTATAGGAGCCTTAAGAGTTGGAATAAGGGTTTGGGGCGGTCTTGGGCTGTGGAATAGTCTTAATTATTATACCCTAGGGATCTAAGGGCTCATATATTAAGGCTTTTGGGCCCAAAGACCATACTATACAAGGCTTTTGGGCTATTTTGATCCCTGAGGATAGTTATAAGGCCATACATCGGGGTTTTCGGTACACTCGCAAGACTGACGCAAGCAAGGATCAGTATCACAAGAACATTTTCCCTGAGTCTTCAATTCCTTCTTTTTGTTTTGGCCCCTGGAAAACAAACACAAACGGTCCTAAGTACCTTTTGCTAGAATGTAGGGTTTCTATATCGGGAACCACTATTATGAGTTGGGGCAGTATCCCCCATAACAGTACCTAGGACCCTTTGGGAAATGCTTTGACCCTGAGAAGGTTTGTTCTTGCAGGGTGCAGCTCGATAAATCTGAGCCTTTCAAACTTGAAAATTCAGCTCTAATGTAGGGGCCTTAATAATTAGAATAGGGGTCCTTATTAAAATGATAGCATAATATGCCCCCAAACCCTAGTCTAACTATTGAGGCCCCTACACTAAACCCTGAGAGCCCGAAGCCCTCATGATTTAGGGTTTAGACGGTTTAGGGCTCATGCCAGAGAACCGTAGATCCTGATCCCTACTTCCATCGTCTCAGCACCTGACAGCCTGGCACCTGAACCCTGCACAATGAAGCCTAAACCCTCAGATCCCAAAGTTCTAACCCCCTTTGCGTTAATCCAGAATAACCTACCTTTTTAGGGTTCCTTATCAATCCTTAAAAAGGTAGGTTCTTGGGGGTTAAGTTGAGCCTTTAAGCCCCTAACCACCAAACCATCTAGTGCCAAAAGACCACAAGCACCAGGTGCCCTCTTTATCACTTGGCGACAGCTCCACCACTCGGAAGAAGCCGCGCCAAATCTCTGCAGTGGAGAGTGGTCTGCCCTGGCACAGAACAACCAAGGATAGTGGATGATTTTCAATGTGTGTTGAGAACTTCGTGCCGAAGGGGATTGAATATTGCGCTGTGTGGAAGTTTGGGAGATGAGGGCGTACTTCAAGGGTCATGGGACTTAGTAACTCGGCCCTTCGAAAGAAGGTAGCTCCGTATTTGTTCATACTGAATTGAAACATCCAACTAAGGCATTGAGAAGCTTACCTAATAAGTCCCATGGTCCTCCAAGTAGTTTTGGTCTGGCGCTTCGGGCAGTGGGCTGCACATGTTTGGACATGTTAGCGGTGCGCCTATAGGGTGTAAACCTTGAAATTGAGGGCTTTCGGTTGGGAGCTTCGTGTTTCGTGTTTAGGGCTTGGGTGTGAGAAGTTCATGTCTTGGAGGATCATGAGACATGGTAATAAGTGTAAAGATAAAAGTAACCTGATATGGGTGCAAGGTAGTCGCAAGTACGGATAGCTACCCTGTTCATGAAGCAGGAGCCCCAGTTTCCAATTTACCCTACGGGTCCATGTGCTCAGAGAGTATATACATTGGCCCTAAAGTAATCCCAATACAGGTACTTTAGCGCCAAAGTATATTATACTATTTGGGCACATGGACCCCTAGGGTTATGTGATCCTTCAAGCAGGCTTGAGTTTGGGTTTTCTGATTTGAGGCTTACATGCTTAGAGTCTGGGTTAGGCCCATGCCTGTGCATGGGCCCATGCCCCTCGCCAAGGTTTCGTGGATCAAGGCAAAACACACTTAGGGTTGACAACCAACCCCAAAACCTTCACTCGGAACTGTCAAATCCTACACAAATAATGTTTTCGTTTTTGCTTGTGGAGGTTTAGGGTATAGGGTTCAGGCCTCCCACTTCTCCCAGTCCTCGCGAACGCAGGCATCGAAGCGATCACCTTGAAGGCGTCTAGGGGACGAGGGGCCTCTACTTGGATGGTTCCCTTTTTGGGTCCCTAATATAGTACGGCACCTAATATTTAGGGTACCCAAAAAGGGATCCCTATTTTGACAACCACCTACTTATAGTATCCATTTGGGGGGGGGGGGGGGGGGGGGGGGCCCCGGGGGGGGGAAAAAACAAAAATTTTCCCCATTGGTACCACAAAGCTCTCTTAAAATTTTTTAAGGTCCCTTTCCCCCCCCCCCCCTCCACCCCCCCCACCTCTANGGGGGTGGGGGCTCCGAGGGGGATAGATAACCAAAAGTTCTCCCTAGTGCTCCCTAAGGTTCCCTTAAAGTTTTTTAAGGATCCCTTGCACCCTCCCCCCTTGAACCACCCTCCCTTAAGGACCCTATAATCTACGAGTTCGTTGAACTTTGCTTACCCAGACAGCCCAATACTCCTTAATTAAGGAATATGGCTTAAATTATAGAGGGCTTCGTATTATGATTTAAGCTATATTCCTTAATTAAGGGCAGGGTTTTGAGTTCAGAACTCAGGGTGTAGGATGGTTTAGGGTGCACTTCTTCCTCCAGGTTGATTGCTTGGTGGTTAACAGGGTTTAGGGTTTAGGGCTTAGGGACCAAGGAGGTTGGAAGTAGGACTATAAGTAGGACAGCTCCAAACGCACTGCTAACTAACTTCTAAGCCCTGCATACCAAGTCCCCTCATCCTTCATTAGACCACAAAAGCTAGGTTCCTGAGTAGCCCCTTCGTAAAAAGGGTACCCTTTTTCCGACTGTTCGGCTTTAATAAGGAGACCCCAAAATAAAAAGGGCAAAAGGGTGCTACTCAGGAACCTAGACAGGCATGAAGACAAGGATCCTACAATCAGAGCCTGCTCGATCCCCCTTGAAAACCCTAGGGATCCAAATTAGCCCAAAAGCCTTATATAGTATGGTCTTTGGGCCCAAAAGCCTTAATATATGAGTCCTTAGATCCCTAGGGAAACTGTATCGAGGCGTTTCCCTCCCAGTTTAAGATCCTGGCATTGATGGAGTTTACGCGATTTTTTGGAGCCCCTGAGAAGAGCTGAATTCCCTGAATCCTAAGCCCGAAACCTCAATCCCAAACTCTTAAGCCCCAAACCCTACAGCAATCCCTATTCCCTAAACCCTTATAAACTGAAATCCCTCAACTCCTAAACTAAACCCTGCAATAACCCTGAAACCCTAAACCTAAATCCCTAAACTCCTAGACCCTCCAGCCAACCTCAAACCCTAAACCCTAAACCTAAATCCCCAATCCCCAACCCCTAAACTCCTAAACCCTAAACCCATAACCCCTAAACCCCTAAGCCCTAAACCCCAAAATTCCCGGAAGGACTGCTTCGCTCAGCCCCGCGCGCGACGCACGGCGCCAGAGCTTTCGGGCGAGGGAGGTCTGGCCCCAGTCCTCCCCCAGCTAATCCCCTTAATGGATTGAGTGTTTAGAGGCGTATATATAGGGTTTAGGGTCAGGGTTTAGGGTTTAGGGGTTTAGGGTTTAGGGGTTTAGGGGTTTAGGGATTTAGAGTTTAGGGTTTGGGTTTAGGCTCTAGAAGGTTTGAGATTTAAAGACACACTACCTAGAGGCTCATACCCTGCCCATGTTTTAGGTTACCTACTTTGCTAAATAAAACATCCTAACCAAAGAACGTGGTACCCTAAAAAAGGGGTAGGGTATGAGCCTATAGGTAAGGAATATATCTTCACTTACAATATGGAACCCTAATCCCTTCATTAAGGACTATAGTGAATATACAGTAAAATTACAACAGGAACTGTAGTAAGATTGCAAGGAAATTCCCGAAGAAAGGGGTTTCGGAGTCTCTGAGCTGTCGGGCTCGAAGACCCAAACCCCCTAAAGGTATTATACTAAATACGATGATATATGGCTTGAAGAATTCCTTTTGGTTTTTTGAGTGGATGGGGTCAATTTTTTCAGATCCTCCCCGGGGCTCGGCTGACAGCCCAGTTACCCGTCTAGTGGGTAACTGGGCTATGGCTACTACGGTCGAGCTCTGTATTAAGAAATCTTATTAAACAAGAAATCAGACTCTGATTGCCCCAACAATAAATTATGTGAGACTCTGGGTGCCCCAACAAGAATTTATTTAAATTTGAGACCCTGAAAGCCTCCAATCAGGGCAAGGGCAGTGCAAGGAAGGGCACGGCAGGGCAGGGGCACAGCAGAGTTCCAAAACCACCCAAAAAACGCTTTTTCAAGGCCTGGGAAGCTCAAAATGCTGGTTTTGGAACTGCTCAAAGCCAGGGCATGGCAGGGCAGCTAGGGCAGAGAACCACCAAAAAAAAACTTTTTCAAGGCCTGGGAAGCTCAAAATGCTGGTTTTGGAACTGCTCAAAGCCAGGGCATGGCAGGGCAGCTAGGGCAGAGTTCCAAAACCACAAAAAAACGCTTTTTCAAGGCCTGGGAAGCTCAAAATGCTGGTTTTGGAACTGCTCAAAGCTTGATGGGAACGGGTGATGGTGACGAGTGCAGTTAAGAAATATACACCGGACTCTCGGGAGGGAAATAAATTTCTTATGCAACCTGTTCTGTTAAGAAATTTCCCAGACCCTGGAACTGCAACGTAGTTTTCTTAACATAGAGTGCGCCCGTATGAAGTTCTGCCCATCTGAAGGGACAGTCACCTACTGTCAGGTAGTTGGTTCGGCTCCCATCGATTTTGGCTCTTGCTTATTGAGGATGTCCGCGTTTAAAGATCAGGGTTTAAGGTTTTGAGGTATGAGTGTATTTGTTGTACAAGTCTACACTCATAACAGGGGATTCTGGTGGATTACTCTGTTGGTGTATAGAACTGGTTTTCCGTCATGTCTATTGGCTACCACGGGCACTTAGAGGGATTACTGCGAGGCTTTGTGCTAGGGCTTATGCGGCTTGAGAATGTAGGATTGTAAAAGGTTTCCGGGCTTAAGAGAAAGCTTCAAGGTTCATGAGCTGTCATGGTCTTTAGCTCCCTCCATAATTTCAAGCAAAAATTCTACGTGCTTGTGCATAGACACATTGAGCTGGTGATTTGCAGCCATACTGTGTACACGTAAACCTTAAACCAACCTCTAAACAGTTTGCTCGACCAGGTACATACTTTGGCTCAACACAACTTCTCCTTCCCCAAGGGTCCAAAGGACCCAATAATGAGGTACTCGGGTTTAGGATAGTAGTTTTGTGGCTTAACATTTAGGAGAGTAAAAAATTATTAGGTACTTGGACCCTTAGGGTAGGGGCCCTTAGTAATTAGAATAGGGTTCCCTTTAAAGGGATCCTTAAAAAGGGGTCATAGACTCTATGAGGGACCCTTAGGGCTTGGGAAGCATTTGGGCCAATTGTGCTGTGCTCTTTCCGCCCCAACCCTGAATGGCGACAGGCGACAAGCCCGAGTGGTTCAAAGTTCCGACCCAAAGCTGTCAGAGGATGGTTTTGCCAGGTCTGGGGTTCGGTTTAGGGTTTAGGGTTTAGGGATTTACTTGGAGGGTCGGGAGACTTAGTAAGTGGGTAATAAGTAGACTTATAAGTACCCTAAAAGGGACCCTAATTGGGGTTATGATACTTATAAAGTCTCTAAAATAACTACTTACTAAGTCCCCCGACCCTCCAAGTAGGGAACCCTATATCCTAAATCGTTACACGGTGTCGGGCTGTAGCGTTTTGGGGTTTTGGCCCAAGCTGCGCCGATGCATCCCCCGATGCATCCCCATGGTGTTTAAGTCTGTGGCGCCAATTGCTGACCCTGAGGGTCTCAATGACGTGATCATGAGAGACTTCCTGGAGCCTAGAAAACCTTACATATTCAGGCTCATGAAAAAAATCACAATAAGGCACCCTAAAGATGGAGGTTATTTAGGGTTCCGGCGGGGTCTAGGATCTTAGTTTTGTAGGTTAGTATTTGTGCGAGTACAATTTGGACCCTTGGGACAGTGCCTTCAGCCAGCCGGCAATGTCGCAAAGGTCGAAGCTATTGTCAGTTGCCTCACAGCCGGTCCAAATAAGACTCCGAAACCTAACACTACTAATGGTCGCCAGAAAAGGAAATCCGTATGACGTCAGTCAGTCCAGGAAGGTTCTTTCGGTCACTATCCTAAGGGTCAATGTGCGCAAATAGTATATACTTTGGCCTCAAAGTAGTCCCTGTATGAGTACTTTGGGGCCGAAGCATATGCTATTTGGGCACAGGGACACTTAGGGGTACATCATATTCCGCGATAGTTTGGTCACGGCAAAGCTGAGATTATCCTGACTTGGGTTTAAGGTTGAAGACCGTAAGCTGTAGGTTTGTTCCGTTCTTTCTCTTGATCAGTTCCTGCAGTGTTCTAGCGATTGGGGCTTCCGTCCAAGGTTTTAGGAGGATGTTGTGACACCTGCAAACGATCTGCTTGTTTACTCACCATCTACCCTAAACCTTGCACTTTAAGTCCAATACTCCTTGGAGCCGAATACTTAATCTCTCAAGTCCTACGCTCCAGCTCCGCATCCCTCATCCCCGAACCGTACAAACCCAAGCCCCGTTCTAAATCCTTACAGCAACGCAACATCAACCGTTATCTTAACTGTATACCACGCATCTGAAATACATTCTGCACCCTAAATAACCCCGTAACCCCACGCAAACCCCGAAAAAGCAGTACACGTGCGGGACGAACCACCTCTTCTTTGCGAAAAGTCTTGAAACCATCACGAAAGACTATATACATAGATATAACAAGGAGCCTCGAGGTGCGGCAGCAGCGCTTTTGCAAGATTAGCCAAGCGCTTCACCTCCTGCACGCCAGCAGCAAAAACTCAAAGGGATGTTTGTTGTGTCGTCGAAGGTGTTACCCGCCCATCGACAGCTTTTTTAAAAGATGTTGCAGAGGGAAACCCAGCAGGGTGGTTTAGAGACCACCTAGCTGCCATCTGTTGTAGCCCAGCTACTTTTTATTATCGACCATAATCATAAGAGCTTTACTTAGTGATCTTAGCCCTACAGGTCCCTGTGCCCATATAGTACCTGAGCCCTCATATATCCCTAGGGATCAAAATAGCACAAAAGCCTTATATAGTATGGTCGTTGGGGCCAAAAGCCTTAATATATGAGGGATATGAGGGAGTTTCCGAAAATAGGGGACCCTAATACAGTACCCTAAATATTAGGATCCTTATTATAAGGACCCCAAAACACGGTACCCCTAATTTTCGGAAACTCCCATGAGTACGGGGGTTTAGGGGCTTAGGGGTTTAGGGGGGTTTAGGGGTTTAGGGGGTTTAGGGGTTTAGGGGGTTTACGGGTTTAGGGGGTATAGGGGTTTCGGGTTTAGGGATAGGGGTCTAGGGCTTAGGGTTTGGGGCGTGTCTGGGGGTTCTGAAGTGCTTCTACAGATTCAGAAGCGAGGGCTTCTGCAGGGATCGGTGATTCATCCCCACTACCTTACAGATTCAAACAAGGAGTCGGTCGAATTTCTTCGGGTAGTTCTGCAGGCAGTAGTTGAGTAAAAACATCCAGCAACTTGGCCCCCGCCCGCTCGTTGACGAAACGGGCTGATGCGGTGAAGCTTCGGTCGAAGATGAAGAGCCTGCCAGACTCTCGGATGCCCCATTGCAGGGCACGTCTTCTTCGCCCAGCATATGCCTGAGACACCCTCAACGAAGCCTCGTTGAACCGGGATCCTGGCGAGAAGGACAAAGCATCGCGGAGAGTGCTCGCGACATGGCTGCTTTTAGTGAGGGTCGCTTAGCTGGCACTGTATGCGGGACGAAGTCCATTCGGATTTCAATGACAGACATGATGTTCGTCTTTTGCTCTTTTGTTGCTCACACGCAACGTCCAGAGGTCGTCTTCTCATCTCGAGCTCTGCGCTGGTCGGCCAGTCAACTCATCATGTAGACCTTTGAGCAATGTCGCCTTATCCTTGAGCATCTTAATCAACAATCATCCCGATTATAGTAGATTACAGTCGGTGGTACAGGAAGTGGTGTAACTGGTCAGGCATCTATATTAACTGAAAACATGCCCGATGCTGAACTTCAAGACCCGGGACGCTCCTGGGACCCGAATGCTAACCTTTTTGAAACATCGTCAGAACCCTAAAATTCAAATCTGCCGAGCCCTCACTCCCAAATGCCCTAACACTCTTAAGGCCGTAGCTGAACCCGTAAACCCTAGGCGGACATACACCCAGGACCTCATACCCGTCAGGTTGTCACATACAAGTCTTCGGGAAGCCACATGAAAATCAGAAACTGCTGCAAGCCTGCTCAACCGCGGCACGCAACACCTAGATTCCACCTAGAGGCTCATACCCTACCCCTTTTTTAGGGCGCCTACTTTTTAAGATAACAGATCCCAACCATAAAACTAGGTATCTCAAAAAAGGGGTAGGGTATGAGCCTCTAGGCAGTCCTGAAGTCCTGAACCCACAAGTCGCTGTTCAAACCCCCCCAAGAATGCGCAACATCTACTGACTTCCGAGATTTCCACATTAGGGAGTTTCCGAAAACAGGGGACCCTAATCTAGTACCCAAAATACTAGGATCCTTATTCTAAGGACCCCAAAACAGGGTACCCTCATTTTCGGAAACTCCCATTAGGTTCTCTACGGGGAGCACCGCGGGCTCGCACCCTGTAGACCCGAAGACCCGATTTGCAACTCTTCCTCAACCCCCCAACTACCCTCTAATTTACCCCAAATACCTACTATTAAGGGCCATTAGGGCTCCATTAAAGGGCCCTTAGGGCTCCACTAGAGGGCCATTAGGGCTCCATGAAAGGGCCCTTGGGGCTCCAATAAAGGGCCCTTGGGGCTCCATGAAAGGGCCCTTGGGGGGTCCCTGGTTAGCCCTGAGCCTCCTGAAACTCGGAAGGCCCTGTTAAAGCCTCTGGAAAATATTCGCAAATAAGATCCTCTTAAGCCCCAATAAAGGAACTTAGGGCGTCGGTTTAGGGTTTAGGGTTTAAGGTTTAGGGAAGCTAAAGTCTTACCCATAAGCCCCAAAGTAGTTCCTTTTTGTGGTTCAAAAATAGAATTCTATAAGGTAATCCCCAAAAGGAGCTACTTTGGGGCCTATGGGTAGGCCCAATTAAGGAAGCATCGAAAATATACCAAAAGCCTAAGACCACAACATGGGAGAAATAAAAAGCCGCTGGGAGCCCGAGAAGCCTTAACACCCCTAAAGGCCCGAAGTGCCTATGAACCCTAAAGCCCTAACGCCCTAAAACCCCAAAGCCCGAAACCCAAACCCCCAGAGCCCTAAAACCCCAAAACCCACAACCCTGGAGCCCTAAACCACGTTTAAAGGAGTCCTCATCCGTATAGTACCCGTTTAGAAGCCTTTAAAGGAGCCCTAAAGCCCCAAAACCCCAAATCTTAAACCCCTAACCCTGAACCCTGTTCCCTAAACCCCTTGAACCCCTAAAACCCAAGTCCTTATAGTACCCTAAACCCTAAACTCCCCAAATCCCCAAACCCTAAACCCATAGTATAGGAACCCTTAACTAGGTGGGGCTTTTAAAGCTTTTGAAAAATTAGTAAATAAGATCCTCTTAAGCCCAATAAGGGAAAATATAAAATGTCCCAAGCCCTACCCCCAATAAGGGTCCAAGTACCTAATAATCATATACTCTCCAAATCCTAGCCTACATAAGTACTATCCTAAAACCGAGTACCTGATTATTGGGTCCTTTGGACCCTTCGGGTACCTAGTTAAAGGAACCCCGCCTAAAGCCCCAGAGAGACCCTGGGTCCGGCCTGAGAGCCGCCTTGATTGAGAAGGCCCTTGAACGACAGGTAGACCTGATCTATAAGGGTTCTATAAGGGTTCCTTTAAAGGGGTTTAGGGTTTAAGGGTTTATTTAATTTTATTTAAGGGTTTAGGGTTTAGGGTGAACGACAGGTAGACCTGAGCTAGGGTTTACCTTAACCCTGAAGAACCTACCTTTTTAGGGCTCCTTATTATGATTTCCTTACATAAGTCCTTAAAAAGGTAGGTTCTTCAGGGTCAAGGTAGGGTTTAGGGTTTAGCGGCTTAGAGGGTGTAAAGGATTTATGGCTTAGGGTTTAGGGGCTTAGGGCTTCAGGGTGAAAGGATTCGGGCTTTTAGGGTGAATGGGGTTCAAAGGGCTTATAGGACAAGGACTCACAGGGTTTATAGGGTTTAGGGCTTATGGGGCTTAGGGTCTGGGGTTTAAAGTTTGGGGTTTCATGATCTTAGACTGTCGACTATGACCCGTACAAGGTGGAGGTGGTGCGTACTATAGGGGCCTTAATAATTGCGATCGCTGCATTGGTTTGCTGCTGGACTCGGAGGTCCCTGAACCCTAAGCCCTAAAACCCAAACTCCAAACCCTAAACTCAAATCCCGGGTTTATTGCTGGGAGATTGCTAGACCCTACCTGGACCCTAAGAAACCTACCTTTTTAGGCCTCCTTGATATGGTGAAGGCAAACCCTGAACGGTAGATTTATCCGAAGGGTCCAAGTACCCAAATAGTGGGGTTTCAAGGTCCCAAAAACCATTCAGAGTATGGATTTTGGGACCTAAAGCCCTACTATCTGGGTACTTGGAGCCTCTGGGTTATGGAATCGACGACCCTTCTTACATGGGCTTTGGGCTCAACTCGAGACCTGAGGGCCTGATAGCAGGCACCAAGTCTGCGAAACCCAGGGTTCCTCCAGAAGGGATTGTTGGGGGGTATAGGGGTTTGGGTTTAGGGTTTAAGGGTTTAGGGGTTTAGGGTGTAGGGTTTGGGGTTTAGGCTTAGGGTCTAGGGGTGCTCCATGCATAATCACCCGAAATTCGAATATCTAGAACCAAAACCCTACAAACCTACAGCCTAAACTCGAAACCCTAAACCCGAAACTCGAAATACTGGCCAAGTGGACTGTAGCAAGCGGTGACAATGGTCACTTACTTGATCCCCTGGAGGATCCAAAAGGGTAGATCCAAGCTTCAGCAACAGAGCCTGTCTGATTCTCCCATCCATACCCCAATCACTGAGGTCGACCAGGGTCTGGTGAAGCGCTGGATCAATGTTCAGGTCGGTGGCTATCTCAATGCACACATCATCAAAGAGATTCAGGAAGTCCATGTCCTCGGAGCTGTCCTGAGGGAAACTTCGGAGGGGGCTCCTGCAAAGTACCCGTTGGCCTTGGGTAGTATGGGATACCAATGCAGCGGATCTACTTTCTAGATTCTTCGGGGGTCTGGGTAGAGGGCCAGATGACTTAGTAAACCTCCTATAGTTCGGATTATGAGCAACCCACCCGGGACCCTCAACCCCACCCTACCAATTAAACGCTAAGCCCTGCATGACAAGCTTTAAGCCTGCTGATCCTTTGACCTAGGTAAAGCTTATGTTTTGGCTTGTCAGCCCAAAGATGTCTATTCAATGTGGTTCAGAGCATTTCTCCTTCCCACTACGTCCTACTACTCTACCTTCCCACAGTCCTAAGTACCTATATGGTACAATCTAGGGTTTCTGTATTAGGAATGATGAATATGAGTTGGGGAAGTATCCCCCATAACGGTACCTAGGAACCTTTGGGCTTCAGCCTATATGTAAACAAGGTTTGAAGCTTTAACCCAGACCCCTGGGAGGATCCAAAAAGTAGATCCCTTAATGGGGGGTTCCTATAAAGTACCCTTAGTAGTATAGGGTCCCACATTAGGGGAGCTACTTTCTAGATCCTCCCGGGGGTCTGGGAAGGATGCTTGCTCCACTTTATCCCTGGGCTAGAATAGCCCGTCGATTCGCGGATCCGCTAAGTAACCCGTTGCCAAAGGGTCCCAAGTACCTATATGGTAGAATGTAGGGTTTTTATATTAGGAATCGCTATTCTGATTTGGGGAAGTATCCCCCATAACAGTACCTAGGACCGTTTGGGTTTGTCGAGGCTGCTGCCTGGAAGAGTGCCGCAGGGTCTGCGGCAACCGAGGGTGCTCGCTGCGCAAGTGGAGCACCTGTTGGGCACCCGGCTTGGGTAGTTTAAGGTTCGGGGGGATTAAGGGTGTAAGGTGCAAACAAAGTGGAAAGCCCCCCCAAATCCGGACCGTCCTTAGGATTCCCGCATCATTAACCCAAACATATGTTTATGGTGTAGGATTTGTGCAGGCTGTAGCAGCGTAGCAGGGCCCTTTAAAGGTCTACGTGACTACCCGCAACTGCCCTGTATAATGACCCACCTATCCTCTATATCATGGACCATAAGGGCTTTACTAAGGAGTACTTGGGTGGTCTTGTTGATTTAGGCTCAGGGTTACAGTAAGGCTGTTAAGGCTTATTGCTTACCTAGGTTTGAGGGTTTGCGTCTAGGGAATTGGGGGTGGGGCCGAGGCGCTGGTCATATCAAGTTGAAGGGAACGGCCTTTTTGGCAGAAATTCGAATTTGGGAACCCTAAACCCTAAACCCTTAACATATATTTACATGAGGGTCACGTGTTACGGATCACCCTAATCCCGTTCCCCCGGACCATAAAACTAAAACCACAGCTGGGCTGTTCAGGGGCCTTCGGCTGTACTTATGAATACGTGGTATCTTTATCGGCCCAGAAATCAAGTTGTGCAGTTTTCCAAAGTGCCACCTAAGCCCATGGCCCTAAGCCCTAAACCCTACCTGGACCCAAATAACCTACCTTCTTAGGCTTCCCTAAAATGATTTCTTTATACAAGTCCTTAAACAGGTAGGTTAATTGGGGTTAAGGTAACCCCCAAACCCTAAACCCAAGTCTAAATCTGCCCAAAGCCCAGGACCATGCGGGAGCTTAGGCCATCGGTTTTTGGTCTGGTAGCCTGAAGCCGTATCATCCCTACCCAGCGGAAGCGTAGACCCCAAACCCCTAAACCTGAACCCTATACCCTATCCCCAAACTGCTGAAACCTCTTCACAAAGCCCTAAGGCCAAAACCCTATCCCCAAAGTCCTGAAACCTCTGCAATACAAGAAACCCTAAACCCTAAAATTACCCTATGCTCAAGGCCCTACGTCCCAAAACCTTTACAAACTATGCTAAGTCCAATTATTTCCCTATGCCCATCCTATACCCCACCCCCGAAGTCCCCAAACCTCGACAAAAAGCCTCGAACCCTCCAAATTCACATATGTATATAATATATGTATATATATATGTGTATGTATGTGTATATATATATATATATGTATAGCCTAGCCCTAAAGTCCAAAAACAAGCACTAGCCCCTGAAGACCTACGTATAGTCTCCATTGTAGCTCGTTTTTGGGACTGCCTTGGATCCTACATATAAAACTGGTTAACCCAAAAAAAAGAAACTACAGTGGAGACTCTGCATTGGCGATCCAAAAACCTAATTACCGTCTGCAGGGCTATACCCTATAATTATGGGGTCATGACCTGCTATTTTGTAGGGTTTGGGGCTACAGGTAAGACCTCTACAATTCCTGAGGCCTGCTGCAAGGTCGGCAGCGTGGGCCATCTCGTGGAAGCCTTGTCTTGCAAAACGAAGTAAAAATTGCCCAAGCCCATAAAAGGCTGTTTTTCTACATACACTAAGACTAAGGGTCCAAGTAACCAAATAGTAGGGTTTCAAGGTCCAAAAGCCATTCATAGTATGGATTTTGGGACCTAAAACCCTAAACCCTAAACCCTTACTATTCTGGGTACTCGAACCCTCCGGGATACTTTTGGAGTACAGGCAACAGCCTCGTGGTATGAATCTGGAGCTCCCGGAGACTCCCAAACTCCTTAATCAAAGGATACGCCTTAAATCCTATTCGGGCTCCTGTTATAAGTTTACTTAAAGGGTCATGGGACTTAGTAATTAAGGTTATAATTAAAGTAACTATACTTATATTTACTTATAACCCCAATTAAGGTACTTATAACCTTACTTACTAAGTCCCATGATCCTCCAAGTAAGGTATATAGTAAGTATAGTCTCCATTGTACTTCCCTGTTTGGTTTCAACCATATTTATATTGAGGATTCTATAAGGTAACCCAAAACAGGAACTGCAAGGGCGACTATAGGTATATTTTTTGAATCAAGGGGCTTTCGAGTCTCTGACACTGGAGCCCCGCATTCGGGGCCCTGGTTCAGAGTTCATAAGGGCTCTATAAAGGGGCTCGGCACTCCGAGGCCTTGGTAGACGGCCACAGACATCCCATCACCTCACCTGTCTACCGAGATGCTCTTAAAGCGCCAACGAGCACTTCAAGCCCTAAACATCCTAAACAACCCAAATTGCCAACTACTAGACACCTAACCCTAAAACCCTAAACATCCTAAACACCTGACACGAAAACTTGAACCAGTGCCCAAGGCGACTGTAGACTTTGTCGACTTAGGGGACACCTGTTTGCCTAGGTCGCCGTGTTAATAAGGGAGTTTCCGAAATTAGGGAACCCTAATATAATTCCCTCAAATACTTATAATTATAAGGACCCCAGAATAAGGTACCCCTAATTTTCGGAAACTCCCATGAGGGCCTGAGGGACCTGCAAAATTAGGCACCTTTACGATTTGCTATAGCCTGTAGGCTTTCTGATAGGGCGTGACAGTGGTGTGCGGAACAGGACTCAATATGTAGGTACTTGGGCTTAAGATAGTAGTTTTGTAGGTTAGTATTGTATTTGGGAGAATATATGAGGCTTAAGCCGCAGGATCTCAGCCCGACTTGACATGCTGTAGGTTTTGTTCCTTGTAAAGGATCTACGACGGATTCAAGACTAGAAACACAACCTTAAACCCGTAAGCCGTAAACCCTGCCAGGACCCCCCAAGTACCCTTTAATAACACCCTTATGGTCCTTTTAACTGAATAAAAATGCTTGGGGCATGGTGGAGGGTAGTTGTAGGTCTAGGTGTATTCCGCAGAACACATGGAAAAACATATGTGACTATGCCTTCTAACCCCCAGTCTAGACCAAGAGACACAGCTTGATGAAGGACATTGCCTTAAATCAACTGAGGGTTTAGGGCTCCTAGAATGTACTAAATTCGCTGATGACTAACAACACACCAAGGACCGCTCTGCCAGTGCTTTAAGGTGACATTTACACTAAGGCTCCACGTACCGATATAGTATATACTTCGGCCTTATATGGTACCTATATAGGAACCCCTTGTATATATATATATATGTGACTAAGTGGAGCCTTGGGCTTGAAGTGTAGTGATTTTTTGGGTGTGTTTTGGAGTCTCTGGGACCCCTGCGCACTGAGTCCCGGAACACCAAACCCCCCTAAAACAAAAGCCCTAATAAAGGAGCCTTCATGATTAGGAAAAGAGTTTGGGGAGTTTTGTATCGTAAAGTTACAATAAGGAACCCTAAGGAACAGTAGCGGTAAATATTCAGATCCCCATGACCCCCAAATACCCTACCTTTTTACGGACTTCTATTAACAAATCATCATAGAGAAGCCCGGAAAGGAAGTTTGATAGGGTCCAGGTAAGCCCTAAACCCTTATTGTACTCTTAAGGGCATCCTTAAAGTACCCTTCAAGGAACCCTCATCGTACCCTTCGGGGAACCCATGATGGCACTTAGGACTTTAAAGTTTAAACACTGCCAAGCAGCCGCTCCGACCCTTAGCTGTAGCGGCAGCGAGCACCACGACGGGATCACTTGGCCTTTGTGCTTCGGGTTGTTGCTCTTGCCTTCTCCCAAAGGTCGCGCGTCGAAACGCATGTCCTCCAAATACGACCCTACACAAATTTCAAAATCAACCCACAACTCCAATACCCTCTCCCCCGCCAAATACTACCTTACACAACTCATCCAAACGCATCGAAATAGAAACACAACCCTTCTAAGGTACCGAAGCCCAAGTCCTCAGACACCGAAAAATCGAACATCCCGAGTGCCCACACCATGTAAGCCCGGAACCTATAGTCTGTAGGATCCCTAAGGGAGGATACTCCAGCGGCCTTAAGGAGTACTACGGAGATTACTAAGTACTGTACCCCCTTTGGAACCCCCCCCTCTCCCCTAAGGATCAGGGAGCTCAATCTACGATGTGCGCCAACTCCACCGAGAAAAACTTCTAGTGGCTGACAGCATCTGAGCCCCCAGAGACCATGCACCTCGCTCCCTCTCTCCCTGCCGCTATTTCTTTTTATGAGTATGTATGTATGTACGTATGCATATATACTTGTTCTTTTATATTCGTGGTATATAGAAAGAAAGAAAGACAGATAGACAGAGATAGGCAGATCGACAGAGATATGTGCGTATGTGTGTGTGTGTGCATATCTATCTATATATATATATAGACACACACACTTTGAATACTGGCTCTTCTTTGCTTATCGTGTTACTTTCGGGGTGTCTTGTTGAGCCCGGCAGTATGGGTGCTCGATCCATTTAAAGCATGGAGCCACAAACGTAAACCCTCACTAAACACAGAATCCTTCTATCACGCTTCTCTTTAAGGGATACCAAAAAGTAGCTTGGCCGCCCTGCGCCAGCTCTTGGGCCCTCAAGCGCTGCTTCTCGGCGACCTGGCTTCCAAACGCTTATCCATGGTACTCTGTACAGGGGCTGCTGGATGAGAGTCCAAAAAGGGGGTTTCAGGGTTCAGGGGGGTTATAAGGTCTTGCTCAGAGTCTTACAAGAGTTGTTGTCTGGAGCTTCTTTGCGAATTTACGACGGCTCGGCGTACACGTACCTAGTACCCATGAACCTTCACGTATGGTGTGGTATTTGGACCCGGTGCGATGTAAGATGAAGCCCGTAAAGCTCAGGACTACGAGGTCGGAAAAAAACATATTTTATAAGCAGCATCACTTTGGTCCCTATATAGTCTTATGTAGTGTTACTATGAAACACACTGAAACCCGGTTCAAGTATGGTATACAGCGGTATTCTAATTGTTATTACTATTGAATACTATTGTTAAGGTTAATCGAACTATGCTGTCAGTTGGGTATTAGTACAAGGTTGAGTAGGGCTCGAAGGAAAAACCACCATGTATATAGGAGAAACGAGGCCTCCCGAGTCGCATGGTGGGGTTTAGAACACAGGCTGATCGGACGCTGAGCTTTTTTGAACACGGGAACTTCAAGGCATTAAGAGGGCTCGCGCCGTGATGTCCCTGAAGGGGTAAACCTAAAGCCTATAAACCCTAAACCCGAACCCACCAAAAACTCCGCGTTTCAGAGTGATCGTAGAGACCGATAAGTATCACAACCCCAATTAGCGTCCTTATAAGTCTATACTTATGACCTACTTACCAGGACTCCTGCCCACTTTTAGAACCCTGAGCATCGTGGCTCCTGACTGATACGTAAACCCCTAGGGGTCCAAGTGGCGGCTTGCCGTGCAACGGGGTACTTAGAGGGCCTGCATAGTCTATATACCCAAAGGGTCCTAGGCATTTGTTTTGGGGGGACACTTACTTACTTCCCCACGGCATAAACATAGTTCCAACTTAATTCGATTATATTGAGGATCCTATAAGTTAAGCCAACAAAAGGAACCACAATGGAGACTATAGTGACTATAGGTACATATGGTCCGCCACAACTGCTAAAGAATGAGTTGCTCAGAGATTGAAAGCTCGGTTTGGCTTGAGAAGACTTGGGTTCGAAGCACTCAGTTCCAGTTGCTGGGTCCTGTGGTTGCATGTACAATTCTACTGACATAGGGCTTTGCGGATGTGCTGTATTCATAACACACGCTTATTAGTGCCGCCCTGGTTCTCCCCATGCGCGCTACGCACTCGTGTAGCATTAAGCTCTTCAGAATCTAGGTCAATCTAGGTCCCCCAGATAAGCATTGCCCGATTATAGAACCCCATAGTACCCAGAAAAGGGCCCCTATTATAGATCCCCCAAAGCCTCCCTTAAAGGACCACATACTTAATCACAGTAGCCCTGGACCGTAGGTAGGGGCACCTGGAGTCCGCCTTGCCATCGCACGGCGGCCTCCCGGGCAGAAGTCGATAATGATTTCCTTCTTAGACCCCCCAACTACCCTCTCATATACCCTAAATACCCAAAAATAACGACCATAAGGGCTCCATGAAAGGGGCCGTTGGGGGGGTCCTGGTTGTGAATCAGATTTCGATCAGGATCTGCATATACAGACTGCCACAAAGACCTCGAATAAGGTTCCATGAGAAATCGCAGTACTGATTGTATGGTTCGTTATTCAAACTTCTATATCGCTGCAAGCATAACATGTACTAAACTTCGTTCCTCAACCAGAACGTGGGTGTGACTTGCAGCATTGTGGTTTGAGTTTTAGGGCTCAGGGTTGAGAGTTTAGGGCTGGGGGCCTTTGATTTGTGGCTTGGGGTTCATGGTGTTGGGTTTGGGGTTTGGGAGAGAAACCCTAAACCCTAAACCCTAGGGTCACCGGCCGGAGAGCCTGAGATCCTTCCA
Organism: Symbiodinium sp. clade A Y106; assembly: GCA_003297005.1. Classification (NCBI taxonomy): domain Eukaryota; class Dinophyceae; order Suessiales; family Symbiodiniaceae; genus Symbiodinium; species Symbiodinium sp. clade A. The sequence goes on along the minus strand of BGNK01000040.1, from coordinate 218,216 downwards.
GCCTTTCGGTTAAGATAGGGGTCTTAATTCTTAGAATAAGGTCTTGGGGCCCATTCTACTGGTTTAGGGTTTAGGGCTTAGTACTACGCTTATCATAAGGAACCCCCAAAACAGTATGGGCGAGTATGTAAGCCCCTATAGTAAAGAAACACACCAACCTGGGAAGTCCCCATTCCTCGATGCCTGCGCCAGGCCCCTCGCCGCCAAGGTTCCGGTAAGCCTCGGGTAGGCAAACAGGGGTCTCGGAGGGGTACCTCAAGGGTGTAGGGTTTAGGGTTTAGGGTTCAAGTACCTCATAATCTAGTGCTATCCCAACTATACTAATCTGCAAAAGTAAACATCCTACACCCAATCACCTAGTTATGATGTCCTTTAGACCCTTACAAAAAGTCTTTATCCCAAGCCCAAGTACCTAGTTATGAGGTCCTTTCGACCCTTATAGCGGTATTTATCCCAAACCCTAAACCCTCATCTCTAACCCCTAAATAAACCCAAGTACCTAATTATGAGGTCCTTTGGACCCTTCTAGGTTCCTGAGTAGCCCCATTACAATAAGGGTACCCTTTTTCTTACTATTAGGTTTTACTAAAATAAAAAGGGCAAAAGGGTACCACTCAGGAACCTAGCTTACAAAGTTTGGTTGACATTGGAGGGGATGGAGGAGTCCTGGCTGGGAACTATAAGGTTCCTTTAAGGGTAGGGTTTAGGTTTTAGGGTTTAGGGTTTAGGGTTTAGAGTTTAGGGTCAGGGTTTAAGGTTTAGGGTTTAGAGTTTAGGGTTTAGGGTTCAGGGTTTAGGGGGAGTTTGGAGCTTAGACCTGCTGTTTGAAGCTGGAACAGGCAGATAGTGAGAAGAGGCATGCGCCTCAATACAACCAGTGTATGGAAGCAGTGCTGCCCGTTTACGATCTACAAACTATATGCAATATGCGCTGATCGCAGCTATGATGTAATATAGACATACTCCCAAGCCTATATTCCGGTAGTGTTGGTGCCCATCTAGTCCTTGACTGGACTGGGATGTAACAGGTTCCAGTGCTAGACACATCTGGTGGCTCTTCTGTCCCAATGCTTGTTCAGGGTTTAGAGCTCAGAGCAGAGGAATCATCACCCTAAAGCCTAAAGCCTAAACCAGTTGGGTTAAGGGGGGATCGAGTCTAAAGGGTGTGGGGTACAAGGTGAAGATTTACCTTGCAGAATTTGCGAAACAGGCTAACCACTGAAAATCGGAAATCCTGGATCCCTTAAACACTGAGTAAACCCAAAACCCGCAAATCCTACAACCCCAAAACGCTGGGTGATTCGGCTGCTGCAGGTCCAACTGCTTCGAGGCAGGGCCACGGGAGGCACCAACGCGCAGGACCTCGGAATTTCCCTAAGATCAACATACAGGACTTAAAAGGTCTTTTGGTGACGCAGGATCCAGCTTGTTTTTATCTGTTGGCTACCTTGTTTCACTTGTCCTCACACGCAGTTATATGTACATACATATGTATATATATATATATATACAAACATACATATTATATATATATGTGTGTGTGTATAATTGAATAAACAAATACAAATATAAGTATAAATATGGCATGGATATAAATAAATGAGTAATATATATATATATGTATACCCAAGTACTTGGGTTTCGGATAATGGTTTTGTATGCTGATATTTGGGAAAGTCTGCTCTGAAAGGTTCTTTACCTACAGCAACGACCCCCCCCCTCCCCACACACAGACACACAGACACACAGACACACAACAACACAACAACACCCTAAACCCTAAACCCTGAACCCTGAACCCTGAACTTCTAACCCTAAATTTTAGGGCCAGAAACACTTCATCCGCCGACAGGTGCCTCACCTGCATTCCTCGAGGGCTTCTGGAAGGCAAAGCAGCTGGGGTGGCGGCGATGTATATTGCATTCCAGTACACGACCTCGAACAAGCCTGCTCAGAAACCCTAAACCCAAACCCTAAACCCTAAACCCAGCAGATCACAGCGGGCCGGAAGTTAATACTGTTGATGGATAAAATCCTGCATGACCCTAAGGACCCTAAACTATGGGAACTATGGTATATTCCTTATAATGGGTAATGCAGGATTTTGTCCATCAACCGTAGTGTTTCTGTTGATGTATACGGCTTCTTCTACAGGGCACTACATGGGTTTGCATGGCTTTGTAGGGCTTCTAAAACCTGATCTGACTGAATACACACATCGCTCACAACTACCCCTAAGAAGCTTCACGTAACATATATCTGTCGGTTGTTGGCCCGTTACATGGTATCAATTCCGCAAGGCATCCCTGACCTGATATCAAGTTCATACACAGACTCGGAAAAACGACCAGGAATCCGAAGCCTGCATGCATGGGTGTGCAGGTCTGCAGATTGAGGGCTTCGGTTCAAGGGCCTGCAAGGCATACGGCCACCAAACATTTACACCCAATACCTGAAACCCCTTGAAACTACACCTGCAACCCCAAAGCCTGAGCATGCACACTTTGCATGTGTATACATATATATATATAGATACATACATATACATATTATGCCTATACATATACATATACATGCACAGGTACATATACGTATAGATATACATATACGTATACATATATACATATATATATATATATATACAAGTAGACTCATCTGTGTTTATAATGTAAACCCTACAAGAGGTATGTTACTATAATTAGTGGGTTAAGGTTGGTCTTAAGGCTTAGAATCTGGAGTTTTATACCTGACAGGGATTCCTTCAAGGGTTCCTTTATTTATCCTCGCAGGGCTCCTACAGGGGAATTTGGGAGTTCGGGTTCCTCCAACCGTGCGACCCGGGCCTTGTGCTCCTGACGCGAAGCCACCGGAACAAAAGCTTCTCTGCCTGGGTCCGCGTGCATTGAAAAACTATGCAAGACCATGCTAACATCAACTCATGCAGTTGGATAAGCATATATAAGCATCATAAAAGTCCAGTTTAGCCACTTGCAGAAAATGTCAGAAACTTCGCTCATTGATCGATCCTAAAGGTGAAGCTGAAAAATCTGGCCCATTAAGGCATCAAGGGCGCATATAAACTCTGAACAGCAGGGGCTTTGGAGCACGCTTGGTTGAAGGGACCTAAAATTCGAATCCCTAGCAACACCGGTGTTAAAGCAGGGGATGTTGTTCATCGGGGACAAAAAAGTTTGCCCCAGGGGTACCGGACTTGGATAGCGGCGTGCGGGTTGGAGGTCCAGTTTAAGGGTTCGGGGCTTACACATAAAGCCTGTCCAGTTCTCTATGAAGTGAATTGCGCATCAGGCATATACTAGGTGTCGGTTTCAACAGTCCCCAAAATTAGGTACAGTTAGGGCTCCATCTTACACATCAAAAAAAGGACAACAAACTAGCCCAAATCGATACCTGATATAAGAACTGCAGCTCTTTTGCTGACCAATCGTAGTGCATAGGTTTTTTTTTGCTTGATATAAGAATTGCAGCTCTTTTGCTGACCCAGGTCAGGGACAACAGCGCCGGCCCTTTTGCGCCCCCGCATCGGTCTGGCCTCAGACCCAGGGGGTGGGGGGGTTTGGGGTTGAAGGTCTAGGGATTTAGTTAGGGTTTAGGGTTTAGGGTTTAGGGTTTAGGGTTTGGGGTTGAAGGTTTAGGGATTTAGGGTTGTTTAGTCTTGGCTGACTTCTGAACCCCTCCTACAAGTTAAACTTTTAGCCTCCTTATTATAGTTGATATAGAACCCAAAAAGTTAAAGTCTTAAGAGCCAACCAGAAGAACGCCAAGTAGAGAGGGTTTAGGGGTTTGGGGTGGTTTGAGGAGGGTGTACGGGGTGTAGGGGTTTGGGTTCTTTAGTCTTTGGGGTTTGGCGTTTAGGGTTGTTTAAGGGTGCTGAATTCTATAGGGGTTTGGGGCTTGCGGGTAGCGGGGGGGTTCAAGAAAACAGGGACACCTTGTTTCTTTGCCAATTACTCATTATACATACGAAAGCATGATCGTATCATTTAGGGATCTATGTTAAACTCCCCGATGCCAGAATGGCTTTTTGCCGGCAGCTAAAAAACCTCAACACTAGGGCTTCACGGGGTATGGACTTAGGGCTGACTGGAGGCAACTTCCAGTTCGTCAGTCCTCAAATTCTTCACCAAAGCACTCGTCGACAAAGGCATCCAGCTTGCCGACGCGAGCCTGGTAAAGCAGGGCAATCTTCTGGATGGCGCCGAATGCCCAAATACTGTGCTGCTAGGTTCCCCAAACCGATCAGAGTATTGTAGTCGGGGACCTAACGCCCTATAAGTGAACTTGCGCGTGCGGGTAAGCATAGGCCGATCTAGGCTGGAAGATTTAGGTTCAGGAATCGTAACAGAGGCAAATAAGACGACTTTCGACCCTGCTCCAAGGCTGGAAAGCTGGAGTATGTACATAGGACCACGACCACGGTTCTTAAGGCTCTGGATCTGGCAGGCTGGGAGTAATTAGGATGGCCAACATAGTCTGATTCAACTCCTGGAATGAACGACTGCTACCAGAAGCCTGAAACCAAATGAGAGTTCCACAAAACCTGTTACTAAGGATAGTCCCCTACGCCTCCCCCATTAAGCCGCCGGAGGTTCCTTACGAGATAGATTTGAAAGGAGATTGAGAGCCAGGCTGGAGCTACAAGTAAATGCATGCACTTAGCCTTAGAGGTAGTGTAGGGGCCTTGTTGATTAGAATACTGTTTTGGGGATATTGCACCATGGTAATAAGGAACCCACAAAATAGTATAGGTAACTATTTAGGCCCCTACAGTCCACAACATTTCTTGCAGTACAGATGCCCTGGAGCCGGCGGGGCTGCTTCAAGTGACATGAATGCGAATCCGCGTGGCAGCTTAATTTTGCATCCGCTCTACCCTAAACCCTGAGCCCTATAGATTCATGAATGACTTCATAGGAACTGCAAGTGTTGAAAACTCTCACGCTTTGTGTGCGATGCGCTCTCAGGTGGTGTCGTTCCGATTGGCTCGGAGGGTTCTGACTTCCTGGCTTTCCTTCCTTCTGACGATCTGCAGTGCTCAATGGTTTCCGTACTGACATCTGACGAATCGTATTTCTGCGGCACTTTGGAGGCATCAGTGCCTTTCTCGTTGTCATCCGCTTGACAAGAGCACACATCATGAAATTCTCAAGTGACTCAAGTGCGACTGAAGTCGCAGGAATGGTCGATTTGGAGCTGGATAACCAATACCCTTGTTGATCTTGAAGAGCCACAAGATTGGATATCTCATGTGGGGACCCTAAACTCTTATGTAACCCTAACCCCGAACCCTAAACCCTAAATCCCAAACCCTACCCCAAACACCCCAAAACACCTCATTGTTTTGAATTCAGAGATGGCTGTTTCCATGTGGCAGCAGCTCGGCTGCCGTTTTGCTGGCTTTCCAAGTTGAAGGTGCAGGGTGGAGGAAAAGAGAAACTCTACGAGGCTTCTTTGGGGTTTAGGGCTCAGGGTTCAAATTTTGGAAGGTTTAAGGCGCTAAGCTAAGTCTCGGAGGCTTTAGGATTTTCAAAGTAAACTCCCAAGTCAAAAACGCCCAGAAACTTATAATCCCGAAACAGACTGGCATGCAAGAAGGATCCCTCTGGACTACATGTGACCGTAATCACTTAGCCCGCCTAAACTCTGACATCCCAAAAAACCCAACAGACAGCCTGAGCCGAACTCCTAAACTCTAAGTTGCGTGCCCGGCAGGCGTTGGCGTTCAGAACCAGGTGCGTGACACCGTACGGCGAGAGAACCTGTCCCAGAGAGGCCAGTACCCATGTAGCAGAATGTAGGCTTTCTATACTAGGGATTCCTATTATGATTTGGGGCAGTATCTTTCATAACAGTACTATCATCTCCCATGACAGTACCTAGGACCTGGGTGTGTCAAAGTCGGATCTCAGGCTGCATGCAGCCCCACCTTAAGGACGAAAAGAACCCTAAAAGGGTTTAGGGTTCATATACTGTACAGGGATTCATAGTATAATACTTTTAAGGGTCATTTGGTCCTTAAGGCATAGCCAACAAAATGGAAGGTTCAGGGTCTCGGGTTTCGCGCTCAGGAACAAAACCATGATATTCTGGCGTATAAACCGTACGTCGTAGGTTGTACAACTATTGACATGAAGGTTATAGCCCATAATCTCAGGTGTAAACCCTAAACCTAACTAGTGGTTTCAAGTAAAGACCTTCAAAGTACAGGTCCCAACCCCAGAAACATATAGTACGGGGGCCTTAATATTTAGAACAGGGTGTTGGGGCCCATCATACTGTAATTATAAGAAGGACCCCCCCCCAAAAAAAAAAACACATAGTATTGGTAATTATTTGGGCCCCTATAGTGCGGCATACATCCCAGTAGAATAAGCGCGTGTGCGGCCTAAGGACGTCGCGAAGATCGACAAAAAGGGGCTGAAAGGTGCAGAACGACGTGGGGTACTTGGAGGACCATGGGACTTAGTAAGTAGGTATTTTCAGGACTTATAAGTATCATAACCACATTAGGATCCCTTTAAAAGGACTTATAAGTCTACTTACTACCTGCTTACTAAGTCCCCCGACCCTCCAAGTGGGGTAGCTCTGTCCCACATACTAGCGACCAGCATTCATGATTGAACTTCGGCAGTGCTTGAGACCCTGAGGGCTATCAGAATCCGGCTTATGGTGTGAGGGTTTCGGGTTTAGAACTCTTTGTACTTAAATGGTCATGGGACTTAGTAACTAGGGTTATAATTAAGGTAACTATACTTATATGTAATTCCCTCTAAACCCCAATTAAGGTACTTGTAACTTTACTTAAACACTAAGTCCCTTGATCCTCCAAGTATGTGAAACCAGAACATTGGGGCGAAACACCATGCACCCATGCTTGCTCAGCCTAAAACCAGAAAGCATGTTCTTGTTTCCTGAGAACAACGCGAACCTGACACGCTAAACCCCGAACAGCGATATCATGGCCCCTAACATCCCAAACTTTGTGCTTGTCTAAACCCCTAAACGAAGTCACCAAACAGAAGCCTGAATTCCCAAATCCTAGGGCTAGTTGAAAGCCACGCATCTTTTGTCTTCGCGAAAAGTCGACGAAGATCGGCCGGTACAAAGGCGACGGGCAGGCGCTAAACAGGCTGGCCCACTCGAGGCCTTTGGCTGCCTAGAATCCCAGGAAGCCTCAATTTCGGGTCTGTTTACTTCGCGTGCATGCGGGATCTAGTTCAGGCTTTGGGGAATAGTTAGTCCAACGTTTGGGGTGACGGTGTAGGGTTTCAGTTGAGGATTTACGGCTTGGCTTGGACTTTGGGGTTGGCCCGTGTAGGCTTCAGGGCGGCTCTTTTTGACTAGGGTTCTTTGTATGAGCCGTAGTCTTTTGGGGTTATAAGGTCAAGGTTTCTTAATCAGGTTCCTCCATTAGGCTCTTTAGTGTGCCTTGTTGGGGCCCCGGATAATATGCAGAAACTCACACTTCAGCAACAAGCCTAAACCCTAAATCCCAAATCCTAACACCCCAAAGTCCTAAACCCTCAGTTTAAACACTGCAAGCCCGTAACTCTCTTCTTCGATAACCAAGCCCAAACAAGTTCAACTTTTGCAAGCCAGACCAAATATATGAGGCCAAAAAGCTTAAAAATCTGCTCCGGGCTATCTAAGTATAAACCCTAGACAAGGGGAACATCGATTAAGGATGATTATTGCTGGGATTCACTAGACTTTACTTTAAGGGCAAGAGGATAATGATGTTCCAACTTTCTGGCTTCTACTGTAAGTAAACCCTAGACAAGGTGAGCCCTAAACTGGGAGGCCCAGGATGGAAACTCGAAACTTGCTTGCGGGCAGTGGTTCCCACATCTTCCGGCAAAGTTGATGTAGTATAGGGCTTAGGATATAGGCTTTGGGACTTGGGAAGTAAGGCTTGGAGTTTAGGATTGAGGCGTTGGGATATAGGGCTTAATTCGGGTGTAGGACCTAGGGCTTAGGGACCCCCCCCCCCTAAGTATCGTTTAATGAAGCCGGCCCTTACGGCCTTACGACCCTCAATAGAGGGTATTTGGGGGTATAATAGACGGTAGCCGGGTCTGGGTGTTGTGCTGGGCTCTTTTGCGTTTGGCAGACTAAACCCGTCAGCCTACAAGTGGAGGGCTTCGGAGATCTACAGGGCTTGCTTGGAGGGTTAGGGGACTTAGTAAGTAGGCAAAAAAGGTAGACTTATAAGTACCCTATAAGGGACTCCAAGTGGGGTTATGATACTTATAACTCCTTAACATAACTACTAACTAAGTCCCCCGACCCTCCAAGTAGGATTTAGGCTTTCGTGTGAATCTCAGACACTGCTGGTCCAAGCATATAATCATCATCGACTGTCCCAAGTACTAATCTGCAGAAGTACTTATGACTCTAAACTCATGTACCTAATTATGAACTCTTTGTGGGCCCTGACGGGAAAGCAGCTTGCTCGTCGCTGGCTCACGGGTCTTATCATACTGATGTGGAGGGAACCCTGGGCCTTTATCAGGGTTCCATAAGGGTTCCTTTAAAGGGTACTATAAGGGTTTTGAGGAGTTTGATTTAGGAACCTGATTAAGAAACCTTGGGCCCCTATTGAATCCTACTGTTTTGGGGGTTATAGGCTTAGGGTTTCTTAATCTGGTTCCTACATTAGTGATGTGGGGGGGGGGGAATAGCACTGAGGTTCACTGGCGTTTGGGAAATGCAGGCCCGGTGGCCTTTACAATTAACCTTAAACTCCTTAAGCCCTATCTGAAGCCCTAAACCCTAAAACCCGAAGCCCCCAAAAGCCCTGCATGAACCCTAAACACCCTAAAGCCCTTAACCCAAACCCTGAACCCGAAAAGCCTAAAACCCTAAACCCCTAAAACCCTAAACCCCAAAGCCCCCTAAACCCCAAGTACAACGCTGTCGGAAGATCTGCGACTTGGGCGGAACTGATCCGCCACGACCCGGAGTCGGCTTGGCCAAAGCCTTCAAGGGCCCAGAAGCCCACGTAGCTGTGCAGGTAGTTAGGTTTACCTTAAGGGTCCAAGTACGCAAATCGTAGGGTTTCAAGGTCCAAAAACCATTCAGAGTATGGATTTGGGGACCTGAAACCCTACTATTTGGGTACTTGGACCTCTGGGTTAGGGTTTAGGATTTAGGATTGGGGGCTTGGGGTCTAGGTAGCTACTGTCTCCATATATCGGGCTGAAATGCGCTGTAGAACCATAGGTAGGCCCTCGTGAAACACCAAACCTCCATAACCTAGGGGTCCTTCTAGGGGCTTAGGCAGACCTCCAGGCATCCTCGTCAGACCTAAACTCCAACTACGCCGTTAAACCCTTAACCAAGCCCGTACTAACCTGGACCCCAAATAGCCTACCTTTTCAGGGTTCCCTAATATGACTTCTTTATACAAGTCCTCAAAAATTAAAAAGGTAGGATATTTGGGGTTCAGGAAGACCTTTACGGGGCTCTGGGGATTTGTTTTCGGGCCTTCGGGCACTCCAACACCCTTGCACAGGGACCTCACTGGTCTCAGCTTTGGCACTGTGTGGCATGCTGCGGGGCTGAGAGTTCAGGGTTCAGTGTTTGGGGTTTAGGGTTTAGAGCTTACGGTGTATAAGGTCTGGGGTTTAGGGTTTAGGGCAGAGAGTTCAGGGTTCAGTGTCTAGTTTAGCGTTCAAGGGTTTACGGTTCAGGACCTAGGGGTCGCCGCCAGAGTTTAGGGTTCGGCGTTCAGTGTTCAGAATGCAATGTACAGATAAGGTGCCTTCTGCGAAATTTCTCCCCTGCCCCTTCAGCCCATACTTGGAGGATCATGTACTTAGTAAGTATAGTAGTAATTAAGGTTGTAAGTACCTTGGGAAGGGCCTTAATCATAGGAATAACAATCAGACACAGAAAAAATATTAACACAAACAAATAGTAATAATTAGAATATGGCACTGGGGTCGAATAGAGTATCCCAGAGGCTCCGAGTACCCAACTAGTAAGGTTTTAGGTCGAGATCCATACTCCGAATGGTTTGGGACCTTGAAACCCTACTGTCTCTGTGCTTCGATTCGGGTATAGTTACGTAGTCGTTCAGGAACCCTAAGGACCCGTATTCCAAATTACTCGCCCTTCTATAGTCCCACAGGGAGTTTGGAATACTTGTCTTCGCCTAAAGCCTAAGCGCTAAACTCCATAGGACCTGGACACATCGAAACATGGTTTATTGGGAGCTTATTCCATAATGATACAGAACCGTGTGTGTGGAGCCACTTGCGCGCTGGTCAAGACTTCCATGGCTTGCGCGCTGTGAAAAACATCTGTTGATGTCGGACGGACACTCTATTTCAGAGTTTTGGTATATAACCATATCAGAAGCTGCATATCGCTTTATACCCTGAAGCAACCCTGAATCCGAGGTCCTTGCTTCAACAACTCCGTCATTACGACGCTGGCAACAAATCTTTAGGAACACCCTGCGCAGCCTCAGAAGACGCACCAAGGGCTGCCTCCTCTCGTCGCCACAAGGATTTGGCACCAATCCTTTGCATCGGAAGACGAAGAAGAAACGCAGGCAGCTTTTGCGGCTTTATACGACTTAAGGCATGGATTTAAGGCGCCCCCCTTTGCATGTCTTCGAGAGCATGATTCAAGACTTTAGCATGTTGGGTTCAGGTATCAAGCTTCTTAGTGTCCAAGCACCCAAATAGCAGATAGAAGGGCTTTTGGTACCAAGAACCCGTTCCTAGCTTCGCAACAACTGCGCATTAACCCTAAATTCTAAACCCTGAACCGCCGTACGTCCGTAAGAAGTCTTTAGCCCGAAGGCTACATGCACCCATGCAGTTAATACTTCGGCCTTAAACTAGTCCCTGCATAGGCACTTTAGCGCAAAAGTACGTGCTATATGGGCACCTGGAGCCAGGAGATTAAGAAACCCTGATAATATAAACAGTATGGTACGCGAAAAGGCGTAATATAGGGGCCTTAATAAATGGAATAGGGTATGGGGGTATATTGTATACTATATACTATAGTTAGAACTAGGAGCCCCCCAAAATAGTATAGGTAATCATTTCGGCCCCTGGTACGCGAAAAGGCGTACTACTCGGGTGCCCAGCCCATTTTTAGGGTGCCTGCAAGGATACTTCAAGACCGGTGATGGGAGTTCACGGAAAGCTCCGCGCTTTAGTCTACATAAAGCCCCGGCTCCAGAGGTGTTGATGGTCGTACAAAGCAGCAGGATGTAGGAGCATGAAGTAATAGGGAAGATAGATGACTTCCTGCATCACCGAAGGGGCTCATGGGACCTAAACCCTAAACCGTAGTCAGAAGTAAGGTATGGCTTCGGACTTGTTAGACCCGAAGCCCCTGTAGATCCCCTGTAGGTCCCCTATAGAACCCTAAACCCCTCGAACTTTTTGTTTATGTACACTGGACTTTCGCTCGCACGACCGTCCGGCCCCTTCTGGGCACAGAGAAATAACCTGCCGCAAGACTGCCCCTGGGGCAAATTTGAAAGGCCTGGTGGGGATCTGGGGGTTCTTGGGCTTAGGATTCAGGGTTCAGGGTTCAGGGTTTAGGTTTAGGGTTCAGGGTTTAGGGTTTAGGGCTTAGGATTCAGGGTTCAGGGTTCAGGGTTTAGGGTTTAGGGCTTAGGAAGGGTATGGGGAACTAGGTCAACTAGGTCCATTGCAGATTCGATTGAGGGTTTATTTCGAACTGAGTTCATGCATAGTTTACGATTGGTTTTTACTGACGCTACCTTATATACAGCTATATACGTAGGGTATCGCTACCTTGATTTGGAGCTGTGAGTATGCATAAAACTTCAAGTAGCCTGCTGAAGCTACACGGAACCCATGCACAAAGAGCATGTTGAGCAGTCACAATTAGGCATAAGTCTCCCAGAAGCCTTAAGCCCTAAACCCTAAAGCCCTATACCCTAAAGCCCTAAACCCCTAAAGCCTAAACCTAAAAACCCTGAAACCCTACACCCTGGTCTCCCTAAGCCCTAAACCCTCCTGTGTCCCTCGTCCCTTCGAGCCGATAGCCCGGCCTGGGAAGTCACGGACTTTCACCCAGAGGCTCCAAAAACCTTAATTAAGGAATATACCTTAGGGTTCCTTGAAGGGTTCTTTAAAAGGATCTATTTGGGGCTCTATGAGGAAGATACCCTAAATCAATATTAGGGTTCCTATTATAACTTGAGGTGTATTCCTTAATCAGCATTTGGATTCCTATCATGATTTAGGGTATATTCCTTAGCTATAGTTTTGGAGTCTTTGGGCAGACCAAGACACAGGATTTACTCACAGTAGTGCTAACCTGTGCGTGCTCGAAGATTAATTGTTTACGGTGCTAGATGCTATGTGGTGCCCAGAGTCATTGGGAGTTTAACTGCTTCAACAATGTCAGTTCGTGCGGCAAGCGAAATTGAAGGCTCAGCACGGAAGGTAGGAGTTCGTGATGAAAGGCGTTCACGTCTTCGTGAGTGACTGCTGCTGCTTCGCAGCATGCAATCCTGGGAATGACCGAAAACTTGAGGTGAACACTACACCCTAAAACCGCCAGACCAGACGGACACGTCGGATGGCATGTGGAAAATGGACCCATGGTCCGCTTCCGGTGTGGGTGTGGAAAAACTCGGCTGAGGGGTAGCCGTAGGTGTAACGTCAGTTTCGAGCTCTTCAATCGCACCTGCTAGTCGCCGCTTTGTCAGGGTCGGCCGCAGAAAGCATGATCCCAGGAGCAGTGCTACAACGAAGACGATGGTTGGAGGCCACACAGTATCCGCGGTCCACAACAACAGGAAAAAGCTACCGGTTAGAACCGCTCCCGGTGCAACAAACAGCATGAACACCAACACGCCAAGACGCCAAGCATAGCGGATATTTGGAAACATACGGGCAGCGACCGTCGACAGTGTCACAGCTAGGAGTCCTGTTACAAAAACCATTGTGACCACAAAGGCCAATTCGAGAAAAACATGGCTCCAAACATAATATAGAAGTTCGCATCGAGTGCATGAGTCCTCGTCACCTTGAATACCTCAGTTGGCCAAGTATATCCACTAACAAATTGGACAACAAGACCCTCTTGAGCTCAGTAAGAGAAAATATAGAAGAATCCTAAAACCCTACCAAGACACGCCAAAGCATCCTCTCTATAGCATCCGCCAGCCACGGCATGGTGGATGCACCAAGCATGCACAGGAGAGGCGCGGTGGGGACGGCATGCGGCATTTGTCTGATCACAGATCGTCCCAACCTGACCGGGTCGTTGATAAGTCGGCCATACGTGAGTTGTAAGTAAACTAATTAGAGTTATCTTAAACTCTGAAAACGAATTTTGGTTATCCTACACAAAACTTAGGTTATGATCGATTTACCAAGGCTCCTCATGCCCTACGTACCGTAGGATGAGGGAAGCAAATCAGTGCCGGGACCTAGTAAGGCCTATTTAAGGAAGTATAGTCTCCTACCCCCCCCTATAAGGGTATGAGAGTACAGGGTCTGCGGGGGTTGGGTAGGTCATAAGGTCAGCGTACGGGAAGTCTTCCCCAACCTCCTTAAGCTACAGCCACAGAAGTCCTCAACCCTAAAGCCTAAATCTGGGGTACTGCCCCCACCCTATAACAATCTCTATTAAGGGCTTGTTTATACATAGGGGCATAATTCTTAATAGGCGGGTTACCACATCGGGGTTTCCGAAAATGGGGGACGCCAATATAGTACCCTAAATAGTAGGATCCTTATCATAAGGACACCAAAATAAGGTACCCCTAATTTGCAGAAAGCATAATGGGTGGGCGGGTTACCATACCCTCAGGCTCCAAGTATACAAATAGTGCCTATTTTGGGGTCTCAAGCCCATAAACAGTACCTGCCTTGGGCTATTTGGAGCCCCAGGAATATATCTCCCTAAACCCTAAACCCTAAACCCAAAGCTAACCTCCCCCGAGTTCACCCGCAGAAGCTTCTCTGGGGACTCGAGGATTGCCTTTTTGGTTGCAGAAGCCAAAGGGTCCTTAAGGTTCAGGGTTTAGGATTTAGGGTTTAGGGTTGAGTGTCCTAGTACTCGCTATCATAGCACTTTAGGCCCGGACCCTTAGGGAAAGCATATGAAGCTGCAAACGGAAAAGAAGTAAGATCACAAGATTTGCTGCGCTTATTGACAGTGATTTTTCGTCTTGCATCGTGTTAGTATTGCATATTTGTTGTGCTTTACATTAGGAACTATTGTTTTTGCAGTCTTATTCATCATGTGCCCGTTATACAACAGCAGCAACAATATATAGCAACTACAGTCACCAATCGGCAAGATAACACAAATCCTGAGGTTATATTCATGCGTGTGGTCTTGTGTTGTGAAGCAAAAATATTTCCAAAGCAGCCAAGAATAGTGCATGCTGTTGGTGTAGGCACAGCTCAGTGACAGCCCATCGTCTACAAATGTGGAATCCACAAGGTTCTATATAGGCAGATATCGACAGATTTGCATGTAAAGACATACGTTTTAAACCTAAAGCAAGCGTATAAAGAAGGCCTGGATCTATCCATGTATTTGCCTGTTTGGCGAACATGGAGAATTCTGCGCATTATGTTTGCCATGCGAAACTTTGATAACACACATATACGTATTGTTTTTCTGCAATGTATTCATTCTACGCGGAAAAAGCTTGCGAAATGCCTCATTTTATATGTATGTATGTCTGTCTGTATATATATATATATACAGGTATGGGTATACATTTATATATATATACATACATACATATATATCGGCACTGTCATAAGAACATAAATAAAATTGAACATCGCATGTGGCCATGTAACATATTGACATAATTAGTTATCTCTTTTTCCGCAGGGTGAACTTTAGCACTCAATGCCTATGGATACATCTCTGTATGTATATCTCGATATGCCTGCTTGTCTATCTTTGAGACTTTCGGCAGTATTGCACACATGTAGCTAGGTGGAAACACCTGTAAGAACACTCAAGATACGCATTATATGGACACATATATGAATAATAGATAGGTGCATTCATGACTAAAGCAAGACTTACATACATGCTGCTTATTTACTACGAACGCTTGTACATATATAGCACATGCGAAAGTTTTGACAAGATGTATTCAGACTGTATGTATACACACTCTCTTTACGAACAACACTAATGGAATCTGTCAGTTCACACACAACACCTCAACATGTATGTCTATATGGAATCAGCACTGTCATAGGAGCATCCGTAAAATGTGGCATTGCATGTAACAACGTTCAATGTCTGCTGCATATATTTCTATGTATCGTTATAGGCCTGAGAATCTTACTTGAGGAACATCGGCAATATTGCACACATGCACAAATGTGGAAGCACCTGTATAATCAAGATACATGTGGATTCATTTATGACTAAACATGGGTACATGCATGACGAAGGCCGGATTTGTATACATGCTCCATCATACTCATTCTGAACGTATATAGAGACAGTACAGGAATCAGGTTGTTGCACTCAGGAAGAGGTGGCTCCCACTCTCCTTTCATTCCAGAAACGGCATTAGCGAGTGATGTGAAGTCATATGCACAACCGTCTACTGCAGAGATACTGCAGACGCTCGGGCGGGATCTACAGCTTCGCAGATGGCACTAGCTTCTGATCTGCCTGCTCCTAGATTCTGGAATATTTGCCTTCATAAGATAAGCACTAAGAGCATTGATGCTGCAAGCTCTATGAAGTAAATCATAGATCCTCATCTGCGATCGGAAGCCCTTGCTGCGGCTCAGCTGGGACAGGCCGAGACAATCTGGACGCATACGCGGCAGATCCCTCTAGCACATATTTGCACCAGCTTTGAGCGCAGTGCGGAATGGGCTGTAAAGCCCCCGCGACGGCATCGAATTGAATGACACGGGATTGCATGTGCCGGACGTCTTCTCGCGTCACCGCGACATGACATCCCACAAACCATCCAGCGGCGCAGTCAAGGCAGCACCACGGGTCCACCGGAAGTCCGGGTTTCCGTCGTGGTGCGCCTGGCTGACCTGGCTCCTCAGGATCTGCCCGGCGAAGAGCTTCTTGAAGGTTACAGCTGGGACAGTTGGTGAGCGTACAGGCCGAGAGGCGAACTCTGTTGAGCTGAATTCATCCCAGTAGATGAACCGCATCCCCTTTGCAGTCACCAAGGAGCTGAGCGCCATGCTGGCCCCGAGAGCAGGACAGAAGTCGACAGCTTTTCGGCCGAAGACGTTTACTAGAGGGTCGAGTACCAAGCTTTTGCCGGCATTGGTGACTCCTGCTATGAGGGGCACCCTTGCGGTCTTGCTGGGGCCATGGCATATAACCTGGGCTAAGCTGGCAGCCAGCAGCTCATCGTCCACCGTTGCCCGATTTCTCTGAAAGAAATCAGACACAGCCGCCCACCAGGCACACTGTCCGGAGCAGGTGCAAGGAGTACTTGCGAGACGCTGAATAAGATCCCAGTCCGTCTCTTGCTCCAAAGCATGTAACTGCTTAGCATCGCGCCACTGCAAAGCGGCCTCAAGGAGGTCTGGGAGACGCTTTTGATTTCGCAAGCAGTACATTCTTGATCGCACACCCAATGGTGGAGCGTCGAACTGCCCACAAAGCTTCTGTTGACCTCAGCCCCCTCGTGTGGTGCAAGGCAGCAAGGACGCTACAGGGAGTGCCAGCCGGTGACCGACCTTGCCACGAGTACGTCGTGGCAGGCAGCAGCGAGACGGTCGTAAACCTCTTCGAGGAGGCGCAAGAGCCTTTCAATGCCGGTGCCTGGGTCAAGCGTCGGCAGCAAGCAGAGGTGCTGGCCAGCGCCTCTGACCCTGGCAACAAGAAGAAGGCCAAGGTGGAGAAGTTCACTCCTCTGGACTTCACTGCCATGGTCCTTCGCAAGAATCTCCTGACACCCAATGCTGCGCTCGCACATGTCCAGGAGTATGGGTCCCTAGCTAGTTTCAAACTCCAGTTTCAAACTCGCCTCGTTAGGGGGGAAGCAGTTTTCAGGGCGCGCACTTGGAAATCCCAGTGATCTCCAGAAGAAAATAGGGTTTTTTAAATCGCGCCCAAGAAATTGCTTTCCCCCCCCCGAGGCGAGTTTGAAACTGGAGTTTGAAACTAGTTTGAAACTAGCTAGAAAATGGAGGAACGAGTTTGAAACTTGAAAAAACTGGTATTTTCTGCGATTGGCATAGAGGAACCGGTTTGAAACTTGAAAAAACTGCTATTTTCTGCTACTGGCATAGAGGAACCAGTTTCAAACTTGGAAAAACTGCTATTTCTGCTGTTGGCATCGACAGATGCTTCGAAAGCACCAGTCCAGCGAGCTTTTCGCTCCTGTCCAGCACAGGGACCAGACTCCACTGCTTGCAGGCATTTCTCGCTAAGGCATACTACAAACCTGCCCGTTGGCCCTGGGTTCCTTAAACCCCGAAAACACGTCTGGCTGCCAGGCTCTTGACGTTTCGAAAGCTTCTAGTGATATAAGGACACAGCTATTCGTTTCGAGGCTTGTCGGCGGGGCTTGCAAGCGCCGCCACGTCCTTTTGCACCGTCTCGCCAGACCAGATCCAGTCTCACACGGCAGGGCAGCACTAGCCCGCTATTCAGTCCAAGCCACCCTCCTCGAAGAAGTAGCCCTTGGCCTCATGGAGTCTCCCTCATGGAGTCTCTGGCATCGCCTGGCCATGTCTTTGATGCTGCTGAGCAAGAAATCTTTCGGCAGGGAGCGGATCGTCAGTTTCAGGCACTTGATGTAGGATGAACGTGTCTCCTTCTTGCCCTTGGGCCACTTGGCCTCCTGCTTGCGAAGCCTTTTGTTGACCTCAGCCCAGATCGCATAGTCGAGCACGGACAAGTCGAGGCTTCGCTTGGGGATCTGGAAGACATTCACACCGGCTGCGCGTTTGGCAGCGATGCCTTTGGCGGACTTGTACCCAGTCGGGTCGTTGTCCTCCAAAACGGTGAACTTGTGTGCTTTCCGGGCGACACTTTCGCCAAGTCCCGGGCGAGGACGTGATAGAAGCTTGCGGCAGCTTGGCCGCTCCAGCGACCATCAACGACCTCGTGCACAGTCACTGCCTTGCCTTTCCCAATCCCCACATGTAGGAGAACACCTTTCGCGCCAGTGTTGTGACGCAGATTGCCCGCTTTGGGCTTTACATAACCGCCACACAAACCTTTTCCAGGGCGACGGTAAGCGCCACAGGTGCTGTGCTGCGCCGCTCGAAGTCGCTCCTTGCTGTTGAGATAGATCTGGAAGTGCTTCCCGTCGATGAAGGCATCAACGCGGTCTGCCCACCAGGTTCCCGATTTGCGGCGGTACTTCTTCGCGAAGTTGAAACGGTCCCTCACATCCTCTGGGGTAAGAACCGGTTTTTCACGCAGCTTCCGGAAGAAGATGTTACGCGCATGCAATGCCCGTAGTATGGTCCGGCAAGAGGCATGGATCTTCGCGGCTTTCTGCAACATCTCCACCGTCACAGTGTGTCGCCCGTCCGCCTTAACGATCATCTGATCAAGCTTNGTATGGTCCGGCAAGAGGCATGGATCTTCGCGGCTTTCTGCAACATCTCCACCGTCACAGTGTGTCGCCCGTCCGCCTTAACGATCATCTGATCAAGCTTGCGCTCCAAGAAGTCGATCAGAGCTTTGGTGAGTGCACTCGGCCGGCCCTGCTTCTTGACGGGAGTACCAGTTCTTCGCCGACATCTTTGTCCAGCCAGCTTCCGGCATGGCAGTACGAGGAGCGAGCGAACTGTAGAGACTGCAGGGCTTCAGTTCGAGACTTGCAAGACGGCATGTGCAGAGACCACGACTAGGTGACCTGCGAATGCTTTTCCGAACAGACCAACACACACACACACACACGCACTTGGAAGTGTTGTCTACACTCACGGAGGGATGCCCACAGGGGACATAACTACACTAGCTGCTCAGGCGCATTGCAATGTGGTGTCGTATGGGTCAAGTACATGGAGCCAACATGCGAAACAGATTGCTGCATCAGATTGCGGAAACATGCAGACAGTCACTCTAGTGTTGCTTACTCCAGTGCCACAGGGGGCCCACTAGCTAATCCGAAAGCAGGTACACAGTGGTGATCAGCCACTGCTTCCACTCCTGTGATTTGGCTTCGTTGGGCATGCACATTATGTCCAAAAAACCATTCACAGAGACGGTGGGTGGACAAAATCGTGCATGACCCACAGGAAGAAGAGCATGACATGTTGACTGACTCACTCCCCTCACCCCTCGAATGTCAATGTTGAGGACGCAGATACGTGATGCAGGATTTCGTCCATTCGCAGACATGCCTCTTTCCAGAGCTGTTTGACATCAATACTAAGATTCAGGGTTTGGAAGGGATGGGCGGCAATCGGAAATCGATGCAGGATTTCGTCCATCAACAGGATGAATATACCATACAATGTTACAGCTGCGTAGACAAGAACAGCCGGAAAAGATTTACATCTACATCAGTATAATATGGAACTAGCACACCAGAAACGACTTCCATGCTGCGCTTTTGTCCCAAGTTAGAGATTGCAGCGAAAAGCATATTAATTGCAAATTGCAGGTTGCCCGCGAGTCGCACCAGACGGGAAGACCACATGATATCCAGATTGATTGACTGTGTGGGAGCAATGCCGCGCGTCAAACAAACAGCAAACCCGCGGAGCATCAGGCATCAGGTACCCAACCCAAACCAAAAAAAGCTGAAACAACAACAACAACACCAACAAAACACAACAACAACCAAAAACAACAAAAATCTGACCATATCCGACACATAGGGCTGGATTTTGTTGTTTTTGCTTTTGTAGTTTCGGTGTTGTTTTTATTCCGTTTGGGCTTGTTCTGATCTTACGGTATTTCAGATGCTGCATAGGCTTGGTTCTTTCATGTTTCAGTATTGTCTTTCTTCATGAGTTAACTAGTGTCGTTCTTCATGAACTTATTATGTATTTACTTTCTCTTAATCTAGTGCGGTATTTACTTCCTCTTAATATAGTGGAACATATAGCTTTATAGCCCTTTCCCACATACCTATATATATATATATATATATGCATATCTACAGATGAAGATACATGTACCTAGTAATTAGTATAGAGTATAGAGCAACAAATTATCGATAAGTGTGGGTCAATAGGGGAAGTACCATATATATATATGTATATAGCTTTGTGTAAGGTTCATCTTCATATTTGTTTGTATTTAAAGTACTATCCAACCGTTACAGAGTGGGGACAGTATGCAATCCAAAACCCACATGGCCTGTGATGAACCAGGGAGTTGAACCGACCCAGGTACTCCTTGTCGGTGTCCGTGGGGCGGCCATACCACGCCTAGGCTATTCAGTGGCCCACTGGAAGCAGTATGTACTATTCCCTCATTTACATTGCAATAAGAACCCAAAACAAAAAGCTACAGTACTGTCTGGGGGCCCCCCGAAACAATAAAACTAGGTATATATCAAAACGACATCCACTACTGGACAGCCCAGACTCTTCCAGTTTGCGGTAGACCAACTCTCGGTCACACGGGATGTCTGCTCCTGGCTGCTGTGTTTCCGGGTTCTAGCCTTGCAGACAGTTGACGCAACTTTACTTACTTTGGTTTGTTTAAACCCAAGAGTAACCTCGGATTAAAAAAGTGTCCTTTTTGGTTTAATGGGGCTTATAAGGGGACCTGAACCCTAAAAACAGGGAACAAGGGCCCACTCTAGGTCCTAGGTGAGGTGGCCATCAGTTTATGAAGAATTCCCTTATCAACCCTCGACCCTAAACCCGTGACCCTTCAAGTTTCAAGTGAGACCTTAACCTCTTGACATCCCTATGGGAGTTTGCGAAAATTAGGGGTACCAGGGTACCTTATTTTGGGGTCCTTACAATAAGGATCCTACTATTTAGGGTACTATATTTGGTAGGGTCCCCTATGTTCGGAAACTCCCATATAGGGCCTTGATACTTAGAAGGGGGTTTTGGTGTATATTGTAGCAAGACTGTATTTATCAGAAGGAACCCTGAGGAATCTCAAGACCCGATTTCAAACTGTCCCTCTTCCATCCTGTGTCCGGGTGCTTGTGGTCATTGGCACAACAGAAACCTTGGCTGACTTCTGAACCCCTCCTAAAAGTTAAGCATTTAGCCTCATTAGTATAGTTCATATAGAAACCCAGAAAGTTCAAGTCCTAAGAGCCCACCAAAAGAGCCCTAAACCCTAAATCTTAATCATAAGAGCCAACCAGAAGAATGCCAGAAAACATGCGGCGCTCTGGACATCAAAGGTCTTCAGCTGCATTGGCACGCGATGCAGGTGCTTGGCCATGCGCACACTCAAGGTGCTAAAAGGCACTCCGACTAAAATGGCGGGAACAATTACCCAAACCATAGCCCCTCCAACCACCTGCCATATATTGTCCTGGCCCAATCGAAATCCCAGAGCACCGTATCGGAGCAGTCCCAGAACGATGAGCAAAGAGGACGCCATCCAGCTGAAAAAGAAGAAAGCTAAAAGGATGGTGATGCCGGCATGAACCGGCATAATTAATATGTCCTTGTGCTTGTTGTGATCCGTGAGAAAGGCCGCAATCTCGTATGCGCACCATAATCCTGGGCAAGGGGTCAATGCTAAACCCAACCAGATCTTCCCACATCCAGCAGATAAGGAATGGTTTGTGGTTTAGGGTTTAGGGCTTGGTTAAGGAATACACATTTGGATCTTCCAAATCATTTGGAAGAGTAGGGTCCCCAATATGATTGCAGGTCTCTTCCGTAACTAAAGGATTTGGAACATCCCAGAGAGCCCACACACCAAGACCCGAATCCCTAAACCCTACCTGGACCCCAAATAGCCTACCTTTTTAGGGTTCCCTAATATGACTTCTCGATACTCGTCCTTAAAAAGGTGGCATATTTTGTGGGTTCAGGTAGGCCCTAGACCCTAAACCCCTAAACCCTGAACCCCTAAACCCTAAACCCCTAAACCCGTAAACCCTAAGCCCCAGACCCCAAACCCGATCCGCGACAAGGAAACCACCTGCCACCCCCAGATGCCCAGGCTCGGCTGAAGTACCTCAGACGTTTAGGAGTTTAGGGCTTAAGAGTTACGGATTCCTTTAAAGGGATTTATAAGGGGTTTAGGAGTTTAGGGTTTCAGAGTTTAGGGTTTAGGGTTTCGGGGGGTAAGGGGGACGGGGGTAGGGGACTATAGAAACAGGCCTTATCAGGTCCTTATTATGGGCATTAAGGCCCCCTACCCCCCTAAGGATTCCTACGACTCAGACGTTTCGAAGTTTAGGGCTTGACAGTTTGGGTTCCTTTGATGGCCTCTATAACGGATCTACAAGAGTTCCTTTAAAGGGATCTATAAGGGGTTTCGGGTTCAGGGGTTTGGGGGCTTAGGGTTTAGTGTTTAAGGTTTGTGAGTTACGGGTTGGAGGTTGATGAGTTAGGCTGTATGCACGATTTAGAGTTTAGGGTCTAGGGTTTAGGGTTTAGGGTTTAGAGTTTAGGGTTTAGGGTTTAGAGTTTAGGGTTTAGGGCGCGTTTGCTGACTTTTCCACACCCTAGCCTAGCATAGAACCCTACATAGCCGCTCACAAGTATTAGTTACCTTCCAGAGGGGAGTCCCAGATTTATAAGAAACAGTCCTTTAAGCATTACCCAAATTCTCACAAATCCTTGTTTCTTACGCACCTCGATAAGAAAACTTCAAACCCTCCTAGCATACTTACAAACCCTGCACTGTCAAACCCCTAGAAACCATTGTAAAACCCTTGTGCGCGTGAGACTGCAGCCACCTGGAAAACAAACCGTGGCTAAAAGCATTGGCAGATTGGCGGGCGGGGTAGCTCGGTATTAGGACCTACCTGAACCCCGCATAACCAGCCTTTTTCGGGCTCCTTGTCCTGATTTCCGTATATAGGGTATGGTTTGTATTACTAGTATCCCCATAATAAAACCCAATATAAACACTCACCAAAATTCAGAAGGAGGCCTATCGACACTCACCGAAACGGTAATATAAACCCTACTTCATATGAATCCTTAAACTCACCGGCCCAAAACCCAAGGAAATAAAAGTTGAAACTTTCAGAATCGACTACCTTATAAGAGGCCCAAAAGTTGAAAAGTTGAGTTTACAGCCAATAAGTAAAAGAAAGGTTCTTTAGGGTCCGGGGTGGGGCTCTAGGGGTTAGGGAATTGAGGTTCGGGCTTTCTGGCAGCACAGTAGGGTTTAGGGTAAGGTTTAGGGGCTGAGGGGTTTAGGGGTTTAGGGTTTAGGGTTTAGGGGTTTAGGGTTTAGGGTTTAGGGGTTTAGGGTTTAGGGGTTTAGGGGTTTAGGGTTTAGGGTTTCGGGTAAGGGCCTTACGTCTGGGTCTTGAGGCTTATGGTTGGCTCTGTGGCAAGTTTCGAAGATGCGGCTGAATGGTTTACAACAAGGACTGGCGAATAACCATGAACGTTTTATATTGGAGTTTCTGCAATACCGGACACTTTGATAGAACCCAACATGGTACCATCTTGAATATAAAGACCCTGCGGAAACCCTTAAAATTGGAAGAATATATAAGACCCTCAGAATTCCTTGACAAACCCAGAACAAAACAAACAGACAAAAACACGCAACATAAAATTGGATCACATACAAGCAACCGCACTTCCCAAAACACTAAACTCAAAATCCTCAGCTCGTCTTTAAAGGTCCAAGAAAACTAGGGTATACGACCTTCAGGGTTTAGGATTACGAGCTTTAGGGTTTACTGGGCCTAAGGTTTACGGCTTAGGCGTCTACAGCTCTGCTGGGTGCCCCGAAGGGTCCATGTACCCAAATAGTACATACTTTGGCCTTAAAGTGGGTACATGGACCCTCAGGGTGCTATACTTGCTGAAACTCCCTCAGTTGTGTGTTTTGGCACCCCACCCGGGCCCCTTTTGGAGGATCCAAGAAGTAGATCCCTTAAGCGTGCACCTACGCAAAACCCTTCAGTATATAGTAGGCTCCCAAAGTAGGGGATCTACTTTTGAGATTCTCCCGAAAACCTAACCCCTATAAACCCTAAGGCTCCATGTACCCATATAGTATATACTTAGGACTTAATACCTATATAGGGACCCCTTTAAGGCCTAAGTATCTACTATAAAGGTACATGGAGTCTTTGGGAAACCCTAAGCCCCAAAAAGCCCGAAAGTCTGAAGCGCGAGTGCCTGGACCCTTCTGGAACTAGACCTAAGAGTAACCTAGGAATAAAAAGGGTGCCCTTTTGGATATAAAGGGTGCAATAAGGGAACCTGAACCCTAAAAAAGGGAATAAGGGCCTACTCTGGGCCCTAGGCGAGGTGGCCATGAGTTTATGAAGAATTTCCTAAACCCTAAACCCTAATCAACCCTAGTCCCTGAACCCGTGACTCTTCAAGTGAGACCTTAACCCCTTTACATCCCTATGGGAGTTTGAAAAAATTAGGGGTACCGGGGCACCTTATTTTGGGGTCCTTGTAATAAGGATCCTGCTATTTAGGGTACTGTATAAGGGTCCCCTATGTTCGGAAACTCCCATATAGCAAGGGCTTACTCTGGGAAGACCATGGCGACCGGCTGTAGGTTTTAGGGTTTTAGTTAGGGATTTAGGGCTTAGGGCTAAAGGTTTAGGGTTCAAGGGCTTAAGGTTTAGGGTTTAGGGGTTTAGGGTTTAGGGTTTTAAGGCTTAGGGCTAAGGGTTTAAGGGCTTAAGCTTTAGGGTTTAGGTTTTAGGGTCTTAGGGCCTTTAGGCATTTAGGCTTTGGACCCTTCTGGAAACTGCGCCAAAAGACCTTGGCGACCACAGCACCACAAGTCGCTTGGAATGGTTCAGGAAGGCAGCTAATCCAAGAATACCCTTCTCCTTCAGCTCGGCTTGTTCTGGACTTTGGGCAATGCAGAGCTTGTCCTAGTTCATGGCTGGGATAATGTTAAAACTTCAAACTTTTTCCTTATTGGATATAAGTACCCGTGAAAATGTAAAATGTTACCCAACATTGACAAAGTCTCCAGAAAGACCATGATTGGTGGACGCAGGATGCTGCGGAGTCTCTGCCAAAAGCATAAGACAAACAGGTGCACTACATAAACTAGGCACGAGCTCGGCCGATCGTTCGGCAGCACTCCTACCGTCCGACCCAAAGCGATCAGAGGACAAGCCAGAAAAGCTGCCAAAAGCGCTGCTCGCGAGTTGTAGACGACGAGGAGGGTGCAAAGCTTTGAAAAGCGGGAGGTTCGCCAGTCATGACTAAGGAAATCATCAAACCAATCGGCTTGTCGGCTCAGCGCATAGTTCGACGCATCCACGTTGAACATTCCAGGATCTGGCGGCTTCCAATGCTTAGCCTGCGCTCTTGCGAGGGAGCTCAAATCAAGAGTAAAGCATATGATTTTACAGCATATCTCTGGTATGACTGATGGCTGAGACCTAGACCGCTTAAATGATGCACGAAAGAGCACCCCGCTAGAAAGTTACCCTACGGTTCGACTATATGCGTCAAAGCAGGGTGATCTGGATCTTCTGGGGCACCTAGCGGTTTAGTTCCTGAGCCGGGCACCAAACCCTAAATCCTAAACTCCAAACCCCAAAACCCTCTGACAAGAAGTGTTTTCCTGAACAAGACCCCAGTAGCCCACCCAGCCAAGGCGACATGTAGTGGCCTGGACTTTGAAGTAACCACCGGGAAAGTAAAAAAAGGATAGAGTTTCATTTCATAACTGTTCCTTTAAGGAACAGGTTAGCAACAAAACGTATTCACGTATGGTACTCCAAATCCAAGTGGCACTCCACGGAGCAACTCGGGCTCGAGTGTCGTTAGCAGCTCTGATGCCCCCACGTGAACCATCGGCGCAACAGCAACCCAGACCCCCGGGAGGAGCTAGAAAGTAGATCCCTGAATGAAGGGGAGTTCTTGTTAAGTACCCTTTAGTAGTATAGCGTCCCAAATTAGGAGATCTACTTTCTAGATCCTCCCGCGGGTCTGGGAAAAAAGCTTTACAGGATTCAAATTTAGGGCTCAGGGATTTAAATCCTCAGCCCTACAGCCTTAACCTTAAAGTCAAAGCTCTAGGCATCATTGCTTCCCTACGACATATGACCCTAACAATTCTAGACCCTATGTTAGCCCTTACTAGTAATTGCATGGGGGTTTAGGGCTTGGGGTGATCTGTGTTCGAACAGACTCTGTGCATGTCACAGATCACACCTTCCCTATGGCCACCAGATGGAAGCACTACTATAATATGGGGGCCTTAATAATCAGAATAGGGTTTTGGGGTAGATTATACTATATTTATAATTAAGGAACCCCCCCCCCCCCGAAAAAAAACAATAGTATTGCGAATTATTTAGGCCCCTATATTCCTAAAATCATCCGATACATGCGAAAGCCCAGAATTCCATCCCAGCTTCAAACTTCGATTCCTTCGGGCCTGCTGCAGAGAGCTTTTGTGCTTGGGGCTTACCGGTTGAGGTTGTAGGGTGTAGGGTTACCGGTTGAGTGCTTCCTCTCTTGGAGATTGATTGTTCTGGATGTGGGTTTACAGGATTGGGGGCCTCGGGATTTAGATTTGTTCATTGTCGAACTCTTCTCTGGTTGCATAGGCAGTCAGATTACCTTGCAGGTGTAGAGTTTGAGGCGCAGGGCTTGGGGCGGTTAGGGTGAAGCGTCAATAGTGTACGTCTTGTGTAAGCCCTGCATACTTAACCGCGGCCTCAGTGTGAGTAACCAACGTACCTTCGAGGGGGGCACGCTGCTAGCGAGGACCAAACTCACTAGTGATGTTCTGCTGTGTGTCTGCAATTGCACAGATACTGACCGCCATCTACATTGAAAGACGCATGTTTATGAACAGGTTCACTTGCCGTCTAAATCTGTCTTGCGCACAACACTTTCCTTTTTGCAAGAGGCAATCTGAAGCTCGTTCACAGCAAACCCCTAAACCCTAAACCCCCAATCCCTAAACCCCTTAGGGTTCAGGAGTCGGGTCTAACACCGGGACCAGAAGAACTGATAACAGCGGTCCCTTATATGCCTTTGTTCGTGCGCCATGATATATCACCCAAACCCTATGCCTAACGTTGACGTGGAGGCTCCATATAGTATGAAACCATGGAAACGTATGTGATCCTTAACCAAAAGCCAGCAAGAACTTACAAACCGTATCTGAATTCTGAAGGCCCCTTTTTATTCGCCTCGAAGTTTAAGTCCAGAGTCCGCAGACGCCACACTTGCAAAGCTCATGCCGGTTTGGGTCTACTGTAAGGGTGAATATAAAGCGCTACTCAGGGGTTCTACAAAAATCCTTTTTTTAGGGGGGATTCATATTTAGAATCCTAAAATGTAATCCCAAAGAGGAACTACTATGGAGCCTATGGGTAGAGCATCGGTTCAGGGCAGCCGCGCGTGAGGTTTGAGGACTTGCCATTGCGGAGTTCGGGCTTCAAGGTTTGACACGTGGGGTGCAGCATCATCAAGGAACCGGTTAAAGAAGCCCCTTAAAGGGAACCCTGTTATAGAACCCTACTATAGAACCCTATAGTATCCTTTCAAGGGAACCCTATTATAGAACCCTATAGTACCCTTTAAAAGGACCGGTAAAGTCTTTAAGGGACCCCTTTAAAGGAACCCATAAAGGATAGGGCCTTTGGGCTTCCAGGGCTCAGAGACTTGAAACCCCCCTTCACTAAGGGATATATATATATATATCTACATGTGCAGAACATATGGGTGGTTGTCAAAATTATGGTCCCCTTTTGGGTACCCTAAGTATTAGGTGCCGCAGAATAATAGGGACACAAAAGCGGACCATAATTTTGACAACCACCCATATGCCTTAAACATTGCTTGGAGAGGCGAGGATCATGGGACCTACTGTTGATGGACAAAATCCTGCATGACCCTATAAGGACCCTAAACTATGGGAATTATGGTATATTCCTTATAATGGGTAATGCAGGATTTTGTCCATCAACCGTAGTACCTAGTAAGTAAGGTTATAAGTTATAGGTACCTTCATTGGGGTTATAAGTTTGTATAAGTCTACTTGGAGGGTCGGGGGACTTAATAAGTAGTTATTTTAGAGACCTATAAGTATCATAATCCACATTAGGGTCCCTTTTAGTGTACTTATAAGTCTACTTATTACCTACTTACTAAGTCCCCCCGACCCTCCAAGTAGGTTTCCTATGCTAAGTCAAGGTCCATTCCTTACTTAAGGAAACCCTATCACAACCTAAGGCATGTTCCATAATGACGCGGACTGTGTGGGAACATGGACCCTTAGGGATATGGGTCCACAATAACATTCAAAACTCGCTTTGCACGCCACAGTGTTCATTTCTAAGTCTCCCACGGATTCGGAGCGCAACAGCCGTGAAGGCTGCAATCAGCCGCCTTTACACCAGCCTTGGCGAGTCTTTTGAGGGGTTCAACGGTTTAGGGTTTAGGGTTACAAAGTTCCTACTATATTGGTACTTGGACCCTTCTGGATAGGGTTACGGGCTGAAGGGTTTACGATGGCTTGGGGAGCAGGTTGTGGGCTCGAAAAAGCAGGCTCCCTATAGCACAGATACTTGGAGGATCATGGCTTAGCAAGGAAAGGGTCAAGGATCCCTTTAAGGGATCTATATTATATAGGGGTACTATAAGGGTTTAGGGTTTAGGGTCTAGGGTCTACTTGGAGGATCATGGGATTAGTAAGTAGGGTTATAAGCACCTTAATTGGGGTTATATGTAATTACTACGGGCAACGCATATAATAAGAAATCATTCCAAATAAGAAATTAGACCCTCGCTNTTGGAGGATCATGGGATTAGTAAGTAGGGTTATAAGCACCTTAATTGGGGTTATATGTAATTACTACGGGCAACGCATATAATAAGAAATCATTCCAAATAAGAAATTAGACCCTCGCTGAGCCCAACTTTCTTAAATTAGACCCTCGCTAGGCCAAGATTTCTTAAACCTAGATTCCCCACCCCACCCAGACGAGCCTGCGGAAATTTAGAATTGAAAACTAAATTTCCTGGACAACCACCCTTCGAGCTCAAGCCGCCCAAGCCTCCAGCCAAACCCTTAGTACCAGCCAAAATGCCCCTGACAGTTTAGAATCGGAAAATAAATTTTCTGAGCCCTCCGCCAGCCCCACCAGCCGTCAAACAAAAGCACCCGTCCGTTTGACATGGGTATTCCCTTTAGCTCCCAGTACGCTGTAGCTCAGTGGTGGTGCGGCTGCTCCTTTTGAAAGTTGCGCTGTTTCGAATCCCCCCGGTGTCATCTTGCTGTGGGCTGCTGGCCCGCACCGCCTTTTCCCCTGAGCTGGAGCCTCTACAAGCCCTCAGCCAGCCCCACGCCCCACCCAGCCGA